>OU383774.1:31584974-31959974 GCA_910950805.1 Acrocephalus scirpaceus scirpaceus
AGTCCTAAAACATGGGAACAATCCTTTTTCCTCCAAAATAATTTATGTATTTCAGCAGAAAACAAAATAACTTGCAATGCAATAGCAAAAATTCAGAACACTTGAGACACCATTGATGTTACTGTTATTTTTTTCCCAAAACACCAATTAATAGCTTTAAAGCTGCAATTTAAATACCTCAATCATGGCTTTACTGACTTTTGCCCTATAAGAAACTTTACTTTGACTTTTGTTCAGTTCCCTGCTCAGTGGAAAAGATGAAATTTTTCAAGTGACTATAAAAAGATTGGACCCAAATGATGATTTTCTGGATAGAGGGAAGGTAATGATAATTCAAAACACATTGCAGGCACATCAGAATTATTTAAAAATTCCAGTAGTTCAGAGAAGAGTGGCTATAAGCAGTAAAGCTAAATACAGAGAAAAGAATACCTGGTCTCAGTAACTGAACGGTCTCTCTATCTCTCATTTCTTCCAGCCTCTGTCTGTTTTTCAGAGGGATAGTTAAAGGAATTGATAGTTAAAGGAATTAATTCATATTCAAGAAGAACAACTCTTTTAAAAAGATGAGAGCAGTATTAGAAAATAATTCAATTCTTGGAAATAAGGCTCCTAAGCCCACATGAAAATGTGCTGCTGGTTTTGCCAGAACAGAACACACTACTGGTCCACCTCATATACTTATCCTTTTCCCATCACTGGCTAACTGCAGCCATGCAGAGCTCCCACAAAACAGTTTATTACACCCAGTGATATAGGGGGGAAACTCTTTCTGATACTGCATAGTAACAAAAGATAGGCAAGGAAACAAGATGGCTAAGACACCTTATTTTTCCCTGGCTGTTGAAACAGTATGTGCTATGTATTCCAAATCATTGGTAATTATTTGCCTCAGTCTATTTGCCCCAAAACTAACATGCACATGTAGCTTTGCATGCTTGTGATGAAATATTCCCTGCTTTTCTTTTTTAAATGTTGTTATGTTAATCATGGTAAAATGCTAATGGGAGAAGAAATCCTTGTGTTTTGGATTGGTTATTGGTTTTGTCTCTGAAGTGGTTATTCACTACAGCTTAGAATCCCTTTTATAACAAGGCTAACTTTAAATTCCTGATGAATTAGTCTGGCCAGCTTGATCCAGAGTTTTGGAGGTCTAACAATGCCCACTGTCAGGTGGGCTTCTGTTATACTGCACTGAACACTCCTCAGTAGGCTGGTGAACAGACTATGTAACATCATGGTCTCTTTTATCTCTAATTTTGATGATTACCTGCCTGACCTCTTTGGCAGGCTTGACCTTCTGTATGCTATTCAATAGTTTATACAGCTATTTTCTTTCTTACGATTCCTTTAGAACTAAAGACCCTGATCTGCAAGCAGCATGCAGACCCAGCTGCCTTTCATCAGTCCACATGTGTGTCAGCCAAATGCCTATGAGTGCAGAAGCTCTGACTAAACAGTGCTTGAGGCACTTCTGCAGACATTACAGGGGTTCCACCACCCTTTATGAGCACTCTGGCTTCAGTTTTGTCCTAATTTTTACCTTTTGGTTGTCTGTGTATGCACTCATGACAGCTCATGGACACAACATGTGCTATGTTTGCCCCATACTCTTTCAAATTTTGGTTGAGCAGCACTTTCATGCACAGAAAAGAGGCTCTTTTGTCTCTTGGACAATTTTTCAAGTGATGCTTTTCATTTACAGAAAAAACAACACAAGAACAAACATTAAAAAAACAAACCAAACAAAAAACACTTGAAAAGTCTAGAAGTAGAAAAGTCTTTTCAAAATGTATGACTTTTTGATTCTTTATATAATCAGTTGCCTTGGGTTCATAAAATGTGAATTTCAAAGGAGACAGCAAAATAAATGCAAATGATTCTGGGCAGATTCCTGAGGTCCTGGATGGTCTGTAAACCTGATCACTTCTAAGGGCTACCCAGCTCTGGAGGCTTCTGTGCTCACTTAGTGTCTCGCTACTTAACCTGCTGGTTCCCTGATTTTTAACATTAGAAGGAGTATTATCAGAGAGAGAAGCCTGTCTGTTGCACAACCCTGCTGAGATAAAGAGCCCCCTTAAATTCTCAAAAGACTGAAAACTCACTAATACCACCTAAACTGAGTGGAGCCTAGAATCAAAGCTTCCCACTTCCTGGGGAAAGGTTCCAATTCCTAAATTATTTTAGAAGAGATCAGTGTTATCATCACACATCACTGGAAGATGGCCTGAAGGACTGACACTCAAATGTTTTCTATTAGTTGCACTGAAAGACTTAAAGAAGTTCAGGTAGGAAAACACATAGGAGACTCAAGTTTCCTGTGCCCTGTCCAGGTGGGAAGGGATTCCATATGATAGGTTGATTAGAACTTCCTCTGCTTATCTTCAAGGCCATCTACTTTCTTCCACTTCTATTTCCATACACAAAAAGCAAAATTTGGATGGCTTTTAGTGTATAAACTGGATTTTTCCCGAACTGTTTGGGACCCAGTTTCCCAAATTTCACTAGATTTCTTGGACTCCTAAGTTATGTGTGATTAAGAATGCATAAAAGCCACAATTTGCAGGCCTTAGTCCTTAGAGGAAAGAACCAAAATTCACCTTTCCTTTCTTAAACTGAAATGCTGAAGTCAACAAGTGAGAGGCCCTGACACAGAGCACATCAGGGTTTTTTGTTATTTTGAAGTTGATTTTTTTCATCATTGCAGAGAACCAAGAGCTTATGGTGAGGACAGTAAGTAGATTTTGGTGTTTTTATTTCTATAAAAACAAACAAACAATGGTATGCCTAAGAGGCAATGCTTAAAATTTTTAACAGACATAATCATAAACAGAGGATATTTCCAAATATATCTCAAACTATCAAGAGTTACCTGCACACAGACTTTGTCCAGGAAGGATGAGTTGTTCTTGGCTGAAAACAGCTACTGTCTATCCCTGTGCCTTTGGGCATAAACTAACCCACCACACGCCCATGGGAAAACAACACACATTTGGAGATGTTTTAAGAAAAACAAAATCTCATTGGCCCCTGTCACAGTTCAGTTTATACAGAAGCTACAGGAAAACTCATTTACGTTTGGGATTCTAGCCATGGACAGGTAAAAGGTGCTGCTGACAAACTGTTCTGCATCTGAAGGTTCCTGAAGGCATTCCTTATCTAAGGCGATTTCAAAGGCAGTTCTGTTTGGATCTGTCTGCTCATCCTCAATAACTGTGCTGTCCTCTGGTTTTCTTTTTTATCTCTTCCTTTCCCTTTATGTTTTCTTATATGCTGGAGCTGATGCAAAGATAAATGTGAAAAGGCATGACATTTCCTTTTTGTTAGAAGCTTGTGACTTTTATTATGCATGTCCCCAAAGGTAGCTTAACCAGCACCTGGTGCTGTTTGAGTGTTTCTGCCTTCCAGTCAATGAAAGAAGAGTCTGTGGAACCAGGGAGCAATAAAGCTACTTCAGAATCAAAATGCTCATTCTGGTGTGAATATTAAAAGTTCTCTCTCACACACACATGCACACACACAGACAAAAGGGTTCAGATAGCCATTGTTCTGTGCCATTACCCACAAAAAAAAAAAAAATATATATATATATATAAAATATATATATATTTATATTATATATATAGTATAAATATATATATACTCTGTTATAAATTCTTAGAAATTTCTTTAAACTTGCACTTAGCTGCAAAGTCTGCTGCTTCTGTTTTAGATTTGAAGAAAGCTTGTCCACTTTTCCCAAGCATATCACTTTTAATAAAAGATTCTACCTGTGCCTGTGTTTTCTTGACTAACTTGTCAGATTATCACACCTACAAAAATATGCCACTAGGCTGATATTTCAAGGTCTGAAATGGCATACAGATGTTTGATGGCTTATTTTGAGAAATAGCTTTCTACTACAATGTGGGTTTTATAACTGCATTGGTAACATAATCATTTAAAGCTCTTCTGGTAGTAGAGTGCCAAACAGATTTCTCTGCATTTTTCTAGATTTGGTGGGGAACACTGACATCCATAGATGTTTTTCACATACAAAGATGTGAAAACATAATGTGAATTACATGAAAGAAACCTATTATTTAAAACATAAGAAAATCTAACACAGGTCTCAAGCAGCACAGATAAAAAGAAAAGATCAGCAATCTGAATGTGTCCATTTATGGACAGATCTATACTTTGTAGATTTAATTTCTGAGCTTTGCTGTACCCTGTCACTGATGCCATCCACATGAGCATGCAAACATAGGCAACAGGAGCAAAGGCTGTTTGGACTACTTGGAACAAATGATGAACTGAAGTCAGAAAACACAAATTGCACAGAGTCACTCGAAATTAAATCTGCTGTGAGCAGACTGGGGAAGACCACCAGAAACTAGTAGCAGAAAACTTACAGGATATGAGGTAGAGACAAAAAGACGTGAGGGTTTTGTATGGCATTGCAAAATAAGATACACAGAAAGAGAACTGATGAAATAATGGTGATGAACCTGGCCATTGGACCCACAGGATGAGAAAGCATAGCTGTACAAATGATTTTCCATCTGGTTTACTCAATAAAACATATATATGTTCAGAAAATGTTTCATAGGAAAAACCCTTCAGCTGCCGTAACTTGTGAGTTAAGTCAGGTAGAAGAAATGAGATTGGTCTGTGGCTCAAAAATCTCCACAGCAACAGGCATATCTGCTGCATTTGTTAATGCTAGGTGGAAAATGCAGGAGTAACATTTTATGTGGAGAAAGCAGTTGTGTCTGATTACACACAAATGCTAGTTTAAAGCTCAAATAAGCATGGGTTTTCCCTAACTGTGAAAACAGCTCTTTAAGCCATTAACTTCTGTGTTTCTTCAAGAAATAAGTGTATTTAAAATAAGTCCAAAATTCCATGGCCAACCATTGTAAAAATTCTTGCTTTTTTAAAAAGTAAACAAAATTCAAAGTCTGCTTTTGTTGTGGGCAAAGGTCAGTTGGAGGAGCAGAGAAAGTTTTATGATCCATTCTTCTTTCTTACTTTGCTGTTGCTGGGATGCTGTGGAGTCGGCCAAGAGATGGATTAATGAATGTCTTCTTTACACTTCCCATTTTATCTTTCCCAATGGTAAAAGGTGGTTGTTAAACCATGTAATGGAAAACTGGACTGATAGAGCTGGGTTACAGCTTTTGGAACAGTGCTTTTCAAACCATTCCATTTTCCCAATCTCATTCGTTCATTAATTCAGCTGTCTCTTTTACCACAGCCAGTGCTAAAATTCATATAGCAATGATACATCCAGCAAACTGCACATTGCTGTGTAGGCAGAAATTGCTCCCTTCAGATCCCTGGCAAATGATAAGCACATGCCCTTGAGCCTGAGGGCTTGGCTTTTTTTTAATCCTTGTTGCATTATGCAAATCTCTAGAACTGATTAGAACAGTTTCTGAATAATAGCATCTTCTTCTGCCACCTGTTCACCAAGGCCTTAGGAATCACTGGAAGAAACTAAAAATCCAAACTCAATTTCCAAATCTGTTCAGCAGCACAATATATCTGATAAACTGACTGATAGAAGCAAATTTGCTTCTTAGAGGAGAAAAACAGATGAGCAATAAAGCTACCAGGCCAAAGTCTTCCAGTGAGTCAGATAAAAGCACACCACTTCCCTTGACTCCCACCATAGGGCTCTATCCACTTGATCATCTCATTTGCTTAAGAAACTTAAGTATTATTTTAAAAAGTGGCATCAAGACTGAAAAGAAAGCAAATAAAACCAATCTGGCCCTCACACTTTGGTGTTTAATAGAAATCTGCAATGAATAGATGTGTTTTGTGAGATGTCTGTTTTAATAAAACCTGCCCTCGTCTCAAAAGGGACTAGAACTAGAGTGAAATGAACACTAATAATACCAGCTTATCTGCTGCTCAGTAAAAACCTATTTATAAATCTATGAATGCTAATTAACCATCTTGCAATAGCAAGCAGAATTGTATATTATTCCCAAATGAAAGCATGGAAAGTGTTAAAGAAGATAGCACATTGATTAATGTCTAGCCAGGTGTTTTGTATACCCAATCTCTTTCTATCTGACAAATTTTTCCTGTTATTTTTCCTTTTCACAAAATACTCGTATGAACTCCTTCAACAGCTACTTTAGTATTTTCTTAAAAGATTGCAACTTGGCAATAGAATCATAAAATCATAGAATGGTTTGCGTTGGAAGGAATCATCTTAAAGATCATCTAGTTTCAACCCTTCTGCCATGTGCAGGGACAACTTCCACTAGATGGGTTGCTCAGGGACCCATCCAGCCTGTCCTTGAACACTTCCCAGTTGTGATGGGGCACCCAAAGCTTCTCTGGGCAATCTGTGCCAGGGCCTCACCACTTTCACAGTGAGGAAGTGCTTTGTAATATCTTGCCTAAAGCTGCCCTCTGTCAGTTAAAGCCATTATCCCTTGTCCTGTCACTCCATGTCAAAAGCCCCTCTCCAGTCCTTTTGAGGCCCCCTTTAGGGACTGGAATGTGCTCTAAGGTCTCCTGGAGCCTTTTCTTCTCCAGGCTGAACAACCACAACTCTCTCATCCTGTCTCCATAGCAGAGGTGGTCCAACCATTTGAGCATCCTCCTGTCCACCTCTGGACCGGCTCCAACAGGTCCATGTACTTCTTATATTGAGGGACCTAGAGCTGGATGCAGCAGTGCAGGTGGGGTCACAGGACAGTGAAGCAACAGTACAGTGAGCATCTGAGATTGCCCCAGAGTCTGAACTTACCAGAAATCAAGCAGGAGCCACTATGAACAATAAAGTGGAATGAGTATATTTATGACTGACCTCTAAAGAGACATACTATCTGATAATTGTGTTATAAAAAACATGGTCTTTATAAAAAGACTTGTGGGTAGAAAAGTCCACTATAGGAAATCCATACGTATTTATAAGCCACATAACAAAAATGTGTAGCTACAATGTAAGATTGATGGAGTAGGCTTAGAAATTGTCTGCGAGACTCTCAGGAGATGGAGACACACACAGAGCTGGCTTCAGACATGTCAGCTCTGGAAATGAAGAAGTTGCATAGATACAAATGAGCTGCTTCCTCACAGCCACCTTTCCATGGTGTGTCCCTGACCTTAAAAAGCCTCTTTAGGATTGTCAAAGACTAAAGAGACTTGCCAGCACAGACTAGAGCCATCACAAAACCCCGAGGCACTGCTGCATGACACACACCAGCCCTCAGGTTTGTCAGGTCTCTAGAGAAGTACAAACCAGGATGAGATTCGGATCTTTCAAGGTACCTACCTACTTTGCAGGATAAAGGCTTGGGGGGGAAGCACATTTCTGCAATTCTTACTTTGAAGTCCAGCACTGACAAGTGTGAGCATCTGAGCAAAAAATGTGTATCACGCCTTGACAGAGCTGATTACTGAAGGTTATTTTCCACATGGACTATTATTGATTTTAATTGAATTACTAATAGTATAAGGCGCTATTTAATGAGACCCAGGGAAAGAGGGGGTTGGAAACCAAAGTATCTCAGTTCCTGTTGGCTGTGTTCATGCAGAGGTGCATTTATTCTGTGAACACCCCCACTGAAATCAATGTATATCCCTGTAGAATAACTCTTTGGCCAGTTGGATTAAGAGAAGAACAGCCTGGCTTCTTTGGATGAGAAAAGCTGCATAGAAGTATAGCATTATTTTTATACCCTTTCTTATTAATATATTAATCTCCTCATCATTCTTCAGGGGAGATGAAGCACAGCAATGCTCAACACAACTGAGTTGCAGTCACCTGTGTCATTCTGTCAGATAGATGGCTTTTACATGGTGTATCCTGGACAGCCAAAATATCAAGAGGCTAATTTGTCTCTAAATTATGGCTGTTAGTAATTAATCCTCCTTTACTCTGGACTTGGGTGACCTTTATAAAGAAGCAGTTTAAATTAAAAAAAAAAGGGAAGAAATGAGCCATCTCTTCACAAACATACACACTTTTGTCTTAAACTTGTAGTAAGAGCTATGAAAAGAATAGAACAACCTACAGCTGACTCAAAATATAGCCCAGAAGATGTATACAGCTGACTTTTGCTGCATTTGAGGATAAAAGACTTTTCCTGTAGTGGCAGTGGGAAGCCTGTGACCTCCCCAAGGCTTGCCAAAATCAGGTCATCTCTGTGATAAACTACTCAGTCCTGCATTTCCATCTCGAAAGTTTCCTGATGAAGTGTGAAGGAAAATGTCCGGCCTCTGTAGATATGGTGTTTCTTAAAACCTTGATGAAAATCAAATGTCTCCCTCTCTTTATTAGGGATGTTAAACAGAAGCAGCTGTGCAAGGGACATGCAGTCTGTCAGCGTGACCTTCAGAACTGGTACCTGCTCTCTGGTAATTGCACAGCCATAGCTGCTTATCATATAGAAAGTGAATCCAACACCTTGTAGGAAATACTTTTGAGGAAACAGAGTCATGATGAATGCTGCCCTGCTTTATTTTTGTGGGTGAATTCTAGCATTTATAAAAATAAACTATGTCCATGACAGATAAAAAGCAGACATAGTTTTTGTGCAGACTGTTTGGGGTGTGACATCTCTGCCTGTTTCTGTTACCAAAGATTGCCTCACTTGCAAACTTTTGGTTTTGTTAAAAAAGAGAGAAAATCATTTCAAAGCTGTCCCACATGTAAAGAGAAGGGAAACCTTTTAACATAGTTTTTTTAAAAAAACACACAGGAGAAGAAGTAGAAGGATTTGTGGTGAAACCATCCCTGTGTTTGGGCTGCCTTGTTTTTTGATGGTAGGCAATTTGGGTTTGTCTGGGAAGGTAAAGTAGAGAACCCCTTTTTTTGCAATATTTATTTTTTCTCATCTGAAAATCTGGGAGCTTATCTAAAGAACAGTGGTGACTTCTCTTTCAGATACAACAATCTCTTCCATCTCAGATTCGTTATATGTGATTTTAAGCTCCATCTAATTGAGACTGCCTTATCTATGTTATTCTTAGAAACCAGAAGTTAATCCGTAAGAGCTCCAAGTTTATCTTTTCCCTTTCTAGCCACATCTCAACTCAAAAAAGCCCATGCCATCACCCTGCTCTGCCTCATTTATCAAAATAATACAGCAACTAATCCTTCTGGAAGGACACAATGTGAGACATGAAGGGCAGGACACCCACATCCCCAGGGCTCTTTTGGGGAATCAGGGAGGCTCTGTGCCCATACTGCTGTTCCTAGGAGGTTTGGTTGGTTGGTTGGGACAACTGAATTTGAACAACATCACAACATGATGGGAAACGTAACAGCCGTGTAGGATCTGAACTCCCTCCTGATCCCCATCTGCAAGTCTGTGTCTAGGGAGGATGACCAGAAATTATCACTTCTCCATGGGACCCCAAAAGATAAAGATTGTGTCTCCTAGTCCATCACTATATCATGTCAAAACCTGCCCTGTTTTGTGTATTAAGGCAAATTATCAATTTTCAGAGCTATCAGCTCAGTTCCCAGACTTGTGTTTGCTGCACAGAAAATACCCATCCTGCTTTTGTTCCAAACCCCAGCACATTCCAAGCTGAGCCAAATTTCCACATGGCAAATGATCATATTAGGTGTAAAGGTTCCCTCAGAGAACTGAGACCTGTGTTTATTTGCAGAATAGGTGAGGTCTGCTTTTAGGGTTAAATGAGGAAATGGGATGTTTGCAGGAAGATGTTTCAATAGTGAGTGCAGATTCCCAGTAAGCATTGTAACAGACGTGGATAAAGAGTGCTGGGAAGTTAACTGCTTGTCCAGGTTTAAGCACAAGCGTAACAATTGCTTTCTTAAGCACTTGTTCAGCTTTCTTACTATAAATATGAAGCAAAAAAGTTTCCTACTTTCTTGAAGACAACACTCACTTCTGAAGTTTCTTTTCCTGACTTTTGTACCAAACAGTTCACAGGGAGGTGACTATATACGCCTAATGCATCCAAAACTTAGATCAAGTCTCCAAATCTGAAATGACCAATTCAGTTATCTCAAACCAACTTATTCCTAACACTCAGGGTTTCCCCATTCAATTATGTCACAGAACACAATGTTTTAATCTTCAGTGAAACCTATCAAAACACATGGTGGTGGCCCATTGAAGGAGGGGGTTCTTGTAGCCAAATGGCAGTGTCGGGGATGCTGCGCTGTTGGCACAGGGGGGAATATGTGAACTTAGGCGTAAGCCAAGTCCTGAAGCACAAAAAGTGTTTTAAGATCAGTGAATTGGACAATGTTATTGATCCCTGTACCAAAGAGGGAAGGTTTGAAAGAGCAACAACTGAAGAATGGCCCAAACATGAATACTTAGTCAATGGTTCGCAGAGTTGGAGGCATTAGGAATGGGAAAGACCTACAGGAGGAACCATGATTATTCTGCTTCATTGCTCCATCCTGTGTTTCAAACTGCATGCAGACTTCTCTGACCCAAATGTAGACTTTAATATGTGTATTGTATAATCAGCTTGATTTAGGGTCCTGAGTCAATTTCTTGTAGAAAGAATATTAAACTGCAAGGCATGAACAGGGATTTAAAAAACAAGAAGGGGATTTTGGTTTCTTTGTTGTTTATTTCCCTTTCCTCTTCCCTCTTTTATTTTTTCTTTTTAATAGGTTCTGAATACCAGCGTGCATTAAACTGTCTGCAAGGCCTAAGAAATATTCCTATCCAGGAGGGAAACATTTTCTTTCCACAGTGTTTGAAACAGGTATGTACAATGCAGGGATTCACACCAAACAAAAATCTGCTAAACAAAACTGGCTGTTTTACCAGCCGAATGCAAAGTGCAAATCCTTCCCCTAGGACATGACTTTTAGTGGTAGAAAGTGAGGCATGTAGAAAAAAAGGTGAGATCTTACAAGAACAGGAAATTGCTCCGAGTCATCCTTCTGGAATCAGGGACAGAGAGGAGGGAGGAAGGAATTGCAGAAGTATGTGAAGACAATTTCTGAAAAATTTCAGCTTGTGGCCATGTGTGGCACTCACAAGCTCAATATGTGGCTATATTATACGTGCTGATTTACACACTCTGCAAGAGAACTTAGGTCTGAAACATGGAAAGAGAACAATGCCTATCCCAACATATTCCTTAGGGCACTTTAAGGCAACATACTTGCCCAACTAAAAATAAATTTTAACAGGAGTCACAAAAGCCATTGCTATATGTGAAACAGTGCCAGCAATTTATTCACAAGAGGTCCAGTGTTGTTTCTGTTGCCTTTTAAAAAGCCTATGAAGCTTGCTGTCATTTTGATTCTGGAGATTAACCTCTGATCAAAGTTTTCCTCAGTTTTCCTCCTTTTTGACAAGTCCCCTTTCTTCCAGCTCAGTTGCTTTATGTAAAAGTTTGCAGCAGCCTGCAGGAAGGCAAACCACAGACTCCTCGCCTGGCAGCAGTCCAACACTCTCAGAAGTGAAGGCACAAGATAGGAGCAGAAGTACAAAGATGGAGAGTTGGCTTAAATGAATGACCATCCCAGCTACACACTTGAAACAGAAAGAAATTAAGTAAAATCCAAAACCAGAACACGGAAAGTTTTAATGCCGAGGGTGGGAAAACACTGGTACAGGTTATCCAGAGAGATGGTGGGTGCCCCATTCCTGGAAACATTCAGCATCAGGCTGGATGGGACTCCAAGCAACCTGATCAAGTTGGACTAGATGAGCTTTAAAGCTTCTTCCAGTGGAATCCATTCTATGATTCTGGGATTTCCACATTTCTCCAGATCCTGAATATGTAATGGTAGCTGCATTCTTCCTGCTGACTCTGCTCTCTTTCCTTCTTAACCTTGCTTAAACCCGCATCACTTCCTAAGAAGACTGGCTTTGCTAGTGGGTCCTAAGGCTAAGAACTCTCCCTGCTGTTCTGGCAATCTGAGGATAAATATGTCAATAAATACAGGGATGTAGCCTTTGCAATAAGACCTGGGCTTGTCTGCCTGTGCACCAAGTCCATCAGAAGTGGCTTTGTCAAGGACAAGTGGCTCTGTCAGGCTCTTTGCCTGTGGTTTAATCGTTGGCCTCAGCACTACAGTACATGGCTGCAGGACTTTACGGTTTAAAGAGACAAGCAAAGAGCTGGCAAAGAACTGGGGTTATGTGAGCTTATGCAACAACCCAGTGCAATGTATTTATTATCTCTGAACCACTTCAGTTTTTCTTTGGATGGGAGCCCTTTGAGTGGGAATGAGACTTTGAAAAGATACTAATTAGAAACTTGCTAAACAACCTAGCAGATGACAAATGTCGCCAGCATTGAAAACTAGAGGTGAAAAAGACCATTTGCATCCTGTTTACCTCTTCCTAAGATCAGGTGTGACACTATGCTCATATATTATCATGTATTTTACTCTGATAGACTTTAAATTACTCAAGTGATAAGGTCCATAGACCATGCAATACGCTGCGGTATTTGCATTTTTTCTTGAATGCAGATTTATATTCTAGGTAGACTGATAAGAAAAGTCATGTATCTGAGGGCTTAAAACACTATTCACTTTTTATCAAGATGACCTTTAGTAAGACAGAACTGTAATCCTCATTAAAAAAAGCAACAGAATGTTTTACACAAAGTACTTAATATTATGGTTAAAGTAGGCATCTATCTGAATGCTCTTGAAATGTATAAAAAAAGATGTTTGTCACCACAGTCAATTTCTATCAAAGGGTGGTAGCAACCAGATTGGTTGCTAAAGAAGTTCACTTTGCCTTAAAAATCATCGGCATAAAAAGTCAAGCTTCAGATGACCAACAGAAGAGATTACATCAAAAGTATTAAAAAATAGGAATAAAGTCTTGTCAAGTATTTTTTTTTGTGCTGAAAATATTTCAGTAATATTCATATTTCTGCCATACTGGCCATCCAGTACAGATTACTGCAGAAAGTTCCCATTCTTTGGTACTCTATTGAGAATCTAAAAGTGCCTTTAATATAATTCAGGCTTCAAACCCTTTCTGCAAACTTGCTCTAATTATGGGGACCAACTGCTGCAGGCTAATGCCACCCCTGAAGTAGGCAGTTATATCTGAGGGGCAATCAACTCAAAAATAACAAATCCAAGTTAACCTGTGTCTTCAGGCAAGCTGCATAGCATTCAATCCACACCAAAGTGGTCTTCCAGCTTTCTAACTGCAGGTATTTGACATTCAGCTGGAACTCATGCCATTGATTATTTGCATCACTTTCCAACCTGCAGCACTCTGTGTCTGTTATCTGAGTTACTGTCACTACCTCTTTGAACTGCACCAAGACCCATATGGCTTGATTTACTGCCCCATGGAATTAAATAAGCAGCACAACATCCACCAAATGGCTCTTTTTTAGAAAGATCTTAATGATTCTCATGAACTCGGTATCCAGCCCAACTGATCCAGACTTCCCTCCCTGTTAGGCAGTTTTCCTGTTACTGAATACACTTGGCACATACTGAGCCTTTTTCCTCGACAGATCTCTGAACTGACTGCTGTGCAGCCTAACCCCTGGAAGATGTCCTGTGTGCTTAGTGAATTTTTCATGAATCTCACATTAAATCTGCAGGCTTTGAGGTGCACTAAGGGAACTGACATATTTACCCTTCCAGATCAGCACCACTGTTATCTTTCCTAAGAAAGCACAGGAGCACCTTTGTTTTCAAAATAGGTGTGAGCAAAGGAAAGACCACGGTCCTCACATGTCATTCAGCTGCCACATCATCATTCTTCCCAAGTGCATTCCTTAGGCCATTTATTAGCATTGCTAATACCAAGCACCTCATTTTTATGCCACTAGCAGCAATTGTGAAAGCCATACTGAACTTTCTAATCCATTTATCTATTAATTTATTATCTAATTAAGGCTCACAATGACAGTGCTATTTGTTTAAAAATGCCCTCAAACTAAACCAATACAAAACACACATGCATTCAAATCAATTAAAATGGTACTCGCTAATGTTTTCCTTAATCAGTTGGTAACTGTTCCATTACCGTTTAAAGAGAGGCAAAATTAATTTTAACTTCATCGTAATCGTGCGACCTACTTACACGGTGCCAAACGGATACAAATGGATGTTACTGTCATGTCATAAGGGCATGGAATCGTACCAGCCATGAATTTTGCAAGAGCCATCCTAGGAATAAGGCTTTTTTGCATAAAAGGGCCCTAGAGCATTAGTTTAAATGCTGTCACTGAAAGCCAGGCAGGCAAAAATGGAGATTTCAGAAGAGTTTATTAAAGTTTACATCATACCTTTTGCTGCATTTGTGTGATTTTTTTCTTCCAAGGGCTCTGCCTTTTGCACAACAGCAGCAGAATCTAGTGCCATATGCCTAACGCCTCAATGTTCCTTACAGGAAAAAGTGAACCCGTCTTCCTGTGTTGTTTAAACAAAGCCTGCGCACATTCTTTAGCCACTGAGCTGTGTCAGGGACCCTTTCCACTGTGTCATCCAGGCACAGAGAAATCCTACACAATACCTTCATGCCATTTGTTTTGGCCACTGACTTCAAAGAGCAGTTGTGCCTCTTCTTTGGATGCAAAAAGTGCAGGCACTGCACATCTAAACAATGTGCAGATGTTACACTGTCCTCTACCTTCCTGATACTTTCGCCTTTCCTGAAGTGAAAGAATAAACCCGATGTTAATTGCTTACTATGGCAAAGGATTTCTGGGGCACAGCTGGGAGAGAATTCTGCTCCCTTCCCTCTTTCTCTGCTGCTGGAGTTGAGGTAGTAACAGCACAGATTATCACGCTGGAGAGGGTTGTTCCATTTGGTTATTTAGAAACATTTTAAGACCATCTCTCAAAGCCCACAGTAATGCATACTGACACCAAGGTCTGAAACACAAATCCCCACAGACTCAGTCTATCCTGTTCAAGCCTGGAAATGCATGGAGGAACATTCATTCATTCTCCAGAGTTGTGTTTGAACATGATTAAACTGCTGCTTTCCCCCTCCTGCATGAAGCATCACTTTCCCTTCTGCTCATTATTTATAGTACCACATAAGATATTAAGATGAGGAGAGGGCAGAAAAAGCTGGACTGAAGATACATAGAGCTGTAGTTTCTGTAACTAAGAATGACAAAATAACATTTCTCAACCTATTTATTTCTTGGCAAGTATTTTTTTCTTTTCTCTTTTAAAGAGCAAACAGGTAGCTAAAAGAAAAAGAAATTTAATAAACAGGATATTTATACACACTACAATTCAACTCTTGTATTGGCTGAGTTTTAAAACCGCAGCTCTTCAGTGACTGAAATGACACAACAGACATACCTGGGATAGAAATCACTCACTATGCCTAAATTTTCTGAAAATCTTTTAAAACGTGAAGAAATACACCTTTGCAAGGGAAAACAAGGGAGAGGCAGAGAGCTCTCAGGATCTGATCGTGATCCTTCTGAAGTTCAGTGAAGACTGTATCTGTGAGCTTCAAACCCTCACTGCCTTCCAGCACTAGTGTCAGCCCACAGGCTTGCAAGCTGGTTTTCAAGTGACAGCTAAGCCACCTGAAGAGTTGCTCTGCCTTATCAGTTCAGAGGGGATTTTTCTGATCGGGTTTACTGGATGATGTCTTTCTGAGTGACAGCGATAGTCGGAGTACTGAATGTGTGTTCAATAAAGCACATTCCATTCCCAGAGCTTATTTGTTTCCTTCTGTGCTTTATTTACCCTAGCTGACATTATGACACTTAATTACTCTTAAATTTCTAAATGTTTTCTGGATTAGAGATTTCTGTTTCATAAAGCCTGGGAGGAAGTGCTAGGTCTGATTAGTGATGCCTGACTCAAAGGAAAACAAACTCCCAGAACAGCCTCCTGACAGCTAATCTCCAATCCTGAATAACGTTAGACCAGGAGAGGAAACCACTACTGCCCAGGATTGGGACCTATCCCTGCCAAATACCCTCAGTGAGCAGAATGAACAGTGGCCATGTAAGAAACCTCTTACTCTTGTGGTGACTGGTGCCTCATGTGAACAGCCTAAAGGTGAAGCTGCAATATACGGTTTTGGTAGCAAAAGAGGCTTTGCCAAGACATGGCTGAGCTCCTCCAGGGAACTGCTTCTGTATCAGATAATCACAGAATGGTTGGGGTTCGAAGGGTCCTTAAAGGCCATCTAGTTCCAAACCCCCTGCCATGGGCAGGGACCCCTTCCATTGACCAGGTTGCTCAAAGCCCCATCCAACCTGGCCTTGAACACTGCCAGGGATGGGGCATCCACAGCTTCTCTGGGTAACTTGTGCCAGTGCCTCGCCTCTCGCAGAGTAAAGTGTTTCTGGTTCACTGGTTGCTGCTAGCAGCAAAGATGCTCTCTGTGGAATAGGGATTTTCCCTGCATTACTGAAATAGGTCAGCTCTAAATCATAAAAAAGAAAAAAACCAAACATTTAACTATTACCTGTCCTTTCAGATCTTTTCTACCAAACAGAACATGTGAGCAGCATTGCTGCTGTCAGCAGAGAAATCTTTGCTAAAGCTCCTCACTAGAGGTAGAGCAGGAATTGCTGCTGGCATGGTAGACTGAGACTGGCAGCACCACAGCGAGCAGAGGGGCAGGACACAGTGCAAGGGGAGCAGTTCATGAGGAAGATGGTGGCTGGAACCTTGACTGCAGGGGTGCCCAGAGAAAAATGATGACTGAGAGCTCAGGCTAGAAATTGAAGGGTCTTGCCATGAAAGGATGAGTCTTCAGAGGGTCAGATACCAGGACCAGATCTTTTTGGGGAACTCAGAAGTGGACCTTGTGGGTGCTATTAGAACTCAGTGATGCCATGGTACAGTCAGCAGCACTGCCCATCTGCCCATCAATCAGAGCTAAACTCCATTAGGCCAGAGAGTGCAGACAGCCATCCTCTCCCCCACATTGCCACAACATTCCCTTGGATCATGTTGCTCTGGCCCCATCCTTACACTCCATGGGGAGGCTCCTCCAGCGTACCCAAGTGAAACACATGTCTGTCCTGGACTTCCCTGTTGGCAGACTGAAGTCAGCACCTGTGCCAGCATCCTGCACACCCAAAAGGACACTGTGGCTGTGCCTGTGGCTGCACTTGCAGATTTGCTCTCAGTGTAGCACACAGGTTTATTCCTGAATGCAGCCTCAGTAATCAGAAATGTTACATGTCCAGCAAAACTTAGCAGTAGTAGAGTGCAAACTGCCTTGGAAAAGAGGAACATGGAAGGACATGATCTGGTCTCCAATGTATCAAAGTAAAACAAGCTTACACCACTGTTTCAGTGTAATAGTAATATATTACTACTTAATTTAATATTATGCTTGGGGAGAGAGGATTGGTTGAAAACAAATAATTGCAGTGGCACATCCTGCTTATATTATGATCATTCTGAATATCTATCAATGCACAACATCACATCTACTGATGCACAGTTATCACAGCTATATCAATATCTTCCTATATCAATATATGGAGTGGAGGAAGTGTGAGAGAATCCTAATATTGACGAGGAATAATTGCTGACAACAAAATCACTGACATTTCTGTGGAGTTTCTATACTGCAGATAATTTCAGGAATGTGCTATAAGAAAAGATTGCCTGTTGTTCAATTTTCAATTAATTTTATACTATAAATGATAGTGCTGTGCTCTAGAGAAGCTGATATAAAACCTGGTTGTTATGGAAAATCCCTGCAAAATGTTTGCTAGTATTGTTAATTCTTTTTTAAAACAACTATCTCCCTATGCAATTATATTTCAAGAAGCAAAAGGTTATCTCTGTTGTAAAGACACATAATGGAGAAAACACTCAACTGTTGCAATGTCATCGCTGGAATTTATCCTCCAGCATGACTGTGTTCTCAATTACAGCAGAAAAATTGTGTTAAATATCAGTTAGAGAGGAACATCATCCAGTAGCTGTATATTTCTGAAAAGCTTTTAGATTCCAAGGAAAGAAGATTTTTTTTACCTACATTATGCTCAGTTTAGGAAAAGAAAATAGAAACCAAATAGAAACAGCTGAGAAAGAATAGCAGAAATCTCCAAGCTACAGCCCAGTAGGTCAACCCAGGATTTCTATTTACTAGAATTATTATTGGTATTGTTATGTTGTCATTCACAGTGAGCCAAAACCCCTTTACCATGAACGTGTGCAAGTTACCCGTCACCCATGATTCACTTGCCTCATCTCTAAAGAGGACATTAATGTCCTTTCCACAGCTGGGTCTTGTAAAGTTGCATTTTCAGGATTGGAATGCCAGTATAAATGGGTTTCTCATTCAGGGCTTTATAAAGTGTAATGAAAAAAGGCTGAGTAATCACTGACAGTGTTGATGTCTTATCTGAGATTCACCCTAAGATCCCTCTAGTCACAGGAAAGTGACAAATTATTTTTCTTGTGTTTCTAATAGAGTCAAAATGAGCATGGTTCTTTGTAATAGTCAGTTCCTTAACAAGCTCATAAACTTTCATTATATCTTGCTCTGCAGAAATATTTGTACTGCAGAACCAGACATCAAAGATATAATGTAACTCTGGACACTGGGACTACTTCACCGACTGCTGCTTGTAGGTTATCTCTAAGAGAGCAACATATTGTTTTGTTTTTATGAGATCCTGTAAAAGGAAAGCTGGTACTTGGAAAAAATGAAATGCTGCAAGCAATATATTGGTTGGATTAACTTCACCTCTAGTATGTATAATTTGAAGGAATCTCAACCAAGTTTCATTATAAATATGTTGTGACTGTGGTTACGTGGAAAGTAAAAGAGGGCTCAAGCCCCAGTTCACATGAAATTAATGTTAATTTCATGTTATGCTTAATGTTGCTGGGCTCACAGTGGTCATGGTTTGACCTCACTGTGTCAGCCTGCCTCTGTGTCTGGGGCCAAATCCGTCCTCCTTCATCCACGCAGCTTTCCAGGAGAAGCTTCCTTGCTTCTTTCTGGATGCCCAGTGTGTGCCCACATGTTTCTAATTAAGTTGGATCTGGCCCATCATAGCTGCTGACATGCAGCATTGTTCTGAAAGTTGGTAGGCATTGCTTGGCTAACAAAAGGCAAGCGTACGCCATCACTAGTGGAATTTTCACCAAACTGCTTGATTGCCCTTGTGCCAAGAATAGAGCAGGGAACTCAGTTTTGCTTCATTTAATTAAAAGCTGCTGGATATTGCCTTTTGTGAGGATGCATTTAGAAATGCTGTTCTGTCAAACAAGTGTCTCTGTCTCCTTGAGATGGAAAAAAAACGGATTAATAAGTAAGTATCTCACACCCCATGAACACTCCTAGAGTAGATAATCAATAATAAGTGGGAAGGAAGGAAGGAAGGAAGGAAGGAAGGAAGGAAGGAAGGAAGGAAGGAAGGAAGGAAGGAAGGAAGGAAGGAAGGAAGGAAGGAAGGAAGGAAGGAAGGAAGGAAGGAAGGAAGGAAGGAGGGAGAAAAAAGAAAAGAAAAGAAAAGAAAAGAAAAGAAAAGAAAAGAAAAGAAAAGAAAAGAAAAGAAAAGAAAAGAAAAGAAAAGAAAAGAAAAGAAAAGAAAAGAGAAAAGAAAAGAAAAGAAAAAAGAAAAAAGAAAAGAAAAGAAAAGAAAAGAAAAGAAAAGAAAAGAAAAGAAAAGAAAAGAAAAGAAAAGAAAAGAAAAGAAAA
The DNA here is from genome assembly GCA_910950805.1 of Acrocephalus scirpaceus scirpaceus. NCBI lineage: Eukaryota > Metazoa > Chordata > Aves > Passeriformes > Sylviidae > Acrocephalus > Acrocephalus scirpaceus. The sequence continues at coordinate 31,604,561 of OU383774.1, forward strand.
GAAAAGAAAAGAAAAGAAAAAAGAAAAGAAAAGAAAAGAGAAAACTACAATTGATATAATTCTGGGAGGATAGGCTCATTTGAAAGGTTCTGTGCTTTGATAATTAATCTCTGTTAACAAGTTTTAGTCCATGCACACGGTATTTATTTTTTGATTTTGGTACATTTTGAGAGGGTGGAGGGAAGGAGAAGATTATGGGATCTTCAACACAGAACGAGACGAAGTGTTAATGGGAGAGATTACAGCTGTATAATCCTTAGCAAATGGCATAAAAAGCATTAGATACCTGTACTGCTACCATGCCTGCCTGCAGAGATATGTCATTGCCAAGAATTTAGTTGCTGTTTCTGTGGCCTCTGTAGCAGTAAGAAAAATTCAAACTGAAGCTGTTATTCTGTAAGGTTTCCTTGCAAATCCATTGGATTTTGCTCACACAACCATAAAAATTGCCATGCTGGGTCAGATCAATGGTCCATATAATCCAGTAGTCTTTCTCCAACAGTGACTAATACTATATGTTTTGGTAAATCATGGGAAAATATAAGAAACCTTTCATGACCAATTATGGAACAACTTTCCCATAGAAAGAAGGCTTATCCTAACTTCTGGCAAAAAATAAAGCTTTTTTTTGCTTAGAGTCTGAAGGATTTCTATTAGCTTCTGTCCAACATGACTCTGGTTATATTTGCTATTAATATAAACACCCATTCTTTTTTCAAATTTGGTTACGTTTAACTTAACATTATTGCGTTGCAGTGAATTTTACAGGTTAAATTATCTTTAGAAGTCTGCCTTTTATCACTTCAAAACTTACTGCCCTTCTGTTGCAATGGATGGCTCTTGTTTTGAGTTTATGAGTGGGAGTAAATAAGGCTGTCAATTTACTGTCTCTGTAGTATTCAGGATGTAATATACTTCCATGAAACACCTTTTTTATTCACCTTTTCTTTAAAGTAACTGTTCCTCTCTCTCTCACCTTTGCATTCTTCCTAATATTTTCTGTGCTGTGCGAGACTTCTACTCTGAAATCCATCTATTTCGCTAAATATAAAATGAGTTATTTATTTAGATCTGTTCTTTTCTTCTCTGTTATTATGCTCTATTAATTGAAAAACTACTGATGACTCTGGCATTGAAATCTAATTTCTGAAGGTCTGATTTGAAATTCCCTGAACCAGTCACTGCATTCTTACCAAGCTCCTGCCATCATAGCCATGTGACATTAGGCCATTTGTGGTATTATTCTTAAAATGCAGTTTTAATATTCTAGCAATGTATCCATTTTCCTACGCGCAGCTCTGCACTGAGTGCATGATTTCCCTGAACTGTTGTTCATAGGGACCAACCAATTCTCTCCTAAAACCCTTCAGAATCTATCAATGTTCTGGAGCCCCCAACCTGTGTATTCTCACTCTTGATTTTTCTCATCTGTGTTTTCCCAGACAATTGCTCAGTTGTTCCTCTGCTTTGGAAGGTGGCCCTGGATTTACTCCTTAGACTCTTCTGTCTTCTGCTTCTGCTTCTTCTGTCACTGCTTTTACGTCATCTGCCAGTGTTGCCCCTTCCCTCTTCACTACTTTTTCAGGTCAGAAAATGGTGTATTAAATATATTCTAATCATATATCTTTTCCTTAGTCTCTTCTGCTAAAGACCTTTGTTTGAAGGCCATGTTAAATACAATCAACTGTCTTTTTATCCACTGTTGCAATCAAGTTTAAAGTAGCCTGGACAAGACCAGCAGAGAAAAAAAAATCGTGTTTACATCTGCTCCATCATGTACATATGGTACATGTGGCTTATTTGTAATCTAGCACTGTTATAATACTATTTTCCATTTTAGCAAATTTTTCACTGGCCCATCATCCAGAGATCTCAGTTTCCTTTTAAAGAAGTAAGCAGAAGATGCTCAGCCCTCTAGTGCCTAAGCTTGAGTTAGTATCTTCCCTCTTTGTGGCCAGCACCAGCGCTGTTCTCAGCATCTGCCAGAAAATGAGCACCTCTGAATCAGGAGAGGCATCCAATGCACTTGATTTCAGCAGTCTTGTTTCAGCAGCAGGGCACATTCTATAATGATGAGAATAAAAATACTGTAGCACCTCTGAAGTGCAAGTTGTTCCCTGAGGCATTTGTTTTGGTGGCGGTCATCGTACTCTAGAGATACTGGTCTCTTTCCGCTGAATACCGGACTGCCTGGAGGACCAGCTTGGAACTAATGGCTCTGTTCTGCCTCACTAAAACTGCCTGAGACGAATCCCTCTCTAAGTGACCTGAGAATCTTTAACATAATGCTTTTTTATGGTCTTCTCTGGCATTCAAGTTCAACTCTGTTGCTGTTTTTAAGTGTGTGAGGAGCTGCAGAGCTCAGCAGACTGACAATAGGCTGTGGAAACTGCTAAGAAAGAAACCTTTCTTACTGGGAGGTTGACAAAGTGCTGGTACTTGTTGCCCAGACAGTTTATAGAGTCTCTATACTCGGAGATATTCAAAAGTGATTTGGTCACAGCCCCAGGCAACTGACTTTAGGTGGTCCAGCTTGAGTAGAGGGCTTGGACCAGATGATCTTCAGAGGTCCCATCCAATATCAACCACTTCATCATTCCATGATTTTGAAGGAAATCCAGTTTGAGATGGCCTAAGGATATTGCACTGGTTTGTGGATTAGTTTGTCAACCTCAGAATAGGAACACACGTGTTAAGGACCTGCCAGCTCAACTTCAGATCCCAAAGCCTCATTGGCATCGTTTGCTTAAGTCCTGAGGTCTGCACTTATCCTCTCAGAAATGCTGTTCAACTTGCTGTGGAAGGACAAAGGTTTTAGAAGTATCATGCTTTACTGTATGCAATATATAGTCAGAGAACTTCACTCCAGGAATGTCTGTTGGATGCTTTTCAGGAGAAAATTTAGGACCCACTTCCTTTAAAAAACAATACTTGAATGATGGTGGTGTTAGTTATATAAATAAAGAGGTATATGTATACATATATGCATATATAAATGAGGTGACTAGACATTCTCATACCAGTTGAATCTATATCTATATAAATATTTTAATGACATTTACTTGTCTTTAAAAAAAAATTAAAACTTAGTAAAGTATTTCATTGACAGTGAATATTAAGTTCTGGCAGTTAGAAATGTTGCAAGGAAATTGTGTTATGTGATGGGATGACAAAAACCCTAAGCTGTATCTCTCACAAGAAATCAATGCACTGTGTCGTTTAATGTCATAAAAATCCCTCCCAACAAAGTGTACTCAGGGTAGTATTAGCCGAAAAGTGAGCTTCTAATGGCCTTTATTGATTAAGTCAGAAACAGCAGACAACTCTGAGGGTATTGCTGTTGTACAAACAACTGGAAGTATGACCACCTTACTGTATTCTTAAGTAGATTTAGTGTGGATGCCCCAAACTCACTATCTGTGGAACGGCCTTTGGAGCAATTGAAGCCCTTTGTTCCAGTGAGAGTGATTTGCTGAGCCTGAAAGAAGTTTTCCCATCACCTTTTCTGAGATATTCCTCATTTTTTCCACAAATTTGCATTTGCTAAGTGCAAACCCTCCTTTGTCCTTCTCAAAGACTTCCTGAACCATCCTGCTCCCCTCCTGAACATCTGTCAGATGTTTGCATGAGGGAATGAGGACTAGAGTCCCTTTGAGAGATAGCAGCCCTAATGACATCAAGAAAAAATTACTGCTTTGGGGAATAAATCCACAATGACTGTAGAACTCTCTCTCTAGGACAAGACACACAGACAAATGCAGCTGTATTATGGAGGCTTAACAACATGCCATCAGTTGTGCTCTTGTACCTCAACAGGGTAAGTGCAGGTCCCATGTGTCTGGAGGGGACAATGTTGTGTGATGCAGAGGTGCATTCCACTCTGGCTGATGCTGAGAAGCACAGAAACACATTTGTGATCTCCACATGGTAAATCTGCTCCTGTCCTGAGGCACGTTCCTAATTGTAAGATGGAAAATACAGCTTTCCTATTCTCTCCTTATGCCAAATTCTTCTGTTTTGCAGAGAAGGAGCTCAGAACGTGCCGGCCCAGCTGCACAGCCTTAACTCATCAAAGCACAGCAATTCAGTGAGGTTTGACTGTGTGCCCACGTCCTCCAAAAAACCTCATGATAGGCACAGACCGTGTCGGCGGCCTCTTGACTCACTGCTCGGCTGCATTATTGAGATGAGAGCTGCTGAGAGCCATGGCCAACAGCATTAAGGGCCCTGCAGAGCATCTGAATGCCGGCCACACAATGCTGTAAATGGGCCAGGACGGATGTTTTGGATAGGGGCCAGATCACCATAAATGCCAGCCAAGGAAGATGGTTTGTGACTCACCCCTTGGTAAATGCACATTTATTTGGTGCGCAATTCATATACCTAAAGTAAACAGAGAGACAAACAGACAGACTCCAGAGTGGTGTGGAGAGGTGACAATAAATAGGGAAGACAAAGAATATAAAAAAAAATTCTGCAGTCAGCCATAAAAATTCCCACTCCTCACTGGCTATTTTATGGAAAATTGTTTTTCTCTTGCCAACAGTAAATAATGAAGGCAGATTTTGTAGCTGGTTGAAGGGCACTGAAGCAGTGTTGGGAGTGATCAGAAAGGGTAAGGTGCTGAGCATACACGGGGTGTGCAGAATGGAAGCTGAGAGCATCACTGCTCCTCTGCTGTTAAAAACACTGGAATCACCCCAAGCCATTGAGCCTTTGCCAAGTAATTCACCGCTCTGTGGACAGACTCTGCTTCTTGCTCGTGTTTGCTGATCTGATGCAATTCCTAGTGCTTAGTGGTTTAACAGAACTTTCTGTGAGACACTCAATTTATCACTGATAAATCACTGATGAAATCTAAAGTTCAGTTATAAAGTGAGGGCTCAGCCACAGCTGTATAAAAGGCTTTCCCCCAGCTTAGAAATACACCAGTGAAGGTACTCAATATGATGAAATCCCTACAAAATATCTATACTGCTCAGGCTTTGTTTCAGGTTTTTGTTCTTAAAGCATAATTACTGCTCCTGACTAATGATGGAAAAGAGTTGTTACCATGCTCAACCAGTCTTGTCCTATCCTCTACCAACTCTCAGCTCTGTTATGCACACAGCAAAGCAGTTAAACTCAGCAATGAGATTGTTCCTTTTAACAGAAACATGTTTGTGTTTTCAACACTGCCTGTGCCATTTCCTCCTTTGCATAGCATAGATGAGTGGATGGATGCTAGATAGCTGGCTGCCTCAGGATGTTTTAGGGGTTCTTGATTATTTTTTTCAAGTGATGCCCCAAAAGCAGTAAATTTTCACCTTTTTCTGTTCAAAACCTTGGCAAGTCCCCTCATTTCACTGCACACTATGTTTCAGATATGGAGATGGTGATGGCCAGTGATAGGACAAGGGGGAATGACTTCAATCTGATAGAGTGGAAGTTTAGATTAGATTTGAGGAAGAAATTCTTTACTGTGAAGGTGGTGAGGCACTGGCACAGGATGTCCAGAGAAGCTGTGGATGCCCCATCCCTGGAAGTGCTCAAGGCCAGGTTGGAGGGGGCTCTGAGCAACCTGCTGGAGTGGAAGGTGTCCCTGTCCATGGCAGGGAGTTTGGAATTAGTTGATTTTTAAGGTCCCTCCCAACCCAAACCATTTTGTGATTCTATGATTCCATGAATTCTTTTCCTCGCAGGAGTGGGCTGAGGAGAAACCACATGAAAAATTTTTAAACATGCAAAATAATTATGGATTTGTCTTTGAAACAGGATCTTCACTTATTTGCATTTCAGCTGGTCAAGTAACAGATGATGCCAACAACAACTCTGCAGGTAATTTTTTAATGTGTACTAGGCATGCAACTAGAGTGTCTGGGACCCCGCTACAATTTTTTTATTCCCCATGCCTGCAGTGCTCATCATACAGGCTTTTGAAATCTATCTTAGAGATCTCAGTGCACATCAGACCCAAATCTCTAACCCAATACATTTCCCAGTACACCACTTGAAAAGAAGGTTCTGCCCCTTGATCCCAATAGACACGAAAACCAGTAGGAGATCTGCAGGGCACAGCACTGATAATTCATTTGTGTGTATCTGTTATTTCCCAATAATAGATAGAGTGCTGCTGCTCTGGATCCTGACCCCCATTATATGATACAATGCAGCAGCTCCAGTGACTTCCTCATTTGTGCCATCCAGAAAGGTGCTGCAGCATGAGCTGCTGCCCCGCCAGCCATTTGCCTTTCATTTCTGTGCATTTCTTGCCTAATACCAGAGTGGGAATAACACTGGCACAGTTCAGCCTTCACCTCTTCTTGGCATGATTTATGTGCATCATGCAGCAGCTCTGCTAAAGATTGTTCTCATTTATACTGGCTCCAGCATACTTTCTCCTCAAACCAACTTGATACTTTAAATGGAAGCAGCACCTGAGCAGAGAAATGAAACCAAGAGTCGAAACAGGGAGAAACAAGTGCCTGGGCACCATGGCATTAAAAGTGAATCTCACAGTAACCCCATTTCCACTGTAAACTTTTTAAAGGGTACACATAACTATGCCTGTGGAATCTCATTGCAGTGACATCAGTATACATGGATTTTGATTAAAAAATGGAAATGCATGGATACTGTTTATGACATATAATGATGCTGGGAATCTGGTTGGATTGAAGTTTGGTTTGAAATAGCACATAAATTTGAACACAAACTTTATCCAATTTTGTGCTAAAAATTGAAGAGGTGTGCTGGTTTGTCCTCCTTCCAAACTCTGTCTTAACACATAATAGGCTGCCTGTTGTTATAGGAAAGTGGTATTCTAATTGCATTTAGTGGTTTAGGGGGATTTTAATTGCAATGTAGTGGGGAGCATTACCTCTAGATTACAGTTTCATTACTATGGTGTTACCTGAATGACAAACAGCGATAGGTTAATTCTTCTGATTTAGGAAAATTTGCCCCTGAAGAAATAAAATTAAACTACAAATGGGCATTCCTAAACAAACAAACAAAAACCAAAGGAGAACTACCTGTTAAACTGGCTTGTCTTGCCTAATATAGGAGAACAAATGCAGGCAGGTTATATACAATGTACAGTATTTCAACTGGCAAGAGAGAAAAGCAACTGAGGTAGTATAAAACGGTGTGAATAATTTGAGACTGAAAATTAGATGAACACTTTTAAGCATCAGGAGAATGAAGTAGCTGTTTCCTGTAAAAGAGATCAGAGAGAGGCACTAATCTGGCTTCAAGATAAAAAGTTTATCTCTGTCTATAGTAAGTTGGGATTTGATGGGGTAGTAGGGTCTTGGGAATGACAGGGTGCATTTCTCAAAGATTTGGACAACTTACTTTCTGCAGTGTCAGCATCAAGATAATTTTCAAACAGAAAAAAAAGAAGGGAATAATAGAGAGGAGAAAAGAGAAGGAAGGAAGGAAGGAAGGAAGGAAGGAAGGAAGGAAGGAAGGAAGGAAGGAAGGAAGGAAGGAAGGAAGGAAGGAAGGAAGGAAGGAAGGAAGGAAGGAAGGAAGGAAGGAAGGAATTGAAAGAAAACAAAAGAACAAGCAAAAGAAAATGAAAAACAGTAAGAGAAAGAGCAGAGAAGAAAAGAGGATGATCAGGAAAGAGAAAGAAAGAAAGAAAGAAAGAAAGAAAGAAAGAAAGAAAGAAAGAAAGAAAGAAAGAAAGAAAGTGTAATAACCTTTTAAACCAAAACCAGCTACACCTAAAGCCCAGATGACTTCAGAGAAGCTGATTTACTAAAGCTTTCTAACGTTTCACATAATCAATTGCATCTCACCATTTCTTGACTATTGTTTAACATACAAGAGCAATATAGTTCCAGACCTTGCTTGGGGCAGGTAATGATGGTGTGTTTGTGTGGGATGGAGTAGTAATTCATTTCAGACATGGAGGTAATTCATTGCAGACACTCTTTAAGAGACTGGGGGGAGAAAATAAAATGACAGATGATTTTACAATAGTTCAGTATTACTTTTTTTTAGCTGTTGACCCTGGAACTGGTAATAGCAGGAAATGGAAAGATTAGCATAAAGAATGGTCATTGATACTTGGGGTCTGATAGCAATTTTTGCTGAGCTCTATACTTATTTTGAAAGGAATGAAGCATTAAAAACAGCCAAGGTTTTCTTTCTTGCACGTATACAGTCTTACAGCTCTTATGGAAAGTGTAAAATGGGTGAACAGGAATTATGCCAAAGGGTTTCACAGGAATAACTCTGAACTCACATAAAACATGACAGAGAATTAGGTCTTTTTCTCTTCTAAATTGAGTAAGACTTCTCAGAAACCTATAGATAATCCATCTTTTCTCATTAAATTCTTTATTTTTCTCATATAAAAAGAAAGGATTGATTTTGTTTACAGTCTGTTTAGTAATAAAAGCTGGATCTGCACATAAATGAAAGGAGTGGATATTCATACCCAGACAAACAGTCTAAATAATAATATAGAAAAGAGATTGTTCTAGGAAAGTCAGAGATGGAATTTATGGGAGGATACAAGGAATCTACTTAAAACATTCTAAGAATAAAGATGGCTCTTTAAGATGCGCCCTCAGAATTTCTTATCTGAATGGACAAATGACCATTAAAGGGTAATGCGGGTATCATGATTTATGAGTTGGGTTCAGCTCTGCAATGCAACGCTGTCTATCCAGGCAACTGTTAAGTCCACTGGAATTATTCTGTATTAAAGAAAAACAGAAGTGGTTTAGGCTCATTCACACTTAAACTTCTCAATTCAGCCAGCAGATTTATCTCCCACCTCAGCAGACACCTCCTGCTGCTTAAGGTCTGGTCTGACAATCTAGCTGGTCCCTTTCCCTATCACAATTCTGAACTTATGGGGCAACTTTAGTGATGGCACAGGTAATCCACATCCCTTTTAAATAGCTCTCTGGGTTAAATATACAAAACAGGTGATGTGAATTGAAATATCTTATATAACCTTGTATTCATCCCTTTACTCATTACATGAGCCTAGTGTGAAAAAAGGAAGGATGGATGCACCTTAATTAAGAGAGAATATCATCAATGGATGACACAAGCTGGGTAAGTCAGTTGCACTGAACAGTTAACAAAATTGATGTGATTTATAGTAATAGACAACTACTTTTGTGACTTTGAGACTTTAGTGCTTCAAATTCCTAAAGAAGTCAAGGTGAAGAAATTCTGGATAAGGAAATGGGAACTCCTGAAAATGGTCATTTTTCTATTCCTGCTATCAAGTCTCTGAAACTCCTGCAGCATTCTCACCATAATGTGAAAAATAAAGCAGTCAGATGTTATATGACTGTCTTAATTGTGGTAATTGTGCATTTTTCAGCACAAAGAAGGAGGATGCTGCTGCTTCTACATTAAAGGGAGAGTGAATTTTATGAGTCATAAAAAAGAAGGAAACACAGGAACATTATCTCACTGGCTGTAATAAAAAAAATAATAAAAAAAAAGACAAAAGAAGAAAAATGTGATGTGAAGACTTTCAGGGCTTAACCTGAAAAACATATAAGCTGGAGGCATTCAGTAGCTCTCTGGACTGCCTTTTTGTCAGGGAATAGCATTGATGACAAAATGCTTCGAGCTGAGGATTCATCCCAACATCCCTAGAAGTGAGGAACAGAGGCATTACTGCACCAGGGCTAACTAGGACACCACTTAGGAATGGACCCTCTGCAGCAGCCAAGGCATATTACATCTCCCAACAAATGTACAAAAGCATGTGTTCCCAGGAAATTTCTTCCCTTTCTCATATGCTGTTCTCTTTAAAGCCTGTTTCTTCAAACACTTGCTGCTTGACTTCCTTCCTGACACCACGAGGAGTCCCATTTAATTAACCTGGCAGCCTACGGTGGTGAAAATAGATTGTGGCTTGTAAGTGTGGGGATTGACAGTCTCTGCAAGCTGCCTTGGTTTGCTCAGCTACAGAAGTTATTGTTTTGCAATTATTTTGTTCCTATGATTCCAGGTTGTACATCCAGTGGCTTGGCTTTGGCTGCAACAGTAGCTGAGGATGGGGAGGGAGGGGGAAGGGGACTGTGTGTGACAGAGCATCGGCAGTTCACTCCCCCACGTCTGTGTTATATTGGGTAGTGAATTGCCTCTGGCTAATCACAAGCCTTCTTAACATTTTCCTCTGAGAAAACAGATGATCAAATGCAAGAAAGCCTACTCATTAAAACAAGTGCTGGGAAGGTTTTGTTCTTTTCAGACCCATCCCTGTGTTTGAGTACCTAGAGAACCAACCACTGTTAGCTGAACAGCATCTGTTTACCATCAGCTTTGTCTGAAACTTTTTTTTTTCTTTTTCCTAAGTTAATAAAAATGGAGTTTGAAAACTGGTTCTGATTAGGCAGGTTAAATAATTAAAATACTCTCTAAGGCCAGAATATACCTGAGGATCACACTGCAGAGCAAAACAGCACTTAAAAATCACCAGAAGAATGGCAGCTCAAGGAAGATGGAAGTGGCCTACTGGGTGCTGCTGGGTTTGGGGGTGCTCCGTGGTGCTGCAAATGGAGCTACAAAATTGTGGATGAGATTCAGCCATCTGAATTTCTGCATAAGGTGCCCAGGCAGTAGTATTAGACCCTGGGGAGGGCAAACATAAAGGAATATAAGAAAAGCCCTCCCTTTTTATTTTTAAGGAAATACTGCACATAAGAGTGATAGAGGCTGCAGCAAAGTTTTCTTTACTGCATTTCTTTCTGCCTACTTCACAGTTAGTTGCTATACACCACTTCCACTAGAGTATTTTCTTTCCAACTGTTACTAAGATAAATTGCCTATTACCAAAGTAGCTATAAGGAAGAAGAAAAAAAGTGCCTTTTCCATCACAATGCAGTCAGGTTCCATTGTAATTGGCAGCATGGTGGGTATGTCACTCCCACCAGGTCCCTTGCCCAGCTGATTGAGTCTGTTCTTTGTGTGAGATGCTCCTATTTGTGTTGATTCATGTGACTTTCTTTTTCAGTCTCTCTTTATGCGTTGTCTTTTCTTTCCCTTGCAGGAGATGAACAGCTGGGGGGAGGAAAGGCAGTTGTCAGCTCCATCTACTGGAGTTAGTACTGACTGTGGTGAATGGGATTCCTTCTTTTGTGTTTTGTGGGTGCTGCAGCGTGAAACTGTAAATTCTAGTTATAAAAATAAAACGGGATGTACAGGGTAAGCAGGTGAAGTAGGGTGAAGTAGAGTTGTTAAACACTGGCATTTGGATGGTTGGATGGGTGTCCATCCAGAGAAGGATGTAGACAGTTTGCAGCTCCTACTTTGGGGTACAGGGGCAGCATCCAGAATTTCAGATGTCTGGACTCCTGAGTAAAACTATATTGAGAAAATCTAAACCTATAGCAAGAGTGCCAAAGGGGGACTTTTAGCAAGGGCGTGTAGTGATGGAATGAGGGGGAACAGCTTAAAACTGACAGAGGATGGAGTTGGATTAGAAAGAAATTCTTCACTGTGAGGGTGGTGAGGCACTGGCACAGACTGGTCAGAGAAGCTGTGGGTGTCCCACTCCATGAGTGTTCAAGACTGGATTGGATGGGTCTCTGAGCAACCTGCTGGAGAAGAAGATGTCATGGCAGGGGGTTGGAACTGGATGATCTTTAAGGTGCCTTCCAACACGAGCTACTCTATAATTCTATGATCTACTCCAGCTGACACCCCAATGTGACTGGCCTGTCTCTCTGTTAGCCTCAGAGGGGTGCCTATATCCTGGTCTATACTGCTGTTGACTGGCCCATACCCTGGCTTCTCATGCTCATGTGGCACAGTCAGCTTGGCCACCCCAAAGAAGACCTGACGCCATGCACGGCTCACCAAGAGCCGTCGCACACCTTTGCAGCTCCTTGCCATGCCTGCCACATTACCAGCCAAGTCTTGTCATGATTTTGTCTCACTCTTACTGCTTTAATGGCTTAAAAAGTCTGAGCGGCACTGCTAGGGATTGTGTTTGAATCCTCATATGTGTGACCAAGAATATGAATCTCTCCCTCCTTAATACATCTGGGATAGCTCAAGGTACAGTACTATAGAGTTGTCAAGCACTGGAACAGGCTAATCAGAATAGTGGAACCACCATCCCTGGAAGTGTTCAAAAGGTGTGTAGATATGGCACTTAGGGACATGGCTTAGTGGTGGGCTTAACAGTGCTGGATTAAAAGTTGGATTCGACCATCTTGGAGGTCTTTTCCAATCTAAATGATTCTATGATTCTAAGACTGTTCTGTCTCTTCACTCCCAGATTCAGATCAGATCCACAGGCTGTCCTTTTTAAGTAGCCTGGAGCTGTTTCTCCTCCCAGAAAGGTGCTTTCAAAGAAATATTTGTGAGGAAAGCTCCCAGATTCAGATCAGATCCACAGGCTGTCCCTTTTAAGTAGCCTGGAGCTGTTTCTCCTCCCAGAAAGTTGCTTTCAAAGAAATATTTGAGAGGAAAGCTCCTTTCTCATTCTCTAATATAGTGCAGGCTTCTCCCCTGAGTTTGTCTGTAAAGGAACCTGGGGTCCTAGAATGTTTTATCAACACCTGGCCAGAGTCAGAACTTGGATATGCCGTGACTAGACCAAAACATGTCTTTGAGAAGTCATAAGATGTCTGTGCCAAGTTTAACAAGGAAAGCTAATCCTCAGATTTAAGTATAAAACCTGGGTTTAATCCATTACTGGCATAGACATAAAAACTCTGTAACACCTTCTGTACTGCCATAACTCCAAAACACATACACACAGATGATTCCACTTTATAAGAACGGAATATCTGAGACTTACAGGAAGTTACAGAAAAATGCAGAGGTTTATCAGATAGAAAAATGCAAGCGGCATCTTCATATATCTTTTGGAATTAAAATGCATTTCTTTTTAACTATTTCTCATTTGCATCCATAGAGAAATTGGGAGTCACCAGGAAGAATTAGCTTGTTGTAATACGCAAGGTGAGATGTGTGGTAGCTGCAAGGCTGGGTAATGTAATTTAGATTTTATAGTGTAAGTGCAAGGATGAGATGGGTAAGCATGAGATGGGCAAATCAAGTCCAATATAAATAGTATAATAGTACTAGAAAAGAGAGCCATAGGGCTTATGAAATTTAAGGGCTTTCTTTGAAAATAATATTGTTAGCCAGTTCATTAGGGAAACAGAAGTGAATATGAGTATTTGATGTAATATATTAAATAGGATTGGAAAGAGTAAAAAAACCACAAGCTAAGAGCAAGGATCCTTCAGCATCTTGCATGCACAGATTTCAGTTTAGCCATCTCTTGCTTGTGTCCAACACAAATTAGGTTACAAAAATTAACCCTTCTTGCAAAGAGATGCTTCCACATGCAGAGGCATAGAAGCTGGCATTGCTCTATATTCATGTCTAGGTCATCAGCTCTATGTATGTCCTTCATTGAATAGATTTTCTTTTTTTTTTTTTTTTTTTTTTCAATTAAAACTGCCATTTACCAGAGTAAATGGACAAATTCCCAAGAAAAAAAGAGTAATCTTTAAAACATGTCACTGAATGGGAAAATATGCTTATTTTCATTCCAGAGAGGTGTCATAACCCCACAGAAAAATTAGCCCCACATGGGGCTAATTTCAAGACCTATAGAACTCCATAGGAGAAAATGAGCCTTCACTGCAATGGGTATGAAGTCTTATAGAGGCACAAACAACACAAACTCTTCCTTCTCCTGCCACTTCAAATGTCTCTAATGTATTTTTCTAATGCATTAACAAAACTAATAAGCTTATCTCACATGGAAAAATAAAAGGCATAAACACTGTTATATGCTTGAGTAAAAATGCTCTCTCAATCTGCTGTGGTCAATTGCCAGCCCCTGCACCCCATGCTGGCAAAAAAGGAGCTGCAGGAGAGAAATGCCTTATGCATGGAGGGAGACTGTACTGAAGGGTTTGCATCTCCCTCTCCACAAAGTGAAAATCGTCGTAGGAGGTTCTAATTATCCTGTGGCAAATTAAATGGCAAAACCAGCATGAGCCTCTAAGTCTCAGCTGTAGAGCAGAATTTCTGGTGGGGTTTTTGTTGTTTTGTTTTTATGTTCTGCCTTAATGCACAGCTCATCATTACCAGACACTTGGGTTATGCCTGTGCATTGCAGTCCAGGTCAGGAATTATGTGGATGTGATCGATATTTCAGTACCTGAAGGGGTCCTACAGAAAAGCTGGAGAGGAACTTTTTATAAGGGCGGGTAGTGACAGAATAAGGGGAATAACTTTAAACTGACATAGGGTAAATTTAGATTAGATATTAGAGGGTGTGAGGCACTGGCACAGGTTGTCCAGAGAAGCTGTGGATGCCCCATCCCTGGAAGTGTTGAAGGCCAGGTTGGATGGGGCTTTGAGCAACCCAGTCTCAGTATCCCTGCCCCTGGCAGCAGCACTGGAATGAGATGATCTTTAAGGTGCTTTCCAACACAAACCATTCTGTGATTCTATGATATATTTCACTTTGAAAGAATGGGAAAAGCAGTCTTTTCTTAGGCAAAAAACAATCAACCAAACAAGTAAAAAAGATATAAGTTCCTGAAAACTATGAAAATTAGGCTCTGTTATTATCCTCTATCCCCTCTCTGCAGCCTTGATTTGAATTGGCCAAGGAGTAAAATGTCCTGCAACAAAAAGGTAGAGTTGCACTGGTGAAGCCGGGAATTTACCAAAGCCCATGCATGCAATTTGCTTCTCTTCATTGTTAACAAAATCTGCACGGAGCCAAATCAAATGGATCAGCAAGTTATCTGATCATAAGAAACAAAGCACCAGCTGTTTGGCTCCGTGCTTGGCAGTGGGTTTCTCATCTCTTCAAGGCTTTGCAGATCCTTGAGCTGTTAGCTACCTGTGGTGCCTGATCCGCTAATGCACACTGTCAAGGATCGAGTAAATACCTTGTCTGCGAGACTTAACTTTTTGTAATAACAGAGCATGATCCAAACAGTGAGCTCCAAAACTAACAGAAACAGAAAGCTTTGCATGTATATGTCAAGTCACAATTGCATATCTGTCTTGAGCTGTAAATATAAATAGTGTGTGATGCCCTGGCAGCGTGAGCTGCACAGCAAAACCACAGCATTCCTAAGCAGGGTCCTGCTCTGAGCCTCTTGCCATCGGTAAGAAGTGGAATTAGGCCCTGGTAAGTAAGAAAATGATACTGGACTGGTCAGTTTGGCTTCACTAATGCTGAGATTAAATACATTAGACATATTTATAATATTATGATATATATTATATTATTTCAAATATGAAATATCATTGAAAAGTCAAACTGGGATTCAGACAATCTGACATGGAGGAGAGCTGGGCATATGTGATCTGAGCCATGGAGCCAAATCTCTGCTTGATCCAAGGTAACTTGGATACCTTTTACAAGCAACTTTAAAAAACAAGTGTGTGTGCTTGCATATGTACCCATAAGTACATGTTTTTTCCTACTTAGGAAAGTAGAGCTTTTTGAAATTATTCATTATTTTGTATCCAACACTGGCTTTAGCTCATACATTTAGGGTAGGCAGAAGACTTTCTCCCTTCCCCTCCCATAGTTTTCCTAATGGTCCAGGATTAAAAGGAATAATTTTTCTGCCTCTGCTAGTGCCTTACAACTAGCACCATGTTGACATTTACCAGCAGTAACACAGAGAAAGCCATAAAATACACATTTGGCAAGCTCAAAAACAAAAGGTAAATTAAAGAAGAAATGTGTATTTTCATTGTGTTCAAGTCTCATTATTACGAAGTGAATTTCATTATTTTTTACAGGTTATTCAGTGTCTCTGCATGCTGGTCTTTGGCAATGCAGACAATAGACATTCTAACCAATTGTTTGTGAAATGAAAGCAAGATTCTCATCCAAATTTTCAACCTGTGGGTAGCAAAATTTTGTCATTTGAGGAGTTAAGAGCTTCTAAGCTATTTCCAATACAACAGGCAATAAAGTAAATCCAATAATGCCTACTGCTATGTTTGGGGCTCTGATACTCTTCCTTTGCAGTGCATAATTTAACATAAAGCTCCATCTACTACAAGATGTGATCTGGCATGCCAGCAAAGTGCATTGTAGGATGGCAGTTACATCATATAGTGAAGACTGAGAGAAGTATACTTGTTTTCTTCTGCATGATTAATGGAACAATTTTATCTATTTTTCTGTAATGCTTCAAGAAGTTTTCCTCTGTAGAATGAGCCTGCAGTTTGTCTTCCCCAAGAGCCAAGGGCTGAGCTCCTTAAGATGCCATATGTGCTGTCTAGGGAGGAGGGAGACAAATGACCTCAGTAGCTCTTGTCACCTCCCTCTGGTCAGCTGGCAATGACTCTTGGAAACAAAGCCCAGAATAAAAATGATGCAATATGCTTCTTCTTTAGAATGGCCAAATTATTCTTCAAATACATAGCACAGGATTTTCCAACGGCACAAACTGTTCTTGACTCACTAGAAATTGGCCACAGAGACCAGCATAAGATCAGGATGTGGCCACTTGTTCTTCTGTCCTTGGTATTCACCCTGTACTGGGCACTGGTGAGGCTGCACCTCGAATCCCATGTCCAGTTTTGGGCTCCTCACTAGAGCAAGGACACTGAGGTGCTGGAGTGTGTCCAGGGAAGGGCAGTGGAGGTGGTGGAGGGTCTGGAACACAAGTCTGATGAGGAGCTGCTGAGGGAGCTGGGGATGTTTAGCCTGGAGAAAAGAAGGTTTAGGAGGAACCTTATCCCTCTCTACAACTGTCTGAAAGGAGCTTGTAGCAAGGTGGAGATCGCTCTTTTCTCACAAGTAGCATCTGACAGGACAAGGGGAAATGTCCTCAAGTTGTACCGGGGGAGGTTTAGATTGGAGATGAGTTTTCATGGATAGGGTTGTCAAACTTTGGAACCAGCTGCCCAGGAAAGTGAAGGAGTCACTGTCCCTGGAGGTATTTAAAAGACACGTAGACATGGCACCTGGGGACATGGTTTAGTGGTGGGCTTGGCAGTGCTGCGTTAGTGGTTGGACCTGATGATCTTAGAGGTCACCCCTCTACCCTTCCCATCCTTAAATGGGAATTTCACTAAGATTTTCTTATCTTGAGTTAAAATTCTCTGCTACATAGTGACTGCTCAGAGTATATTGTATATAACAGAGTTTGGGAAGTGCTACCTCTAACAGGGGTTTCAGCTGCAGGATGGATTCTTGGGTCACACGGAGCTATTAAATACCCAGGGCCTAAGTAATGATTTCTGGCTTTTCACCCACTTTTCTCTTATGCTGGTGCAACAGTCAAGCCTGAATAACAAACATCCATTTAAAGCCTGATTTTGATGTTGGCAGATCAGATTTCCATTTAAATGGGAACCAAAATGGAAACATCCTCTTGATCATGAATCTGTAGAAACAACTAGTATCTATCCATCGTTGTTGTGCTGAGTGCTTGATTGCTTGCTCAGTGCACAGGTGGTGAGCTCTGAATTTTGGCTGGTAAGGATAAAAAGGCCAAGGATGTGAGGGAGGAGAAGGATGGAAAAAAACCTAAGAAACCCTCCACGAGAAGATGGCTCAAAATACCAGAGCAGAAGGGAAATTGGTGGGAAATTCTACCTCTTGTGTTTTTCCTGGTCTAAAGAGAAGGTGGATATATTTTATGTCAATGTGTGTTGTATGTTTCTGCCCCCCTGCAACCTGCTGCAACCCTTAAACCATGAGACATTCTCAATTATATGTGTATGTGTATATATATATACACACTCACACATACATATATATATTCATGTGCTGGTATATATATATATATACACACACATACATGAGCATTGGTCTACAGATTCTGAGGTAATTTAGGAAGTGCAATAAATATTCCTAAGTCAAATATAAAATGATTCTTCTGACTCAGAAAAGTTAGCAACATATGGTTTGTAAAAGTCTGCACATTGTTAAGGAAAGTAAGTTCTCTGTGCCAAACCTCCCACATATCTTCCATGTGGAAACAGGGAAGAAAATGTAGTGACCCAAAGACCCTAAGCTGGTTCTCTGAGGTTGATGAAAAAGCTTCTCTTAATGTTCATACTGAACTTTTAAGATTTAATACATTTTATATTAAATACATACATATTGTGTTACGCATTGATACATCATATAGATACATCTTAATAGATAAATACATTAAATAGATAATAAATATTTAATATATTTAATATATATTTAAAACAAGATCTATTTTTTTCTTTGTTCCTGCACTTGGCATCAACAGGATTGCCTGGGCTCAGCTGGTCTGATGTTGGCATCCATTAAAATCCACCTTTTAAAGAAAGGTGATTGAATAGCATTATAAATAAAATGCTGGGCTGGCATCATTGAAATATGATATGTGAACAAGAAAAGTAAACAAAGCCCCAGAGTAGGTAGGATCAAATCAAAGCATATTGTCTCTGTTTTCAAGTGTTTTGAAAAGGACAAACCAACCAGGATGCTGGGATAAGGCTTTGATCCTCTCTCTGTAACAGTGCTATGCTTTTAAGTCCTTTTTCGAGTGGCAAACCACTCATGAGTTAAGAAAACACCACAGTGCAGTCCAGCATGGAAAAATCCCCACTACCCACAACAAGATAGAAATAATTCACTGTTGTAGAGAAAGGCTCTGGTATTACAGGGTGAAGTTGATGGGAGAGCAATATAGATATATATATAAATACAAATACATATATATATATATATATATATATATATAAAATAAACATGATGATTTTATTCAGTAGTAACAGTGGTGCTAACAAAAGGAAGCACCACCTCTGTGTGTGTTTTATGAGGCTAGAAAAGAGTGTAAAATACTCTACAGAGACTCACATGCTTTAGTTAGAAAGCCCAGAATACAGCCCAGGAAATCTGGCCTCATGGAATAAAGATGATTTAGATGAGAAGAGCTCCTGAACCACACACACACACCAGACAAAGGAAAGCATATTCCAGCAGTGTTTCTCAAGGACCTTGAAAGGCTGATAAGTAAACAAAGAAAATGCAGTGAAGGACAGCAGTGGCTCTTTCACCTTCATGTTAGCCTTGACTGAAAGAGAAGAAAAAGCTCTAATGTAGGAAGATCTCTAAGAACTCATCCCCATGATATCTGACGAGTTTTGTCAGGATAACTGTGCTGGTGCAGCATCTCCTGCAGCAGGCAAGTGCCTGCACACGGACCTTGCAAAGCAGGCAGGGAACCAAGGCAGTGCTGCTAACAGCAAGGGACAACTGTGGAGTTACTGGCAGAATCACAGAATGGTTTGGGTTAGAAGGGACCTTAAAGATCAGCGAGTTCCAACACCCCTGCCATGGGCAGGGACACCTTCCACTAGACCAAACTACTCCAAACCTCATCCAACCTGGCCTTGACCACCTTCAGGGACGGAGTATCCACAACTGCTCTGGGAATGCTTCACCACACACTGAGTAAAGAATTTATTTCTAGTATATAATCTAAATCTCTCTGCCTCTAGTTTAAAGCCTTACTCCCTTTTCTATCACTATTTGCCCATGTAAAAAGATGGGAATTATTGGAAGTACTGGGAGGTGTTCTAAGATCTCCCTGGAGCCTTCTCTTCTCCAGACTGAACAATCCCATCTCTTTCAGGAAGAACCAGAAATAAATTTCACTAGTCCTGTGTTTTCATTTTAAGACTGTGTATTCTTTATCCTTGCACAAGTAGGTGCAGATGCTACACTTTTATAAGGTGTTTAATCACATCAATGGCTAAAGACAAACAAAAAACCCCACCCTAAGACAAGCAGCTAGGCTGAGGTGAGCTTCATGGGTCTTTAACACTATATGACCTGGACTAATTTTCGCTGTTCCCAGAAATACTGTGAGCTGGAGCATCAGGAAAGACAGAATCCTTATTTGCCGTAACATTTTTAATGATATGGGAATTTTTGGAACTTTATCTCTTTGGTGCAATACATTGGGCATTTCTCTGTCAGCCCAGCAACGTACTGAATGCAAACCTTTTAATCAGCAGAAGTGGATCATGGCTAATTGACATGATGAACAGGAATAAAAGAATCTTACTCCTTTTTGGTTTGTTTAATGATATTTTCTTGGACGCCTGGATTGTGTAACTAGAGAGCAAACTCTCTGGGCTGCAGACTGCCCTTTCTAACTGAGTGTATCAGACTCAGCACAGCAGGATCCTGATAATTGCTTGAGGGCTTGAGGTATTACTGAAGGAAGAGCCATCACTGAAGTGCCAAACACAACAATTAACATTTGAATTATTTACAGACTACAGGTGGAGTATCCATATGCATCCATCCATATACTCATAATCTGCTTGGTATAACATTCTGAAACAGAGTTCTTTGTAGAGTGGAAATGCTGTATCTATGGAACAGCTTCTCATGTCAGCTGAAATTTAGATTCAAATTTGAAATGGAATTAATGCACAAGGAAATTAGGGATTGGCATTTAGAGTCGCATCACCACTGTTAGGGCAGAAAATGATACACCTTCTCCCTGCAATAAGTGGAGCCTCTGTCCCACAGGCTGAAAACATTGAGCTAGCATCCCTGCATCCAGCCTCTGACTTTTGAACAAGAAAACAAAACTGCAACTGTAAGAGCAAAAGCAAAAATGTAAGGATGGTCCAACAATTTTTTTCATCAGTGTGTTGCCGTTTCAAAACCTCTACTAAAGAAGCAGAGTGGAAAAACCCCAACAGCAGTTCAGGGTAACTGTGCAGTGAAAAGCATTCAGCTATTTACATTTCAAGGGCTGTTGATCTGGGGGAGCAGCACAAGAGGCAATCTTACCCTAACTGATAGTCTAGTGATATCAAAATCTTCTGAGCATTGAATGCATAAAGAGAAGCAAGGTCTACATATCTGTGTTTGCAAAACATGTGCATTTGTGGTTTTATTGGGCACCAATCATCATAGTAACCCCACAAATCCCCTAACACTTCCTTAGAACATTCCAGATCTGCAAAAAAACCCTAAGAGCTCAACCATCACTTCCCAGCCCAGCTCACAGAGCTCTGCATCATTAACCACCAGGTAATGACCAAATTGTAACTGCTTCATTCCCCTGAAGTATGGGAAGGTTGTTTCAAACAGCTAAACACGGTGCTTGGAAACAACAGCCCCACTGAAATGGCCTGTTAATGAATGATTTATTAGGCAGCAGCTTTCACAGGGATCATTTCTTAATTAACAGCCACTAACTAGTTGATATCTGAAAAAGAAAAAAATGCCTAAATATGTTGATTTTAATTTTTTAATTTAATTAAGCCTGAGATTTTAGAAGTCTGTTGATGTACCAGTTCTCCTTCCATACTGGAGCCATCTCAACACCAATTGGCCTGAACAATGTGAGACATGATCTGTGCTGCTTTCTCCTTCCACATTTTCATGGAGGCACTGTGCTGCTAAAGGGCTTCAGTGCTCAGCCTCTCCACTTTCCCACAGCGATCCCTGTGCCACAGTTTGCCATGAGGACCTACCTTGCATGCCCATCACCCAGCCTGCCCTGCTGTGTGTGGGCACAAAGAAAACTAGGTTATTTATTTTCTCTCCTCTGAATCACATTTTACCCTTTTTTTTTTTCCTCTGAAAATTACTGATCAAAGAGCCAGAACAGGGAAATCGCCCTGTGCAGGGACCTCTAAGAGCCACATCAATTTGCATGGGCCACACCTTTTTAAATTATTTTGGTGTTGTTCACATGTGGCTTCTTGTACCAACCCTGGAGAGATGCACAGGGAAATATCTGCTGCAAAAGGAGAAATTTAAGGATTGCTTTTGCTTTAGTCCTCTCCTTTTCCTTTTGCCATGCCCATCATGTCTGTCAGGAGCAGCTCTGCATCTCCTCATCCACACTGTGTGCAGCTTTAGTGCATCTAGGTTTGGATGCAAGTGATTTTCACAAGGTCATGCCATGATGCAGGAGCAAAGCAAGGAAACAATTGAGATTTCCTGATATGTCTTTCATAACCTAGCTAGATACAAATCCCCTTACTTCCTGGGAAAGGGCAAAAGGGGATCTAAATTCCTCTTTGTACATAGGGAGATGGAAAGATACTGCACAAGAAGGGTTGTTGAACAGTGGGGTAATGTGGAACATCAGGACTAATACCAGAGGCACCTTGCAATGCTCTGAAAGGAAGTGAAAGTGTTTTGGAGCTGGGACAGCAGTGTAGAATTGCCCTACCTGAAGGGAAGCCAGGTTTAATGTAGGCTGGGAAAACTGGAAATTGGAACTGGAGCAAAGCGTGTCCTGAGGCAAGGAGGGAAGTTTGGATGGGTGTGAGCCTGGGTTTTCAGAGGTGACTCAGCTCTGCAGCATCAGCAAAGATGGAAACAAATCGTGTGTTTCTGCTCTCCTTCAGACACAACCTAAATATGTTCAGCAGAAAACACTGCTCTTGCTGTATCTGTGACATTTTTTTACTTTAAATAAAGCTTCTTTTCTTTTCTTGTCTTGGGGTGTGAAACCAACTTCTTGCCTGGACCTTGCTCCAGCACAACTGAAAAATGCCTGGCAGACTTAGCAGTTTACATATGTTAACATGATGAAATTTCAATATGCTCTAATCGAGGCAAATTTTGTAATCAAAAAAAAAAAAAAAAAAAATCTATTTTCAATGACATAGGAAAATCACTTTCCTCTGTAATAATGAAAAAAGGCCATAAATAAATTCTGCATCACTGTTCTTATCTGTCATGTTGCATAGAGTTATGCAAATGCCAGGACATTTGAAGCACAGCATTTACTAACTCTGTGAAACCAGTATAGACCTGAAGATATTTTTCTCTGTATTTCTTCATCATCCTCACAATGGTATTTGGATGGGGGGGGTGGGGGTGGGGGTGGGGGTGAGTTTCTTGGCCATGTCAAATAAGTCAGAAAATGTAATTCTTAATAGTTCTTGAAGTGCCTTAAACTTTTCAAAGCCTCAGATGTTAGACAACTTCACAGTGAGTGCTTTCATCAAGCTTCAACTTTGGCAGTCAGATAATGAACAATTTAAACAAAATGAATGAGAAAATTAAAATTAACAGTCCAGAAAACTCTAAATAATGAGGGAAGAGCCTCTGATGAGTTAGAGATATTCAAGCTTTTTGAAGGATTTTGTCTATTTGCCTACATGTGTGTATATAAAAATTCATAACCTTGTTCATAATAACCATTATTGCTTGATGATCTTGAGAGTTAGACAGACCCTATGCCACATATTGGCAATAATCTCTCTTCTGTTTATGGTTGCTCACTAGAATAACGTTCATGAGGATACAGGAAAATTATTTGCATTAACTGAATGAATACAACAATCATTTACATCTTCTGCAGAAGCAAATTTTTTACATTCCTTGTCGTTTCCTGACTCTTGCTGGAGTCTGAGCAGGTTGAAGGCAGGGTCATTAAATCCCTTTACATATGACTGAATGCTCTGAAAGATCCTCTTTAAAATGACATAGGAGTGTCTAAAGACAAATTGTTACCTATGCAGCTACTTCTGGAGTTGGACAGTGTCTAGAACAAGCCACGCTCAAGATTAAAATGAAAAGTCAAGAAAAATGTGTGTTCAGTGGAAAGGAAATAAAGACACACTGAAATGACATAAGGAAATGTCATCTCCATTCTCATTTAGCTTATTTCATCTATTGTCATCTGGACTTTACTGCAGAACACAAGAAATACCCAGCATTGTTTGTTCACGAGTTGTCTCCAGGAATGTCAGATGCAGAATGTGGATATAATAAGCCTAGTTTACAGCTCCCCTATCAACTTAACAACATTATGAACCGGGATGGTGGCCAAGACTCAAATGCTCCTTGCAATTAAGCAATGAGAGATACCAGCTCCTATAGACAGTGCCATGGCTTGAATCCTATTGTTCTGAAGCTTTTCAAGTAGATTTCTGACTCTAAAAACTTCATGCACACCAAAAAAAAACCCAAGGAAAGGTGACTATCAGACAGACCTAGCAGATGTTTGTGAAAACGTTTAGTTGCAACCCCAGCACTCATATGGGGCTTGCCAACAATTGCTCAGAGGTTTAAGAATGCAGACAGAATCTGGACTAAGTCAGTGTCTATGGCTATGGAGGCAAATAATTCAAATGGGTGTTTTTATCTTATTTCAACAAAAGGTACTTTAACCTCATGGAAGCTGGATGACTGCAAATCTGATACATGATTTTTCCTTCCACATCACCCTGGGTCTGCAAAACAAGTCTGAGTTTGCGAATCTTTCCTTTTCTCCCCCATAATCTGCCCTACTTGAGCCAGATCCTCAGCTAATTTGGCAGGACATAAGATATCCCAAGAGCTGTTGACTTGAAAATAAAAGACAATCAGACTTGATTCTCTGCTTTTTTGCAACATAAGAAATCATTTATATTGGTAAAAAGTGAGCTAAAATGGTAAAAGAATGCTCCAATATCAAACTGAACTTTTTATACCCACTCTGAACCTGATTTTTACTAATATGCAGCTTGTTAAAGTACATGGTAACGAAAAGTTTGCTCATATATATATATATATATATATATTTGGATTCCAGCTGATAGAACCAGGAGAAACAAGGCTGCTTCCTATTCAATGTTAACTTTACACATGGGAAGCCTGATCATGTGCCATTAAAGTCAATAGGATTTTTATCACTGACTGTAACGAGCAAACCATCAGACTATATGTTTTCTTCTCTCCCCTCCACTTGGTTCCTAAGTTTCTCATTATCTCTATTCAAATGAATTTTCCCTGATTTTCTGTACTTCCTTTCCCTTCAAGTTTTGTGCCATCAATACCCCACATTCAAAACCAGTGGTTCAATAGGAACCGTTGTGATTTTGTCCTTTAAAAATGCAGCTAACATATTATTTTGCCACATTTACAGACAGAACTGGATAGGTTGTGGAGTTCTCAGCAGTGTCCCTTTGGAGGCTTGGTTTCCATTCAAATCAAATTGAACGGGGCATGAACATGAGCGAACTAAAAGCAATCAAACCCAATGTAACACAGCTGGAGAGGCCAGCTTGGCAAAATGCTGAATATCCTATGCTCTTGATGATTAAATGAACCATAAAGGTTTTTGGCACCTGTTAGCATCATGCTTTGAGGTCCTGATCTTGTAGAGTGCTTCAGCTATGCTTAATTTAAAGGTCTTGCTTATATCCAATGACATCACCAGGTTTTTGTTCCAGATTCATGCCATCTAACTAGACACACTTCACTGAAGCAGAGAAGAGATGAGCAGTGGTCCTTAGCCTCACTGAAGAAGCACAGGCAGCTGTTGGATATTTTCTCTGTTTAGGCATTAAAACTGTTGAAATGTTTTACATGGTGTGAATACTTATAAAAAATGATGACAGTAAAAGGACAAACCCAGATAAACAACCTCTCAGGGTCCTTAAACAGAACTTTCCTCCTTCTGCAGTTGTACAAGCATTAGATCCCAAAGCACACACAGACACCAATATATCAAGAACTCAGAAAGTTGCATCAGCATTACAGAATAAAAAACTGCAGTGTCAGGTAGCTACATACAAAGAGATTGTATCAATCTGGCATAAACATGATCGAAATTCTTTGTAATTAAGGAAAAGAAGTATTTTGGCACAGAAACAGAAAAACCAGAAACCCAAGCATGCATGCAATCTCATTTTCTGGCAGGTTGTTTGTATCAGTGGAAGGAAATGATCTAATTAGTTTATGGACAGTGTTTTTCCCTCAAGACCACAGCCTGGAACTTGGGGGAAAAAAGTCTATATGAAGCAGCTCATGTTTTTCATACACTGAGTTCTTCTATCTTATGCAAAGTAAAAATAATGCTTACCAAGGCTGATAGGCACACATAACCTAGCTATGGCAGAGAAAATGAGGACAATCAGTTCCAAAGACTCTAAAAATAGGGTTTTTTCCAGGTTTGCAAAGGAACTTGTATAGATGAAAAAGTAACCAGTCCCCTAAAGCCTTTTTTTGGGGTTCAGTGAATGGTAAGACATTCCTCTTTTTGGGTATGTGTTCTTTGGGGATTCAGAAACTCAGCTCTGCACTTTTAAACAGCCTCCATGTGCTCAAAAAGGGCAGCCAGAGGCCACATTTTTCTAGTGTTGTTGGCAAAAGCAGACTTCAAGTTTGACAAGAACATGAGAATCCAGCATAAGGGATGGACTGGTCTCTGGCTGCTTCTGCCTCTTGCTTTCTTTCAAATTTCTCAAGACATTTATCTTTATCACTCAATTAATGTGTCTAAATCCTCATTTCCTTATTTTTGCTCATCAGGGCTTCCAACAGTTCTAGGAATGGAGATGACTGATGAAGTGACAACCACTGTGTCGCATTGTCTCTTAGTCCTAAAGGATAAGGTAACAGAGTAATTTTCAAAGGAGTGCAAGAACATCAGGGTTTTTTTTTTTTTCTTTCTTCAGTTTCTCTTTTTCATTGCTCTAACTGGAACCTGAAAATCATTGCAGTGCAATTGGTGGACTGTCATGAATCACGGGTGGTTCTTGCTCTGATTTTGGCTTTCTAGGATGCTCTGGAAGCTTGCTCTGTCTTAGGAACTGGTGCATATCCGTCTTTTGTGCTTTCTGTTCTTGTGTTCTGCCTGCACCCTGACTGATGATTTCAGTAGAGAAATCAGTATTTCTAGGGTACGGAGGGCATGGGATTATGTTAAACAGGTTTAGTCTGTAGGTCAAAGCTGGCACTATAGAAATTACTATGGAAATGAAATGAAATGTCACTGAACTCTCAAAGAACTGAAATCAAAGATATTTGTGCTTTCCTTGATAAAAATAAGGATCTGATCTCTGACCTCTATATATGGCAGGAAGTTCCTTTAGTCCATTTTCACTTGTGTTAGCATTTACAGAGTCTGACTTCAACAAAATACCTTCCTAGTTTTTCAGCTTTCTTTGTATTTATAATGACTTCTTTCATCCTACCTTTCAAAGCCTTGACAAATGCTTGCATATTTAGCTTCTCATTGATTCTTTGGGTATTATTAGACCAAGTTTAACACTGAATAAAATAAAATGAACTCCAGAACATTTAGTAAGTCAGCTTCCCAGCTCGGATGAGACGGCAGGAGTCCTGACTCCTCGGCTGTTATTCTAACCACTAAACCACATTCCCTTCCCTTGCCTTATGTCTTCTGGGAATCATCCATCAAATAACTTTCCTGCATTTCCTTTTATTGCTTCCCAGGTAATGTTTATTGCTTTGAAAGTAACTAATCATTGGTTGGGCTGTGCTTAGATGCAATTAGAAGAATATTCCACACCCCCCTCTTAAAATGCAGAGCATCTCAGAGATTCGTAATCATCTGAGTTTTATAACTCTGTTTTATTACTTTCCAAATATACAATGCTCATAAAAAAGGTAATTGGATCTTTACAATAATGCCATTTCCTAATCTTCACCAATGAAGGAAAATTATCATCATGTAGCGGAAAATTATGTTTCAATTGTTTTGCTCTCTTATCCCATGTCAAAAGTTTTGAGGGCAAATGTAAGGTATAAATACTAAGCCATCACTGCTGAACAAGATGGTTGTTAGGGGTGATGATAATTCTGTTAAACAGGGAGCATCAAGGATGAAGGGATAAGGCAAAAATATTGAGATGGGATAGATTGAAGTAATCAAGAAAAAATACACAATAGTGTTTTGTTTAAACTCTTACTAAATAGGAAAACTAAGAGCCGTGTTTTTACCTCAGTTCTTAAAGTTCATAAAATCATAAAATCAAGAATTATTTAGGTTGAAAAAGACCTCTAGGATCATCAAGTCCAACCATTAACCCAGCATTGTCAAGCCCACCACTGAACCATGTCTTCAAGTGCCGCATCTCCACCTCTTTTAAATATTTCCAAGGACAGTGACTCCACTCACCTGGGCAGTCTGTTCCAATGTTTAACAACCCTTTTTTGTGGAGAAATTTTGCCTAATATCCAATCTCAATCTCCTGTGGCACAAATTGATGTCATTTCCTCCTGTCCTATCACTTGTTACCTGGGAGAAGAGACCAACCTCCACTTCACTACAGCCTCCTTTTGGGTACTTGTCCATGGCCAGGCAGCTCTGCCCCATGAAGGGACACTGGAATCCTTTACTTGCTTTAGTATTGGAGTAGGTTGAAAGGGGTTTCAACAGCCACCAAACACAAGAAGAAACACACCACATCAGGGGTGATTGGTCCGAGAGTCAAAAAGTGTAAGAAGTGGAATAGCAATGTGTTTACTAAAAAAAAAAAAATTAAAAATTAGCTGTTTTAGTGTCAGGCTTCATCCTCAATTACTCTTATTTTCAGAGGAGCTGAAAATAAGATCAAGCCTGTAGGGGCTCAAGCTGAGGCCATTTTCAGGAATATAAAGCCCTAATGAAGCCCCTGTTGCATTTCCCTATGTGTGAGGTGGGGACAATAACAACTTTTGCTGTGAAGTGTTGCAATTCCTTTAGGACAAGGATTGTTCCTTAATGTGAAATGAGCAGCACTTTGCCCTGCAGGGCTCTGACTTTTCTTTGAATAGCTTGAATTTGCAGCAAGGCAAAAATACACAGACTGAAAGGATAACAGTACTTGGGTAGGTTAATTTCAAGTTACTTTCAAATTTCCCTTGTCCCCTTATTCCTGTGGTGAATGCAGAGATGTCGTTTCTGTCTGGGATAGTTTGCAATCAAAAAAGCCCTCTGTTCTACTGCACGGGAAGCAAACCTTCAAATTTGGCTTGTCTGTGATCCATTCCCATTGCCATGGCTCTCAGCCCTGAGAAGTGGCAGTGCATTACAGCAGAGTATTTAGAAGTGACCTGTCTGACACAGCTCTCTCTGCCACGTTATACAGGACACTGCAGGCGCTGGATGACACAGAAATGAAAGATAAATGTGGGATTAAGAGGGATATTCAAGGTCACTAACACCACCCCTCAAATGTAAGAAATATCATCCCATGCAAGCCTGCTCAGGACTGTCTAAAAATTACTTATTTTCTTGTCTAATCTTCTAATCTGAAAGGAATTCCAGAACTCATTCTCTAAACAGTTAGAAAATTTCTAGTTTCCTGTCTAAATTTATTTTTGGCATATTTGTAGTCATCTGTTCTTGTGCCAGCATCATCTTTTAGCTTAAAGACCTCTGCTCCCTCCCTAGTATTTACCTGGCGGATATATTTAGAGTCTGCAATTGTATAATTTCCCTGCCCTCCTCCTCCAACCCTTCCTGTGAGAAATGAAACCCAGATTGGCTTTGCAGTAACCCCAAGCCTCCCTGCACTGTAGCCATCAAAATTACCAATATTTTTGGTTGTAGTTTAAATTCTTCCTTTTTGAACATGTTCAACAGAATACAGGTGGGAGGAGGTGTGGGGGGGCGGGGGGAGTGTTTTAGTCAGTATTGCTTTGAAGAAAATGAAAGTCCAGAGAGAAAAAGAGATTCGAATAAGTTGATACAAGAAGTGACTAAAGCAAGAGGGGATTTTGAGTGTCCTGATGCCAAGCCTGCTACCTTTAAAAACTCTTACTCGTGTGTGCTGGTTTGAAAGAAAAACCAGTGAAAGACTCCAAGTCAGAAACACAGTTTAATAAGAGGAAAAGAAAAGAAATAAAAGAAAGTAAAATAAAAGTAATAGTACAAAAAAACACTGACAGAGTCAGAATACAACCTGACACCCTGTTAGGGTGGTAGTGGCAGTCCAGATGAGATGATCTTGTCAAAGCAGTGATTCCTGTAGAAAGGTCTGGTAGCTCTTGTCTCCTCTGGGAGTCCAGTGGATAAAAGCTGCCTGTGCTGTCCCAAACCCTGGATTTATCCAGGTGGGAATGCTTGGCTCCTCCCCCTGGGCAGAGCATCTCCCAATGGGCTGATCTCATTCTATGAGTCATGCAGTGGGTCCTTGATGGCCCATTAAACAGAGATAACTCCTGGAGGGAGTTATCTATGAGTCATGTGGCAAGGCATTGTCGGGCTCATTAACAGAAGATAAGGAAAACACTGCCCCACCTTGGCTCCAACGGCTCATGGGGATAGAATACATACCTTGGGCACAATTTTACATTGTAACCTAGGACATCGTGGCATTCCTCCATCATAGCACATGGATATTAAGGTGTGAGACACCTGGTTTCTCAAACACAGCATTTCACCCTGTGATTTTCTAAGTCTCGTCCAATTTGTTCATGAAAAGAAAATCTATCAGGAAGGGTCTGCTGTCTCTGCATATTAATATTAGGTTAAACTAGAGCTTTCATTATCATCTTCCTTGCCTTTCCCTTTTGCCAAAAAGGCAGTTTGAAGGTTATGCTTAAGGTCAGCTGCCGTCCACATTTATTGGTTTATTCCCAGATTTTGAGTTATTGATATTGAGCTTGTCCAGGAAATCGGTGCAGTACAACATAAGGCTCATTGATAGCCTGCTGTTCTTTATGCATTTTAAAGAGGTAACAGAGTAAAATAATTTTTAAAAGAGAACTTCAGTGTCTTCCTACTGCCAGTTCAAAGCTTGGCAAATCCTTGGGCCGCTGTTTTATTTTATTTTTACACCTTAGTCTTATTTTTACATCTTAGTCTTTCCCCTAAAGATGTCTTAAATGGTCAAAGTGGGTTTCATTCTTTCTTCTTCCTTTTTTTTTTTTTTTTTCATTTCTTCTGAAGACGAAACAAATTCCCACTGCACAGATAACTGGATAGTTGACCCACTTGGATTTGTTTCCTGCATATTGCTAGACTGTCTTTTAGCTTGCTGGGTCCCAGGAATGAAAACAGAATCATGGGCTTGTGGTATCAGCAGGGCTGTGACCTCTGTCTGAATGCTGTTTTCCCCAGCCATCTCACTGGTGGTCTCTGTTTCTTACCCTTTCCTTAAATTCACTTCAGGGACACAAATATGTCCCTGTACTTTGTTTTTCAGAACACCCACAAATTCACCAGTGCTTTGCTTTTCATGCTCCTGCCTGCCCATTTTTCCTCCTGAATGTGTGTTTGGTTGCTGTGCAGCTCCCCTCCCTTTCCTGCCCTAATGGTGTTATAGGATATTGCTGTCTGCTAAGAAATGAAAGATGATATTTAAAAGGATGCTAGTACTAGGTTGACTGCTGTTGAATTTCAGAGTCGCTGGTACAAATACTGAATTGTATTACTTTCATGGTAACGCTCTCCCCAAAGGATTCTCCTCTTGCCTCATATGCTTAGTCCCTGGTCAGTTCAGATCTGATTGTTCATCTGTTAGATGTAATAATAGTATCGTGCTGTAGCTCTACAGTGCCTTTCATCTCGTGTTTTGTAGAGTCTGGGCAGCTGTTGTAGAGAAACAGGTGGGAAGCTGAGTGCTGAGGCTCTTTCTAAAGTAATTTCAGTTGACATATATTTAGTGAATCCATCCTGCTGATAAAGTTGTACAGTGTGTATTATATAAGTGTATATATACACACAGCTAATTAAAATGACAGCACTGGCACCAGTGGCCAGCTGGGACAGATTTCTTTCCACAGTACCTTTCTTCATCAGCCCCTCCCCTTCCCAGGCTGGTCACCAAGGAGTACCCACCATCACTGCTTTTTCAGAACATGATTTTCATAGTCTCATGATGACTAAGGGCATCTGTCTGCACACAACTTGAGAATTTGGCTGTGTTTGATGAAGTTGCCACTTCTCTATCTGATCTGATATATTTTCAGCAACCAAGTGCAGGTCATAGGAGGAAGGATCCTGTTTGGCCAGAAGTAAGTTGCAAATGTGGCAACAGCAATAGCAATACTACTGGAAGTGTAAAAGAAGATGGAAGCCAGAGCAAAAGTGATGTGATTTTGGAGGGTAAAATGGTAACTCAGAGAAGTAGCTAGAAATTCGGAATGTATCTGCTTTGCTTAGCACAGCTGAACTTGGGACACCTCTGGGAACTGGGCCAAAACACACACACATGATATAGCACAGTGTCTTAGCAGGATATTATCTGAGATCTTTAAAGCAAAACTAACTGATCTGGGCAGTACTTATGTCTGTTATTCTGCTGAATAGCTCTGCTGGCACCAGAGTAAGCTCATGGGCGCTGGGTGAAACCGCTCTCCAGCCCAGGACCAAAGCAGATCTTTGATTTTTCTCAAACCCAAAAAAGAAAGTTGTCCTAGGAGATAGATGCTGAAGCCTGAAGAGCAAGTAGGGGAATTCAGGTGAAACTATGACAGCAGTGAGCAACTGCATGAAGAAGAAGGTTGGCTTTTTTCAATGCTGAGGTCGTACCAGCGCAGTCCCCAATACAGACACAATGGTCGCCATGGACTGTACTCTCCTCTTCCAGTAGAGGAATTGGCTATATTGGATCGGTTTGTGATCCATTAGTAGGAACTGAATCTTGGCGAGCTGTTAGCATCCTGCACTGATGTGGGTGCAAGTGGCTGAGATATACAGGCCAGAGGGAAAGAGCAAGAGAAAGTGAGAATGGTGGCAACCTTCCACATGCTGAATGGCAAATTCATGTTTTCTAAAAGTAGCAACTTGCCTTTGTCACAATACTAACCTGCACTGCAACTTCAGATTTGCTTGTAAATCTCCTCTTGGTCACGCACCAAACTTCCTGATTCCAACATGGCAATGCAATAAATTGGAAGTGATCTGTCTGTAAGTATATATGGCATGAAACCCAGGGCAGCATTACAGACCAAATTCTGAAGCTGTCCATTTGTGCTTCTCAAGTAATGCCTGTCATCCCATACCTTCCCACAATTCCCTCTGTATCCCGAGAAAGAACAGACATTTCTTTTACCGTTTCTTTAACAATTTTGGGTGAAGATCAGTTCTGTGGTAGTGATAAAACACAAAAGATTTCTCCCTAGTATTCCTGAAGCCATGCGTGTTTGATGACCATGGCAGCATGGGCACCAGGATATGAGGTATTTTACAGTAGTATTACTCTTACTCCAGCTCAACTACTTCCAGCTGAAATACAGTTCTTCAGCAGAGACAGATGCCAAGAGCAAAAGACCCTTCTGTTGTGTGTGGGGGGGTGACCAGCATGACTGTATGTTCATAGAAACAGATGGAACAGTTTATACTATAGTACTCATGCATATTTGGTTTGTATTTGAATGAAGACTAACAGATGCAATGTGCTATTTTATTTTTTAGGAAATATATGATTAGATATGGTTAATTTGCAGAGGGTAATGAGCTACATGCCCTTAGTAAAAAGTCGTATATTTATGTACATTTCTAGCAGAAACATCTTTCTCTTGAAAAAGGGAGCTGTCTGTTAAAAACAGAAAAGATGACCTTTTCAGACTGGTACCTCAGTTGTGTACCTGCTCCTTCTTTACAGATTCTTACAGATGTTCATTAAGAAATTGAGACAGGAGGATA
Organism: Acrocephalus scirpaceus scirpaceus; assembly: GCA_910950805.1. NCBI lineage: Eukaryota > Metazoa > Chordata > Aves > Passeriformes > Sylviidae > Acrocephalus > Acrocephalus scirpaceus. The sequence continues at coordinate 31,637,866 of OU383774.1, forward strand.
CTGATGACTGAATTGTGATCCTCCAGAAATTTGTTCTCTGCATCTGGTTAGATTGTTTTCATGTGTATATACCTCACATATTTCTCTCTCAACTGCCTGAAAGGAGGTTGCAGCGAGGTTGGAGTAAGTCTGTTCTTTCAGGTTGTAAGAAACAGGACAACAGGAAATGGCACCATGTGGCACCAGGGGGTTTAGATGGGATATTAGGAAAAGCTTCTTGACCAATGGGGTTGACAGGCATTGGAACAGGCTGCCCAGGGCAGTCAGTGGTGGAGTCACCATCCCAAGAGGGATTTAAAAGATGAGTAGATGTGGCACTTGGGGACACGGTTTAGTGGTGAGCTTGGCAGTGATCCATTAATGATTGGACTAAATGGTCTTAGAGGGCTTTTCCAACCCAAACTATTTTATGATTCTTTACCTAAATAATTTTATATGGTTTTGAGGACACCTCCAGGAAAACTGGAATTCATTCTCATCATGTTGACACGGTCTTCAACATCTTGAACTTGACTGACCTTGATATTTTAATCATTATATAATGAGACATTAAGTGAAATATTACTAGGTGAGCAGTCGCTTACTTGGGCATTAAGCAATTAATAGCCACTTTGGAGTACTTTTTCTTTTTACCTTTGTGAAAAAGAAAATTGATATAGAGATACTTCCCCCCTGAATTCAATACTTAATACCATGTCTTAAGGTGAGAAAGCTTTTCTTTTAGTCCCATAATTCAGTGGACTGACCATGCTAGAGGTGTATACCATCATTTCTTGAGTGTTTCAGAGGGCTGCAGTCAGTAGTGGCAGATCAATTCCTATTCTCTGAAGATCTCAGTGACATTCTGAGTAGACTCAGGGAACTGAGTGCCAGAGTCCTGGGGTCTAGTCCCAGTCTTGACAATGACAGAGAATGAAACATCAAGCAGCTGTAATTAGCATGGATGGAAATACATACCAAAGCATCACCTTGCCTTGCAGCTGCCCATGCACACATACACTTTGCAGGCTTGTACATCATCAGTTTGCAGACTTGTACATTGCCATTTTACAGTAGAGTTGGGAGGTTTACTTCCTTTAACTTTTAGCAACAGGGAGTGATTAGTCTACGATGTGGATACCTTTAGTGTTGAGGATGGTAGCCAGTTTTTTCAGTGCTAACTATACAATGCTGATGAGAAAGACACCTTAGCACAAAAACCTGGGTCACCCTTTCCATTAAAGCACTCTGAGATTTTTAACATCCGTACAGAACAAATGAAATCAAAGTCCTTTTCAAAGCAATGACCCACAGTGCCACATGGCTGTGTTTTCCTGTCCTAGTGTGATGAAAAGCCAAGCAGACTAGGCTGATGAGTTCAGTCCAGTGGGAGTGTGAGTTTCCCAACATCTGGCCCAGGCTTTACTCCTGTTGCTCAGCCACAGGAACAGCCCTCACGTCACTTTATTAAGCGGAAGCAACATGGCTTTTTTCAAGCTGTGTGTTATCAGATCAGGTCTATCTCAAATAAATCATATCAGCCCACGCTGTCATCTCCTCCCACCCACTTTTTGTGTAAAACTTCCATCAGGCAAGCATACATGCGCTGAATTTTCACAATGGGTAGTTTGCCAAAAGAAAAAAAAAAAAAGGGACAAGAGTTGGCCTTTATTTGAGAGATAGCTTCCTTTGTAGGATTGGGAAAGGAGGAAGGATTGTGATAAACATCATTACTAGCAAGTAATTTTTCCTTTTCTGATGCAGCTCTACAGTGAGTTTGTTATCTGCCTGCATGAAAGATCTTTTCAAGATGTTTCTAGTCCCCAAGGAAGTGAGAGACTAACAGAGTCTTCCAAATGATAATAAAAGAGGGATGTCAGGGAAGAGAAGATGTCTCTCTTGTTCCTCTAACACTTGACAAAGCACTTTGCCCCCCTTCCCAGCACTACTTTCCTAAGCAGTTTGGGAGGGAAATGAGCTTGCTTGCAGATATTTTTGTTCTTTAGCTAAAGAAACAAATGCATTCACTGAATATAGCTCTGCCAAGAAAATAAGAACATGGGCAGGACTTTGAATGGAGTCACTGATGGGAATGAAGGAGAGGAACAGTTTGCTGTTTGAATTGCTCATCAGGAAGAAATAAAGGTGAAGAAAAGGAGGGAGGAAATGAAGTTGTTTGAGTGAGGATGCTGAATGCAAAATCTGAGTGGAAGAAAGAGTAAATGCTGAGAAGAAGCTGGATGAGTCTGAGTCATGCAACAGATTTTTTTTTTCCCCAAAGCTGTGTAAAACACACTGCAAAAACCCACCTCAGAAACCTTCCATGCAATCATTATAGGAAAAATGAACCCAGGGCAAGGTCATGAATTCAACAGATGGACAGAACCAGCTCTTCTGTTCTTCTCTCTCTTGCCCAAGCGGGCTGGGATCTCAATGGTTTTGAGTGGCATCTCGGAGATTTTATGGCATGTCATGATAAAAGGAGTTACTGCTGGTCTCCTAGCTCCCTAACTGCAGGGATACATAGAATTGCAAAAAATCCTAATTCTTGTGCTTCTCATACCAACTTTCCTAGCACAGCGATATTTTCAAAATACTGCCTGCTAGTAACCTTCTGAATTCCCTGTAATTTATAACACTCTTACTTTAAAATATTAGAAACTAGAGTCACTAACCAGTTTTCAGATGGTATTTCTGCAAGGGAAGGTATGTCTACATATTTCCGAAAACATGCAAATAAAGAATCTGATTTTTTTTCACCCTAGTCTGGAATGCTATTCATAGGCTTATCTATACTTGAAAATGTATTAATATAATTATTCTTGGAAAATGATTTGGAATTATTCATTTCAAAGTAACTCTCTATGTGGAATCAGAATGATCAGATGCTTGTGCCAAAAGAAACAATGCTGAAGTAATTATTTCATAAAAGCCATATTAGTACATTTCCAATTGGAGACGAGCTGGTATAAACAGGAAAGAAGCAAACCCTGTTGTCTCCCTCCTTCCTCACAGCCTTGTTTTACAGCCCAATAGGCAATAATGAGGCTGTAGATCTATGTCGTCTTCTTAGAATCCAAAAGGCTTTACAGAGTCTGTTGGATGAATTTCAACACCCTGTTCAAGTCCAAAGAGGAAATAAGCTCTTCCAGAAATTCACCAATCTTCCTTTTTCTTCTTTGAGTCTGGCTGTATCTCAAAGGAAACTTATGGACCGTCTGTCCCTCCTATCCTCTCAACCCCCACCTGCCACCATTGATAAGACATCAATCTGTGAAGCAGCTCTGGGAGAGATTTTTTAGTAGTTTCTCCAGGAAAGCATCCGAGTGATTCCTCTGCAGAATCTATCTGCTCTCTGTGCCTGCTGGGGAAAAGGGATATTGACCTCTCCCCATCTCTAATCTGGTCTGGACATTCTTCTCTTGAAGGACGCAAATATATTGGCAAGAACTTTAGACAAAGCCAAGAATGAATTAACCAAATCCAATTCAGGGAGGACATTGATAAACAGTGCATGGCTCATGAGAGCATTAAAGGTTTGGAAAACATTACTTACAGTGAGAAACTCCAGAAGAAAAGAACTAAGAGAAGGTTAAGGACTAAGTTCATCACTGTCTATATGGAAATGAATCTATTGGGGTACTGTTCAGGGGCAATAATAGATGTTCCGAGTCTACAGTGTTTTTGGGAACCCTTCCTGAATATCTTCTCTTACTTTTTGTCCTTATGTGGGACTAACCCTAACCTGATGCAGACAACGCAAAATGCTGGTGCCAATGACTGAGATAAAAATTATTGGAGGCTGTATTTGCTTCAGAATCCGAACTGTGGCTCTTTCTAAAGGTCTTCAAAAAATCTTCTATTGTGAGATGGTAAAATATCTCCCTAGAAAAACACACTCTTACCTTCCAAAACATTCCTTTGGGAACTGATCTCCTCCTTAGTCACACATCTTACAGAGAGAAGTCATCTGAACTCTTCTGTTTAAGTTTGCCTCTAGATATCCACTAAAATGCTGAGAAGCATGGAACTGAGTTCCAGAACCTACGGCCTCAATACTTACCCTTTTAGCCCTGGAAGTTCTCTCTCCAACAATCCAACAATTAACATGGCAATATCTTTTATTTTTTTTCCTGTCAGAACTTTTATGATGTTTGACCAAATAACAAGAGGGTTTATCCATTTGCAGTGAAGGGATAATACTGCCCACTGAAGTTTCTCCAGGTTTCTCCTTCAATTCACACAAATCACAAATCTAATAGCACACACATGATGACACCCCATTGAAGGGAGCTATGAAAATATCCCATTCAGCCTTAGGACCCATGGAGTTCTTGTGAGTTGGTCTCTGCTTTCTGCTTGCTCCATTCACAGAAGGAAAATTACCAAAGAGGGCAAATTTGTCCTGATTTGAGAGCAGCCAGCATACCAGTGGAAGGGGTCCTGTGCAGATGGAATGGCAAGGACTCCCCTCAGGGGAACAACACTTGATGCACAGTCAACAGCCAAAAATATTCAGGTGGGAGAGACACTGTGGCCTGACAGTGTCCCCTGCTGCTGTGTGTCACAGCAAGACTAGTTAAGGCATACAGTTTACAAATACATACATCTGTATTCTATTTGCATGAATGTTTAGGTGAACCTTTGCCAACCTAACCATCTTTATCAACCAAACTTCTAACATGCTTCTCTACAGCTCCACCAGATAGCATTCCTCTAAGCCCTTTCCTTATTCTCCTTTGTAGACTGATCCCATGCCAAAATTTCTACTTTCCTGACACCAGGAGTAAACATCTGTAATACCCAAAGTTACTACCTTTCTTTTCCTGAGACCTGAGCCAGGATTAACACTTCTACAAACTGCAAACACAACACTCATTTCATGGCAGACCCCCAATATATGACGGGTCAAATCACCAGTCTGGATAACAGGCGTCTTTAAGGACAGCTGAGGAATGCATCCAGCAAATTGCTCATGCTCCAGAGGGAACACCTTGTATTAAATGCCAAGGAGGAGTGGAACCAGCTACAAGTAAAGTTTTCTTTGTTGAGCACTAATGAAACTAATGGGGTATGTTTATGTCGCACCTTTCATTCCAAATGATCAAGTGCTTTGCGAGCCTTAATCATTTCACCCATCACTGAACTGCAGACTCCTCTGGGGTGGAACATTAACAGCTGCTTGGTAGAGCACAGCAGCAAGCCAGAGCAATTAATGAAGGAGAAACATCCCTTCCAACTACAGGAGCAAAGAGAATTTTGTTAAGTGGAATGTAATTATCCACAGCAGAGAGAGGGAGACATTTCCTTCATAGTCTAATCTGGGGTTACAGCTGCTTTTCCATTCCCTGTGATACTGGGGAGTCAGCATCCTAGCCTGACTCTGAGGTTGCACTGTTCCATTCTAAGAAAGAAGCAAAACGCCCAAAGCAAAAGCATCTTGAATTTTTTTTTTTTTGTGAGATACCAGATTCCCACTCCTTCAGATGAGGATTACCATTTGCCTTCTTCAAACACCTAAACCAAACTAGAAGCAAACTAAGAAAGTGCCTGGAGATGGAGGCTCAGTACATAAATGCTCCATACAAGCAATAGGACTCTCTCTCAGCTATAAAATCTGCACATTATATAAATGGGACAAATCATTGTCTCGAAACTATTTGTGGCAGGGTGGCTTGATTTAAATTATAATCATGGTTTAAACCAGGAAGCAGAGAATCTTGATTTAAATAATCAGGTTTAATCTTGTTTTGCATGTGTGCTTTTCAGTTATTTTCTTTTAAAACTAGTTGATTCTCACTGATTGGTATAATTTGCTGCTTCTTTATGCTAAATCAAAAAGTACTATATATCTATACATATTTATTTCAGCAATTATATAGTTTAGCATGCATTTATTCAAATTCCTACATTTTACATTTTTTATGAAGAGAAAATGGTGAACAACAGATTTCTTATTCAGTAGATGATTACTGCCTTTTTTAGTATTTTTTGTTGTCTTATATTTTTTTGAAATTCACTTCAAAACTGCATTTAAATGAGAACTGGAATATAGTCCTAATTTCACTCCCTCCTCCCAAACTAAGGGTAGCGAAAGTACTTCAGCATGCTGGAGATTGAGAAGAAAAGAAGTCTTGCACAGAAAATGCATTGGTGAGAACAAAGGCAGTGACCATTGCTGCTGGGGAGCTGGAGTAGGAGTGCATTTCCAAGTGAGTTTGGCAATGTTCCTTCCTTGCTGGCAACACTGGTTTAAACAGCCCCCAGATGATTTTGTTATGCCACCCTCAGTTGCCCCTATTTGACTCAAATCAGCAGGATTTTCTGTTGGGTGGGATTTCTGCTGCTCTACTGACCAAACTGATCAAACTCATCAAACTGATCTCTCTGGAAAGGGAGCTGAGTGGAATCTGTGAAATGAAGAGCTCTGTGGAGCTACTACTCTGTGGATTCCTACTGGATCAAGCTTTTTAGAACTCCATCTAACCTTGCCTTGAACACTTCCTGGGATGAGTCATCCAGAACTTCCCTGGACAACCTGTGGAAGTGCCTCAGCATCCCCATAGTAAAGAATTTCTTTATATCAACCAGTCTATATCTCTTGTCTGTCAGTGTAAAACCATTCCCCCTTGTCCTGTCACTATGTGACTACAGAGTAAAAAGCTATGAATTATTGGGTTTTTTCTGTATACGTGATTTAATAAGATCTTTGCTGTGGTGGAAAAAACTAAACAACAACCTGCCCTAGAGCATATAATTAAAGCTTTTAGGGGCAGTCCAAAGAAACACTGAAAACTTGGCAGAATTAGGGCAGTAATGCATTTTCAATCACTGCCCTTGATTGAATAAAGTTGCTAGAAGTTGATCAAAATCCTCTGAGAAATAAAACAATAAGATTTTAATGAATAAATTCTCATGGCAGAAGCTATGCTTTCCTTTATTTGGAGCTCAGTGTGCACCTCTGGGCATGGGTAAACCAAAAATAACGTGCTCTTTCCTCTCACTTTGTTCTGCTAATAGATGGAGACACATCTTCAGTCAAAGAAACAAAGCCAGATACCTCAAGGGGCATTGTAGGAGACTGAACCAGATGTGGACTAACACTGTGTGCTGAACTCAGAAGCAGATCCAGTGGCCCAAATGGGAATTCAGAAATACAGACATGAGCATCTGGAAATGCCCAGTTGGGAAGAACATCTGAAGAGGGAATAGTGGATATAGAAAGCCAGGTGCACCAGGCTTTCTTCCCAATTTCTTCTACTCTTCAGGGAATAGTGCTGTATATCTTTGAAAGTCTGGGATGGTGAATGGACATTTTCTACCTGTTGCAGCTCAATATGACCCCTAGAGATCCAAGATGAAGGAAAAAAATGAGAAAAGGCAATTGGGAAACAAGCTTTGGTTCCCTGTTCCATGCTTAACCAGCTGGTTAACTCTGGAGGCAGGAGTCTGTGGGCCACACAGGTAGATACCCAGCTACTTTGAGTTCTCAATCATCACCCCATCTTTGTTGATGGGACATTGGCTGTCTCCTCTAATTCTTTGCTTTTCTTCATGCTGCTTCTTTTTCATCTATCCCAGAGGGATCAATCATTTGCGCAGAACAGAGCTGAGGTCTGGCCCTAAAAATAAAATCCTGCTCCAAGTGATCATTGAGCTGCAGGTCCACCCTGACTCCAGTACTGATGTCCAGTGCATGCCAGCTCTGATGGCCCTCAGTGTCCCAACCATAATCCTCAGTCCATGGCAGCAGCCATTCCTGAAATACCACCCCAAAACCAGGCTGGAAGCGAAGTGCTACTATCAAAAGAGTAATAGGTTTCATGCTGCTGAACACAGGTTTATTCCCCCTGGGGTGTATCACACCAAAAGAAATTATTTATGGCACTCAGAAACAGTGTAAAAAATGCAAAGATTTGCTTCCAAAATACTTGGCAGCTTGCCTGAAAGATTAATAAATGCAATTATTTTCCTTAAAAAAAATCTCCAAGACATGGCAATTTAAAGTGGCAAAGGAAAGGACAAAAATTACTGGTATAATTACAAAGCCCAGCAAATTCTTACCTGTTAATGTTGTTTCTACATGCTCTCTCCCCCAATATTCAGGCTAATAATGAGTTTTTTGATTTTTAAGCTTTTTTCCGTGCCTCATGGCTTCACGATCATCGCAATAATAATAACAATGGAAAACCTACACACTAACCTATATTGAACTGCAGTTCATTACAGCAGAATAACATTGTGAAGGATTTTAATGTCAGCATCCTTTCAGATGCAGATTACAGTAATGCAGAAAGTACATTCACTATGGGACACACCATACAGGAATAAAATTAACAAAAAAAAAAAAAAAAAAAGAAAATGGAAATACTTCTCTTCCTCTAGGGACAAAGAGGCCAGAAATGAGATAAATTAGCCCTAGAAATCAGTGGGAATTCATTCACTGTGAAACAAAATCAAGATACTGACCACTAATGCTGCACTTGAAGTACTAAACTCAGATTAATCTCAGGTGCCTTCACCTCTTAATGGGGAGCAAAGATGCTGCTGCTTCTCTTTGTGGTGCTACCAATGGGACAACTGGCTCTCAGGTGGGTTGAATCCTGTCTGAGAGGCAGTGACATCCTCATTTTGAAAGGCTGTTTTATACCCAGTGAGCAGGGAGTTGGTTGAATGTGTGGGGAGATAAGAGTCTGTTTTCCTAAACCCCATCAATTCACTGTCCCCATCCAGGTAAAACTTTCTCTGAGACTCTTGTGATGGAGTGAGATGGTGACTCACCTATTCACTTTCAAGAAGTATCTCAGGACTAATATCTAAAAAGGACAAAAAAGATAAGAGGACAGAAAATATGAGGAATCTATCATCAAGAATGTCAGTGATTAGAAAGTTGGGTCACAAGTAAGGAATATGTAACAGCCTTCAAGGGAGCCATTTTTCAGTGGAAAATGTAGCATTTGATGGTCATACAGTTAAAGTCTCCTTTTTAGGACTAACATTCTTCATAGGAATATTAGTATCTTTACGGTTGGAGAGCCTGAAGGCACATTTCTTCCCCTGACCTTCACATTTCAAGTGATCACCAAATCTCTGAATATCTCTGTAAGGTGGCTCTAGTAATTTGCCATATTTCAACAATACTCACACACCGTTAAAATGGGGATTTTTTTGCAAATCTTACCCAGAAAGAGGCAATGTGATAGTTTTGAGAAGATGAAATAAGGAAAGGTATTAGTAAAAATTCCCGTCTAGATGCTCTACCACTTTATGTAGTTCTTCACTAACTTCTGCAATCGATGATGGATCATTAGTAATAAGGGTTCTGGCTGATTTTTATTTCAGACTGAAACATGCTGTTTATTAAGGTTTCAATGGGAGAAAGATGGGAGACAAGTGAAAGATGACAGCCAGCAGAGGTCTGATCTTGTCTTCGTAGTTCTAATGTATTCTTGTTTTCCCTTACTAAAGAGTTATAAGGGAAACTTAATAAAGTATAGCTCATAGTACATTCTTTTTCAATTATTATTTATTCTGAAAAATGTTTTGTTTTTAAAAAGAATTTCCTTTCTGAATTCTCCAGAACCTGAGTACCCCATTTTTGCCTACATGGTCTGCAGAAGAAGCATGTCTGAAGCACACACTCATTTACTGGAAGTACTTTATAATGCACTGTTTAATTTAAAGGAGAAAAGAAAGAGATGATGTCGCTGCAACCACGGTAACAATATTAACAATGGAGTGGATGAAGCCTGAAAGGAAATTACTCAGCAAAATAGGGTAATAAAATGAAAAGTCACCATGGATTATCAACTGGGGTATTAACAAATAATTTGTAATGCAGAGATTACACAGTAATTCTGGCACTGCTAATTGCACTGATATATTGAACTGTACTTTTGGCCAGTGACTTGGGTCAACATCATTTGGGAAACAGTAAGGTGAATGTAAAGAAAACTGCATAAAAATCCTTCCTCTGCAGAGAATCAGAGCTATTTATGAGCTACCTTGCAAGGCACCTGGTAGCAAACAGAGACAACATTAGGAGAAGAGCTCTCAACAACCAAAGGGAACAAGGAAAGACACAGAAATAATTACTGTTTGTCTAAAGCTCTCTTAGCTGTTGTAAAACAACTCTGAGGAAAAAAACATTTTGAAAAAGCTGATGAAATGTGGCTTGATCATTGGAACAGCTTTCTGATTTAATAAGAGGCCAAAATGGCTATCAGAAAACTAGCAACGAACAGCATATTGTGGTGTACTTAACCAAAAGCATTGGGATTTATACCACACAGGCATGCTGTTTTCAAAAAACAGACTGTTACCATCATGCACCTAGGACCTGGTGTAACACTGCTGATGGCAACAGGAGCCTTCAAAGGCTTTGGTGAGTTCTGTATCAGTCATCACTGAATAAATGAAAGCATCAGTAATATTTGTTCACTATCCTGGAGAAATAAAATAGCATTTCTTTGGTGTTCCTTGTTTGAAATACTTGTCTTTAATGATTTCCAGCTTTAATGTACCCCTATGTTTCTAATATGTTCTATAAGCATTCAGTTCTGTTCAGTCCTAAAACCCTACGCAGTTTCTTAAGCATTCTTTCCAGCAAGGGTAATGACTTAAGCAGTGGAAGCAGAGAATGTGGTGCTTGCTGCAAGAAATGCTCTGTAAATCAGGTATTATATCAATTTACATGGCTAAGAGTTGAGTCTGGGATAGCTGAGAGAGCAGAGCTATCATGTGAGCTTTAAAGCTCCCGATTGCCACTATGCTTCAGTTTTACAGTAGCCTATGATAATGTTTCAGAAAGGCAATTTATTTTATGAGAAAGTGAAACTTAACTGTAAAATATCTACTACCTTTCTGGTTAAGTTGGTAAAGTTTGGAGAGCATGTTTGAATACTGAGCTGGTTGTTTGCTTGACAGTTTTAAAATTCACTTAAATGCATTCCATAACAGGATTGACTAAAGGAAAATATTCACAGAATGGTATGGGAAGAACATTAAAGGCCATCTAGCTCCAACCCCTGGATTGTCCTGGGAAGGCAGGGGCACCTTCTACTAGACCAGGTTGCTCACAGCCGCATCCAGGCTGGCCATGAACAATTCCAGGGATGGGACAGAAGGGGAAATTATTCCTCTTTGTAGGATGTGGGTCCAAAATGAATTGATGCTCTTAATCTTTTCACCAGTAAGTGTCTGTATTACAACAGTCACCATATCAACTTTGGCACTGACTGGTGCTTTCAGAGGTGAAGCTAAAGATAAATGAATCCTGAGATGAAACTGTTTTTCCTAAACAGAGATGATCAACAGATAAGTGGTGGAAAAGTTAGGGTGATCAAACCTACATCCAATTCATCATTAAATGGGTAATTGGAGTCCAGTAGTAAGCCCTTCTGCAAACATAGAAGGCATGCAGAAGTTTTTGCAGAACCATGTTTCCCACCCAGTTTTGAATTGGGAAGATGGAAAGAAGTTGCAGAGGGCAATTTGACAGAACAGGTCCTACTGCAGCTTGAATTCTGGCTTCCAGGGTGGTTAGATCTGGAATTTTACTTCATGTCTACTAATCTCTCAGTGTGCTGAAGTCACACTTGAGCTACACTTCTGCTGCAAGAATTTCTTTACATGATAGTTCACAGTTTAGCATCTTCAACTCAGTTGAACTGTCTTGAGCCATCTGATGTTAATCATCCTGTCTGTGAGATCCTTCTGGCCATTTGATACTGCCCACATTCTTCCAAGGAAGAGATGATGACAGAGAGAGAAAATCACGCCACTCCTCACAGCATTAATCATGGCTGACTTGTCCTGCTAATGAATAAAACTGCTTCCCCTCTCTCTCTTGTTCCTTCTCATATTTAACCAACTACTTGCCTTGGTGGATATGAACACTGAGCCCATATTACAACTAAAGTAAATCCTTAGTTTGGAAACGTTTAGAATAGCTCCTTTGGAATAATTGAAAGTTAAGCTGTACTGATTTTTGTTTGTTTGTTTTTAAAGGGCTGCAACTCCACTTTCACAAAGACAAGTTATAAAAATGCTGTTGACCCAGGTGTACTGTAACCCTGTAATGATTGTACTGAGTAAACCAATAAGCTCATTATCAGACTGAAGGTAGAGGAAAAAGTGGTTTGGCTTTGTTGTTGGTGGCGGGGATTTTTAAAGGTTTTTTATGTGTTTTTTTGGTTGGTTGTGGGGTTTTCTTGGCTTCCTCTTTTTTTTTTGTGGGGAGACATTTTGTATTGGAATATCTACCAATTTTCTGCCCATCTCTCAAATTCAAATCTGTCCATGGATTACCAGAATGATTCATGACACTTCGGATGGATCTGGGTTAAGATCTCCATTACAGACCCAAAGGAAATAGACACAGCCCAGTTCGTGGATGCTTGCACACAAACACTCACCGTGTCCATGTACATTAGGAGTCCCCTAGGCAGCACAAAACCCCAGCCTGAATAGTCCTGCACAGCCCCAGAGGAATAAGGCACAGCAATGCTGCAAGAATTGGAACGGAAGAAAGAGGGATGCTTGAGAGGCCAGCACAGAAAGCCGCTCTGACTGAGACAGCATCTAGTCTAGACCTTTCTCAGCAGCTCTTCATCTAGTTTACACTTAAAAGCTTTTAGCACTGGAGTTCCTCAGACTCCTCTGATCTCCTCCAGTGCCAAACTGCCTTCCAACTGTTTATGAGGAGAGGAGATCTAGATGCTGTCTTTTAACTGTTTTTGTTATGGGTGATGTTCAGAAGATGGAGCCAGACTGTTGTTGGAGATGCTCAGTGAGAACAATGGACATGAGTTGCAGTTGAAATCCATACCAGCTCTTAGAAGAAGAGTTGTTCACAGCAAGCATGGTCAGCTGCAGAACCAGGACACAGAGGCTGTGGCCTCTCCATTCTGATAGACACTCAAAGTGTACTTGAAAAAAGCCTTGAGTGATCCAGTCTGACCTCCAACTTAGCCCTGCTTTAAGAAGGAAAGGGACCAGAGACTTCCAGCAATGCCTTTCAGTATAAACTATTCTGTGGTACTGTATTTTTTTGACAATGTTCTTATGATTAGAAGTCTTTTTGGTTTTGGTGGGTTTTTTTGTATGTGGCTAAATTGCTGCAAAATAAGCCAGTTACTGGAAGACTATTACCTTGTTCTTCTTCAGTGTGCTCTTCTCTATGGTAAACAAGTGCTGGCTCAGTACAAATCCTGTTCAGGGTTAGCTAAGGTACCGCCAGGAACTCCAGGCTTCAGTCCAAATGACCACTTCAGGAACTTCTTTTGCTTGAATCAGTCTTGCTGAGAAATAGTACGCTCTACTACAGGAAAGAAGTTCTCCTAACATCATTACTAGACTTCCAGGAAGCAGACTCCCTCTGTGCTTGGTTCTGAACTGTTAATGGGAGTTCACAGTTCCAGTTCAGATCATGATCATGCTGCAGAAAACCCCTTGAGCCATATAAAGTGCCTGCTACCTCAGCAATACAGAATGATGGCATTGTCTCCAGAGAAGGTGCAGCAAAATGAGCTGTGCCTCTGTCCCCTCACTTTGCAAAGTGACTATCCAGGTCAAGTGAAATGCACTGTCCACTGGAGGGAAGTCATCGTGGCTGTTTGAGTGTGCAGGTTGTGAGCTCAGGCCAATGCCAGAGTTATAACTCAACTCTTTGGTGAAAACAAATTCTTAACTTAGTAAAAGCATTCGGTCTCCTGGAAGCATTCAACCTAATGAAGGTGTCCCTGCTCAGGGCAGGGGCTTAGAACTAGATGTTTTTTAAGGTTCCTTCCAACCCAAACCATTCTGGGATTCTGTGAAAACCTTGTAACAGTTTACATAAAGCTATGGCTGGCTTTCCATGCCAGCTCCCTGTGCAAGCGATCTATGGACTACAATATGCCATGAAACCAGAGCACTTCACAGGCTTCCTTAATGACAGTGGTGGATTGTGACTGCACTTTCTGAGCAGCATATCTCTTCCTTCAAGGCATCACCATTCCTGAAATAAAAACAACCCTGCTTTTCAAGGGAGTTAGACCTGTCTTTTTCTAGGAACACAATAAATGTTTTGGCAGAATCATGTTTCAACAACTTTGGATTTACAAACATCAGAAGTAAATTCTGATTATTTATTTTGGATAAATAATGAACAGTATAAAACCTGCTGACTTTGACCTTCATTGGAGAAGTTGCTTTAATGGGTCCCATAAACTCTTCTGTTGATGGCAGGTTCATAAACTCCATATTGACTTCAGCTAAAGGCTATAACTTCTATCAATACTGTCAACAATAATATTGGCTCATAAAGATATCCTGTAAACTGAGTCATAGCATTATGTTACTTTACGTTGCCATTAGCAAAACTTCATGTCTTCTTGAAAATGTTTCTCTTATAAATGTGGGATTTCTCAAAATAGCCTGTGTGATAGCCAGCAGCCCAGAGAAACACTACTTATATTGAGTGAGGAGGGAGAAAATGCCTTTGTGTTTGGCAGACAAAGCTTCTGAGAAAATCTCAGGCTTCATATCCCCTACAGCAGGTCTCAGGCTGTGAGCAGTTTGTGCACAAAGGTTTCTCACATCTTTATCTGTGCCAGGCAATTACAAAAAGAGAATGGTCAAATTCTGCCTACTTAAAAGACTTTTCCCTAACCTTTTCTTTCCTACCTTGCAACATTTGTTTGGATATGTTTATTCCAGCAATTCAACCGCAGTCCCTATAATAAATTGACCTTCTCCACAGTTCCAGACCAGTTTTCTGACCTGAACATGGTCTGATGTCTATGACATTTTTCCAGGGAAGTCTGAGCATCAGATGAAGCTCACCACCAGCACAGTTTGGATCTTGATGTTCTTTTTCAAGTTCCACTGCCTTGTTTCTGTCAGTATGGACAATACTTCTACATATAGGACACCACAGCAATCTAGGTTTTATTTGTGCTGCACAGACTTTTGGTTTTAGTGTGATACAGCCCTTCTCATTCAAAACACCCAACATCTAAGACTGCAAATGCCTAGGCTCCAAGGAAACTGCTACATTTATACAGCACTCTATGTTCTATACCTCTCATTTCCCTTTTTCTAGTTGCTATGAGGTGATGGTTGAATGAATGGTTAGTGTGTCATTAATCTTAAGGAAAGAGGAATTGAGGGTTGTCTTCACCTTGACATGAGTCCTATAGCCTCTGTGAAAGTAAAGCCTTTCAAGGCATGTGACTTTGCTAATGTGCTGTTTCTAATATAATTTCATTTGTAAGTGATCTGTAGGTACAAAGTTGTATTTTCAGGTGTAGAGAAGATAGAATTACAGAAAGCAGGGAAAAAGACTCCAGCAGATAATGCAATTCTACTCCAGTAAGTCCAAAAAAAAACAAAACAAAACAAAACAAAAAACCCACACCAAAACTAAAATTCTGTGTTTTGCTTTTCTTATGCATGGAAAGCAAAAGTGCATGGGATAGGACTGCAGCTGCTCACACATCACATGGAAAGCACGAAAGAGAGCTTGAATAGAGGAGAATGGGATGGAAGTGCAAGGTGCTTACTTTTGGCTGTTTTCTAGCAATTTCTTCTGAGTGTGCAAAACATTAGTTGACCCTGATGATGCCTCTGATTTTTCATCAAAACAGAACAATCAGAAGGAAAACAATATAAACTGGCACTGGGTGTCTGCTTGTAAGACACTACACTAAGAATCTTTAAAAAGTATGGTAAAGATAATTTAAAAGGATTCTTCTTTACATCCTTTGAACAGAAGGCCATTTATCTTTGAACTCTGCCTAATATATCATTATCTCTGAGCAGAAACTTAATAATCTTCAACTGTAATTTTGTTGGAGTTAAACATAAAATCATGTGGGTGGTGTATGTCTCGCTATGTCATGGCTTCCAGAGGAAAACTTATCATCATTTGTCACTATAATAATGTGGCAAAAAGCATGAAAAGAACAAGTGATACAGTCATTTCACATGAGCTTTCTGCACTGAGCACAAGTGCCCGATGACTTGTACGCAGCAGCTATATTAAGAAGCAGGCTGTGCTATAATTGAATTAAAGGTGCAAAGGCATATAGGACTGGATGAACTCCTGGGTCAAGTTGCAATTGAATCAAAATCCCCTCTCCTTCTCCTACACTGCTCGGCAGAACTGCTGACCAAAAGGTTCGCAGACCTACAAAAGGCATGCAGGAATCCCCGCAGCTGGGGACACAAAGTTACAGAGATAAAAAAATCTGTGACCTTCAGCTTTTATTTCGCACAAAGAGAAAGGCTTCTAAAAATATTTCACCATCGTTTTCCTTCAGAGAGCAGTCAGCCAATTTACATAAATGAAACAGCCCCTGTCAAGGAACCAGCAAGGAAGAGAAGAAAATTATCTGCCCAGAAAATCTGGGCAAAGATAAGAGTAGCATTGGCCAGAGGAGGGGAGATTTAAATGCCTTCCCTCTGAAAGGTTGCTGCAAAAAGCAGGGAGAGTATTACAGCTATTTAATGATCTCTGTCGCAGTGATAAATAAGTAGGAGCTTCTCCAGCAGTTCATTAACAAATACTCTGTAGGACAGTACAAAAGGCCCATGGGGCTGTTAGAAGAGTGTTTTCACAGAGTTGGATGAAAAATTCCATCACAAAACCTAAGGAAGATTAAGGCGGAGCAGTAGGAAGAGACATTCCTGATAGAGCATGAGGCTGATGTTTGCATGCGCTGTCACCACTTACCAGTTTCAGTATTCTCATGCTCCGTGTCGGTGAGGGTGAGGTTTGAGTTGGCCCGGCTTGACAAGCAGGAGCTGCGTCCAGACTTGGTGTTGCGCCCCCAGAGCCTCACTGGGTGCTCGGGCGACATGACCACGTCTGCCTCCGTGTCGGCATCCGAGCCGGCGCTGATGGAGTAGCCACAGTGTGGCAGCCCGATGTCGGTGCGGTACAAAGTCCCGTGTGTGGGGGTCACATCTTCAAGTCCCAGTTCTCGCAAAGAGAAGTTGGCCCCTGTGAGAAAAACATATTGGCCTGGTTATTCTTTAATAGGGCACGGTGTCATCTAGCACAAGTCAAGAGCAGAAGTGTTCATCCTCTACCCTCACGTGGGGCACAGCAGCGTCACAGTAACACAGAGTAACATCATACCAAAGATACCCCTCTTCTTACTCAGCGTGAGACCAAGAGACCACAGAATCATAGAATCATGAAGATTTTAAGATCATTGAGTCCAACCATTACTCAGCACATCCAAGTCCACCATGAGAAAATATCTCAAAGCACTTCATCTACACTATTTTTTTTAATAACAATTCCAGAGATGGTGACTCCTCCACTTCTGTAGGCAGCCCGTTCCAATCCTTGACCACTCTTCCAGTGAAGAAATTTTTCCTAATATCCAATCTCAACCTCCCCTATGTCACTTGAGGCCATTTCCTGTCATCCTATTGCTTGTTACTTTGGAGAAGAGCCCAGTCCCCCCCTCATGACAACCTCTTTTCAAATATGCCAAGACTAAAAAGCAGCTGGATTCCTGCTTCTGGAACCTGACAAAAACTCAGGGCGTGTTCAGTGAAATCGTCAAGTTTGAAAGCAAAAATAGATGTAGACATGGTGCAATTCTTTAGGAGAGGCAAAAAGTAATCTTCTTGTGAGAAAAGCAAAATGAGGCGTGCAATGATCAAAAGTTCTTCCATACACCTGACAACTTCCCTACAATAGGCAATTTGAGTGAGTTCTACTCATTGAAATCCCTGAAATTACATACTGGGGATTTAAATTTCCTTTGGTGATTTCACTTTCCCCTTGCTGACCACTCACACCTTGACTCGGTTTAGCTATTCATTCTGATGGTGTCACAGCAGAGGTTATTTGGCTGCAAATAGATGCAATTGTTTAGCTGACTAAAAATATGACCTGAAAAGTGACTCTTGACTCCATGTCTAGTTACCTGCAGAGCTTCAAAATCAGACTGAATTGATGTGAATAAGGCTTTGAATATTAGCACACTTTGTTTAGAAAGTTCTACAAAGAAGCTGGGGAGAACAATTTTAGTCCACATTTATTTATTAATGCATGCATTTATTTTTCAACCCTGAATGTCTTGAAAAGATTTTGGCCACCCATGAGTGCCTTTAGCTGCACAGTGCATTTATACAGCTCAATGCACCCCTGCTTCTGTTATGCTATGCCTTAGATGGATTAAGGAACTGAGCAGTTTGCAGCTCTGGCATATTTCAACAAGATAAATCTGAATGCATGATCTCCAGGAAATTTCAGGCACAAACCCTCCTTTGAACACTGAAGTTCATAACTACTCATTATTGAAATCTGTTCATCAAATCTCTATCTCAAGGTTGCATCCAAAGCTGAATTATCATTTTCTCCTTTCTCAAGACCATAAAATTGTGGTTTTTCTCACATTTTTATTTATTGATGTCAAATATCATGTGGTGGAAAATGTGTATCCAATAGAAATAGTCAGTTTTCTGCTTTTCCAGAACATGGTTTCACACTTGCGGAAACACCCTAACTTGTCCTTGAACCTTGCTGCTTGGGGAAGATCTCTTGTATTAGAGCACACATGCATCAGATGACTGGTGGACAAAAGTAGATGCTATTTTACTGTATTTTTTCATTCCATTGACTTTACAGCTCATAGTGAACAGAGAGGAGATATCTGAACGCAGATACCTGATACCTGCATTATCTGAATAATGGGACTGGACAACATTTTCATGTATAGCTCAGAGAAGGAAGGAGCTGTTTGATTGCAGGAGAAAACTCTAGTTCAACTGGTTATGGATCTGCAGCCGACAACACTCCAACTGCATAAAGGATTCATGAACTTCACACCTTTTTAATTGACCAAACAAGATTAAAGCTTTCAGACAGAGTGGACAGAAAAGGTTGCTTGAGGCTCACACCTCACCAGGGCCTTGCTTGGGAAGCAGAGTGCAAGCTTGTTGCAAAGTAATCCATTTAGCATGATTGCAAAATGGTTTGAGAGATTGTCCTCTACAGTTGCATGGCATGAGGAAACAAACAAACCTGACCTAAGTTATAAATGCTAGGAAGCACTATCTCCCCAGAGACCTTGCTCTTCTCTTCTAGTTTTGACTTAGGTGTAAGGCCATGGTTTTACTAAACCATCCCTTGTGGAGTACTGAAAAACATCTTTTGGTTTTCCTTGCATGTTTGAGTCACTGATGGCAAGTTCCACCTTTGCCTGAAAGAAGCCACACTCAGCATCATCAGGCACATCAATGTGAAGCATGACCGATGTTCTCCAGTAACAGCAGCTCATAAATTATGAAAAATGACTGCTACAATTAACTGAAAATCAAATTTATTTGCAATAAACAGCAGCAGATGCATTGATTTTCATATTCTATGCTCACTGTTGCCTTTTAAGCTGGAAGAACTCAAGTCAATAAAAGGAAGATAATAAATATCCAAGACTTTTTAATTCAAATCTGGTCTATTTTCTCCTGTGCTGACTTGCACATTTGCTGACAGTCACTCTAGCTAAAACCATTTAAATGCTGACTTGTTTATTTACTGAATTTATTTGGTCAATTTGAAATGTTTCCCTCCTCTGCCTTCCAAACCAATGCAGGAGAGAAATTCACTTTGCCTTGTTGATGTCAAGCAGGCTAATAAGGCTTGGTTTCAGTTGGCCTGAAGCCAAACAGCATCACAAAAAGAGGTCCATTCATGGCTTACTGCCAGTGGAAAATGTGGCACAGAAAGTCTGTGATTATTGTTAACACTCTTCAGGCCAGTTTTGGGACCCTCAGGATAAACTGGGAGAAAGCTTTAAGTTGAGCCATTTGTGAGGGTTATATCAGAACTGGTGCTCTGGTGTGGTTAATCTTAACTTCTCAATGAATTTCAGCTACCTAGACCAGCCATTTTTACTATTTCTCAGTACCCTTCAGAATTTTCCTCGGGAAGTATGAGCTTGTGTATAGAAAATTTACACTCCCTGTCAACAGACTGGATTTTCAAGAAAAGTAATCTTTTGTGGGCTTCTTAGCAGAAGCCCATGGACCTGCATGGCCTCATGGACCTCCAAGTTGAAAACCGCTGACCTGGACTAATTCACATCTATCCTGCATGGTGAATATATTGTATAAAGTAAGCAAATGCAATGACCTAAAAAGTTTCCTTTTCTTTATAATGTCATACATTCCTTAGAGGGGATGAAGTACTTCAGAGTTGCTAAGAGGGAAACTGCTTTTATGATGTCACAGTGTTACAACAACTATTGGCCCTTTTGTTGATTATTGCCTGTTGCAGCTATTCTAAAACTCAAACACCAAAGCCATACGCATGAAGATACTTCTGCAAATAATTTTGCTTGTGTGTGTCTTGAAGATGAGTCTTCCACCAAAACCACAAGTGCATGATTTTTGAGAAGTAAAATTAACCAGCCCCCAAGTTTAATGAGTGTAATTATATGCATTTCTTTTGGGGAATCAGCTTCTCTAAATTGCAGAGGATGTGCTCAGAGTACTCTGGGTCGGCTAGTTTATGTTCATTTTCTGGAATGCTGCCTACTCTGTTTGACTCACTTTGCCATTTTATGCTTTTCTTGATGGACTTCTAAAAACAATTTATGTGAAGTCCTGGTTAGAATCTGAACTACATCTCTACAGAAAAATGAAGATGAGTCTTATAGTAGGGGTGAGAAATCTACCTCATATAGGCAATAACAGCAGTGAAAATGTAACTGCACTGACTTCAGGGTAGCAATAAAAAAGAGAGTATCTGGAATCTCTGTTAGAACTCTCGAGTCTGTGGTGACTCTTGAAACTCCACATCTTCACAGCTATTAGGACTCAGATTCACCAGATGTGCTCCCGTAAATCCTGAAGTGGTTCCTTACTCCTTTAATATTGGAGCATGTCCCCAAGGCAAACCTAAAGCCTGCAGGCCACGTACAATGCCAAGAGGGCTCATCCCATCTGGAGCTCAGTTGCCTTCTTTCTTCCAGGGTTCTTGGGTTCTGCTGTAGACCAGATGGACAGTGTGGACAGTGACACTCCCCCTTGTTGCCTTCTGCCTCAGAATCCTCACTGACTCCCTTCATGACAGAGCAGACACATGACACAGTGAAAGGTCTCCTGAGCAGGCAGGAACTTCCCATGCCATCTCAGTACTGTACAGCATGTGCACAGGGGGTTCTAGTCTCATGCTTGAAGTGGCAAAGTGCTGCTGTAGACAGAAAGACTAGGACATAGAAAATGTATCTTAGTAAGTGCTAATGAACGTGGGATATGGGTATGCCACTTAAGGACACTGGGCTGCACACAGTGTCTGAGCAATACAATGAAGATGATCTCTGCTGCTCTCTTTAAACCTCTCTTAGATCTTGCTTTTGGCCTCAGAGTCTTTCAGAGGTAGCCTCCCACCCAGCTCTGGCTCCCAGCTGATTCCTTCACACTGCTTACAGCTGCATCTGCTGAAAAGTACCCACCTGCTCGGCAGAATTCATCGGCCTCCTGGTGCACCATGTCTTTGACCCGATTGCTGTAGGTCAGCCTGGAGTCTTGATCATAAGCCTTCAGGGTCTCGCTGGAGCTGTAGGACTTCTGGGGTGCCTTGCTGTCCTCACTCTCGGCTGAAGAGCTGGTGTAGCGGCGCTCAGTGTCGCGGCGCCGAGTCAGAGATCGATACGGTTTCCTTTCTTTTACATCCATGGCACCCTTGTCTGAATATTCAACATTAAAATAATGACCTCTGTGTGGTGGTCAGATTGGAATAACCTGAAAGAGAGAATTAAAAATTTCATACTTTTGGGTACTCAACTGCTAATTTGCCTTCTTTATACATTCTTACACTGAAGAAAAGGGATGTTAATGGATTGCAGAAAAACCCTCTTAGAACAATTACCAATAAAAAGAAAGTCTCAATTATGTGTGACTCATTTAATAATTGCCACTGCTAACAGGACACATATACGCAGCAACCTGCATCTGTCTGAACTAGGTATGCACTTGGGAATTTGAAACTGATTGTGATATTGCGTGTCTTCTTTCCATAGGAAGTGATTCAGACACCTCGAGGAGGAATGTGTTCATCAGTTACCTAATCTCTGTAAAATCAGGTAATGCTGAAATGTCTCTATTTGGGCAACTGGAAGGTTTTAGAAAAATGCTGTACTGTGGTTTTAAAAATGTTTCCATAGATCATGAGGTTAAAATGTATGAACAAAAGACTGAGATGGTATAAGAAGCCAAGAGGGAAGGAAGAGGGAGAAAGGAAGAATGAAGAAGTGAGATGTGGATGGAAATTGCATAAAAATGTCTTCCTTTTCAGAGGGCTCATCCTTACTCAGCTGGAAATATATTAGAACTTAAGCAGAGCTGAGAAAGTGTAAATAAATTATAGTGTCCTGCTTCATGTAACAACATGGCCTGGGGTTTATTTCTGTGGAAAAACCAATGTATATATGCACTGCAGTGCAAGCACACATATCTGCACACAGAGAAAACAGATATCAGAAATAAAATGTATTTAAAGTATTTTTGTCAAAGTAATTAATAAATAGTATTTTTACTTCAAGTATATTAAACATGACAGAAGTCACAGAAAAAATAAAGGCAATGACTTGCCTCAAGATGGAAGAATATGGTTTTTAATATCTAAACTGGTTTATGAGGAAAAATAATAATAAAATCCACTAACCAAACATGGAAAATCTGTAATTATGGGCTGAGCTTCTCAGAAACTGAATCCTCCTGACTGCTAAAGAACAGAGGCTGAGTTTATAACAGAAGTAAATGCCACCCCAGGATATTGTTGTTTACCATCAGCATTTAAAACAGAAAGCAAAAGGTTCAGAAAACACCTATCAATTCTTGGTCTTTTTCAAAGCAAATACATATGGAAATATATGGCAAGGA
The DNA here is from genome assembly GCA_910950805.1 of Acrocephalus scirpaceus scirpaceus. Classification (NCBI taxonomy): domain Eukaryota; kingdom Metazoa; phylum Chordata; class Aves; order Passeriformes; family Sylviidae; genus Acrocephalus; species Acrocephalus scirpaceus. The sequence goes on from OU383774.1 coordinate 31,660,732, forward strand.
CTGAATCACATTCTGTTGGCATTTCTTTCTTGAAAAGCTAAACCCTGAATATGCTAATGAAATCTTACTCGTCCATGACTCAGATCCTAGCCTTGCTTCAGATGCTGTGCTCTGGATTTCAGAGAATCATAGAATCCTAGAATGGTCTGGGTTGAAAGGGACCTTGAAGAACATCTAGTTCCAACCCTCTGCCATGGGCAGGGACACCTTGCACTAGGCCAGGTTGCTCAAAGCCCCATCCAACCTGGCCTTGAACAATTCCAGGGATGGGACATCCACAGCTTCTCTGGGCAACCTGTGCCAGTGTCTCACCACACTCACGGGAAAGAATTTCTTCCTAATACCTAATCTACACCAGCCCTCACACAGCTATGGGGCAGTAGTTGAGGATGGATATGCTGTGAGCTTTGTAGGTCAGTTTAAAGGGATGTGGTGTAACATAGCATTTGTGGGTTTTAAAACTGAGTGTTGAGGGATGCAAGACTCCTAGCACAGGTTCTGATAACCTACAAATCATAATAAATAATACTGAAGCCTGAAGACAACTTTTTATTAATAATTTCTTACTTGAAAAGTTGTCTGGAACAAGCACAACTAGAAAAAAACTAGAATTGAAGAGAGACTGCAGGACGAAGCAAGAATTACAGGAAGGCTGTGAGATAAACTGGCAGCTGGGCAAAGAAGAGCGGGGTTACACTCCTGGGACTCTTGTGGGGTTAAACCTTGGCACACTCCTATTTCTGCAATTCTGATTGTGCTAAAACTGCTCACTGAGTTGTTCTTTTAACCTCCAAAACCAACTCTACAATGACAGACCCCAATTCCAATGCCTTGTATGGCTTCTGCAGCATTCTTCCTGGAAATTAAGACACTACTATTAAAAAAAGAAAAAAAAAAAGTCCATTGTCTCCCAGTCTGTTCCAGAGATGGTGGCAGACCAAGTTAATGCATTCTGTTTGTCAGCAAAATGCATAGAAACTATTGAACACTTAGGGAGGGAGAGGGGAAAGCAGTGTCTTATAACAAGTTTTACTTCAGTCATCCACAGAGATTTGAGCACCACTTTGATTTTAAACAGATTTTTAAACCCACTGAATTCAACGACTAAAATTCATTCATGTAAATGCAATACAGTGAATGCAAATGGAATTACTCACTGGCCAAAATGGACATGTTAAATGCATTGCAGAGTAAGGTAACAAAACAAAGGCCTGAATGTAGAAGCAATAGTGAAGGAGATTGGGTTGTGCTAAGGAACGATAGCAGCATGTAGGAGATCTACCAAATATTAGTAGATTTTTTTTTTTTTTTTGCATTGGATCAAACATATTGGTGCTTTCACACTGGAAAGAAGTAAAAGAAATAGAACACCTGATTGCCTTTCAGTGCACTGTCATCTCCCCTTTTTTAAAAAAAAGCTTTTTCAGCTTGAAAAATTGTGACTTTTTTTACACTTGTTATTGAATCCGTTTGTCTCCTTTATGGCATCTCTGTTTGAAAACCTTAGAAGGAGCAGGTTTGTTATAGTTTTGAATATAACACCTTAAAAAAGGCTCCTTCACAAAAGCCCAGTACTGAGAGCTGCTATAATGAACACTGAAATTGTGGTTTATTGTTATGGGGCATGGAGATAGCAGAATGTGAGTGAGAAGTGGTTACTCTCTAAGAAAGAAATGAGGAAAGGTGGCTTCTATCTGCTCCCAAGCATTGTAGCAATTCCTACCTAGGGCTGGTCATTTAAAAACCCTCTAGCAGGAGAGGATCATGTGCCAAAAAAACCTTTTTACACTGCTAGAGCCACAAGGTACAAACAGGGTCTGTAATTACCATTACTAACCTTGCAACTTAGGAAATGACAAAAAACCATGAGGAAATTGACTGAATTCCCACCAGATGAAGGGTTTTCTTTCTGTAAGGAAAGGTGCTGAAAAACTGAAAATTCTCCTACAGTTCATCAAAAATAGCCCTGTAAATTTGCACCATCCATATGCACATTCCTCGGTAACAGTTTCTATTCCCAACTCATTCATGTCTTTATAAATTTAATTCTTCTCAACTTTTTATTTCTCTCTCCCTCACAACTTGGCTTGACTTTCCAAATAGAAAGGTTACCTCCATAAAACATAATGAAGATTTTTTTTTTAAAGTTATTTTTGAAGACTGAACTGTTGCATTTACCTGACTTAAGTAAGTTTCCAGCACTTCTCCATGGACATGCAGTTCTTGTCATCTCAGTTTTATGGCCCAATTCCCAGATGGTTTAGATACCTTACTTTCAATGGAGTTGTGTGAGAGAGTCTGCCTCATAGTTTTTCCATGGTAGATTATTATTATTTTATCTGCTACTCCTTGTGTCTAGATTTTACTTCTGCTACAATTTCATCAGTGCCATCAACACCTCACATTTTTCCTGACTTCTCTGGCACATGATGAACACAAAGAATTACACTCGTCTCAGTTACGTACTCAACCACCAGTTTCTTTCCGTCTTTAACTCATGATTGCTCCTCATAATTTTAAAAGCTTCCATAAACTTGCTGGATCGGATGTAAGAAACCAGATTTTCTAATATGGACCTTTCCATCTCTGTTTCTTTTTCCCCCCATAAAAGCACAAAACCCTCCCGCTCTTAATCATTTATATTTAGAAAGGACTTTCTTGTCCTATAATGCAGTGTTTCTAGTTCTGTTAGATTCTTTCATTATATTGCTGTCTCCATAACATATCAATTTTCACCTTTTTTCCTTTTTAAAAATTTTATTTTAGGCCCAATTAGTTGCAATAGCCATTCCTATTTTTGGCACTCCTCTGTGTATGGGGGTCCAATCCCAGTTGGACCACAAGCTGGTCTGGAGTACAATTCACAAAAGAAATATCCGTCTATACTTATTCTACTCAGAAAAATCCCATTGATCTCAGAAAGGGTTACTTAGAAGTAAAAGCCTCTAAAATTAGATTCCTTGATATAGTTATATTTTTCAGAAGTGTGGGACTCTTCTCACATCCCTGCATATATGTCAGGGAGTGGAGAAAAAAAAATCAGCTTTTTGGTTCTGGTGCAGTAGTGCAGCAAACGTAATGCTTATTTGCTGCTCATTTTATTTTGCTTTTGCTTTGGTTGGCTCCCAAATAATCCTTTTTATGATGTTTTATCCCTTATATTTCTCCTTCTCACTCTCAGTTCTGTTGGTTTTTGTTGCTCTTTAGAGCTTTGATTAACCACACCGGCTTTGTGCTGCAGAATCACACTCAATGAATGGCAAGAGGTATGATTTATTTTCTGAGTCACTGCTCAAAAGACAAACTTGCATCAATCAAAAACCAGACAAGGGAGTGTGACACCACAAAGCGATATGCTAGGAGGCGCTTACAGCAAAAAGGACAGGTGGTCTTTGATAGCTGACTTACATTGCAGGTCACTAATCACAGAGATTAGCAGCAAGGTGATAGACAGCGCCTGTTCTGGGAGGCAGCATGTCATACCATCCAATTTTCTGTCAAAATGTGAGGGTTTAAACAGTACAGATAGCTTTATGTACTTCCCATATAGTTATAGCAACAGGGTGATGAGAAAGCTGGAAGAGTGAAATATCTTGTCTGCAAGAGAACGTGAGCATGAGCTCTGGTGGGTTGATTCCACCTCCACCTTTGTGCTGAAGGAAGCAAAAGGACTACTTCTCACAGTCATTTGTTTTCTTCTGCAAAACTGCCTATGCAGAAATGGCATCATTTTACTTGGTAGAGCATGCTTTTTGTCTTCTTAAACTCGATCTCATTTCACTGCTTAGGGCAATATTTTTCCCTATGTTTTAATGCTGCTGGCCTTTGTAGAATGAGCACAGCCATAGGATGCTGAGCACCAAGCCTTATTTTATATTCCCTCCTTTGGGCTCCACAAATTGAATCATTAACTAAGACCTAAAGCTGGTAAGTAGTGAGCAAGTATCCCTTCTTTCACTTCAGAGAGGAAGGGATGAGCCATGGGAAGTCAAAATGGATTCCTTAAGGTGGTACAAGAAGAAAACAACACAACTGAGGGCAGCAGCTTGATCTCCAAGGCTGTCTGATACTGAGCCCTGGATTTTTTTGAGAACCAAGTCACATAAGCATAGCAGAATAATTAATTTTAAAAACTGTGGCCAATGCATGCCTGAAGTCTTTGTTGGAAAACAGTAGCACGAACCTCAGGTATTATTAACAAGATGTTCTTTCTTGTTTGATAGTGTCCTTCAGCCAAAAGGACTGAAGAGCATGGACAATTGCAGTTGTATCTGACCTGTGAAATCCCATGGTGAGTGATGAAAACCCCACTCAGAGTCAAAAGGCAGACAGATTTTCACCTTGAATATTAATCTTCTCAAAGACACCAACAGATACTGGGGGCAAACCAGCAATGCTATTTGGGAAATTAGCTCCAACTCAGGATTCTAAGCTGCAACCAAAGAAGCTGTGAGTTCAGATGACTTTGTGTCTGTGATTATTAGTATCCTACACCAAACTAAGTCATCATATGGTATTTTACATCATATTTAAAAGAAGGCAGTCCACTGTGACAGTCCTACCACTTCCATGAGGATGCAAATGCCTTGTTCAAGTCTCCTTATCGTGACTTCATAGGCTTGTGGCAAGGCATGGGTTGGACGGAACTTTAAATATCATCTAGTTCCAACCTTACTGCCAGAGGCAGGGATGCCATACACTAGTTCAGGTTGTTTAGAGCCCCATCCAGCCTGACCTTGAAAAAACCCTCTTTCTTTAGGCAAAATATTCTACCTGAGACATCTTATTTGGTCATCTTAATTTGTTGAAAATTGTCTAAGACACTGACTCCTCTGATTCCACATCATCTACAGCACAAACCTGGCATAAATGTAGTGGTGAATGTTCTTTCTGGTGCATTCAGCAAATACATAGGCACGTACTCAGGGGTTATTCAAATCAAATTTGTATTGCCTGGTGATCTGAGTCAGCAATGATCTGATCTTAGCAAATACACTACTGTGGCTTAAACAGTGTGATGCCTTTTACCAGGTTTTTGGGAGATTCTTCAATAACATAAAGGGTTCTGTGTTTTTTTATTAAACTTTAAGCTTCAGATTTATAACAGAGGTTCAAATCCCATGAGATCTTTGTAGGAAATAAATTAAGCTATAGGTATAACATCCTCTCACATTTTTGGCAAAGACATAGGAAAGAAGCAGGCACAAGAGAGGAGAATGAAGAGTTGAATTAATACTGCTTGGCTTCAACCCAGTACTCAAAGAAAGTAACAAAACCTCCCTTTTCTAGTCTCAACCACTAAGCCTTTCTTCTGCTGGTAAGAGACTTGCTAGGCAGTTGGTAATGCCTTGTCCAAAAGATGTGGTTTGTGACCTTTTAATGAATAAATCTTAAACTGCATTAAGCTGGAGGCCCAGAAAAGCTTGAAACGGTACTGGTGGGAAAATATGAAGGAGGCTGGAATGCAATTATCTCAATTATTTCTGCTTTGCAACTCCCTAAGTCTTCTGTCATCGGCTGGAACATTTAACCTGTGCTAGTAGAAGATTTTAGGGCCCGAAGTTAAAAATTCTTTGGAATAATTTTTGACAAGTATAAGCAGTCTGAAGTTGCAGCCATCAGAACCCTAATCTGGCTTATGCCAAAATGGAAATTACTTTGGAATAAACTCTTGGTTTTATATTAAAATTTGCGTTATGAGTCAATTAGACATTCTCGGATGAAGTGGGTTTTCTTCAGAACCTCAATTTAATAGACAATGCATAATGGCATTTAAATAATACACACCAAAAGATACAGCCTGACTATGTACACTGCTTTATGGTCAGCCTACAATTTTTTCCTAACTCTCTATGTCAGACTCAAGGTTTGGGTGTATGATGTGCCACACATCCAAACCCCATGTAAAATCAGCCCATTTATCACCAAATCTCAGAGTGACAAAAGAAATGGTGACATAAAAGGCAGGTAGTCACTGAAAATATTCCCATTCTTTCTCCATCACCCACCTTTTGCTAATTTGGGCTCTTACCTGGGACACAGGAAGCTGAAATTTATGTCCCTTGTGTGAGTCAGACAGGATGAAGTTTTGAATGTGTCTCAAGCATCCTAGATGAAAGCCCTTGGCATAGCCTCTCTCAATCTGTTTGTAGAATTTTTCCTTTTTCTTCCAGAAAAGAAAAACATAGCCTGGAGTTTGGGTTTTGTTTGTTTTTTTTAACAACAACAATTGATAATTTCTAGTCATAGAACTGTAGAATGGAATCTATGACAACAAGTAAGATGTCTTTGTGTTGTAGGGACCTTAAAGATTACCTATTTTTAATTCCCTGCCATGGATAGGGACTCCTTTCACTAGACCAAGTTACTCAAAACCCTTTCCAACCTGTCCGTGAACACTTCCAGGGATGGGGCATGTACAATTCCCCTGGGCACCCTGTGTGAGTGTCCCATCTCTTAGACAATAAGAAAAGGGTTGTACAGGACTCACTCAGGGTGTTAAGCCTTATAACCACTCCTGGGTCAGTTTTGTGTCTAATTCTCAGTGTTCTGTTGTGGCCTACAGGAAACCTTTCTAATTAAATTGTGACCCAAATGAAAATGCAGCAAGACTCCCAAGACAATTCCCATGCACACCTTGTGCCATTCAACTTCTTTATTCCACAATTAGGTAAGTGAATTCCCATACTTAGATACAGTAGCTCTGTATTCCTATTTCTCTGTCAATAAATTGAACAAGGAAACTATCCATCTTTATTACTCCTGTATGGATTGGATGCAATCAATTTGGAAGAAAAGAAGGGGACAGTGGTTGTGAACTGTGATTTAAGAATCAAAGTTGCTCCTTCCCCTCTATCTGCTTCAGCAAATTTCTCTGCAGGACCACTGTGTGTGGCAGTCCCTCATGAACCTGTCCTCTGAGAGTTTGCCTAAATCCCATTTGACTCTTAAATACTTCTGTCCTTCACAACATCCTGTGCGCGGTGCCCCAGTGTGACTGTGTGTGGTGTGAAGCACTTGTCTCATATGAAGTCGCTGTTTATGGTCTTTTTCATGGGAATATAGATGAGCCCTCAGCCTTTTCCATAAGAAAAGAGGCCTTGAACTCGTACCCATTCTCAGAGGTATCTTTTTGCTATTACACATTATTTCTGAACAGAGCTGAATGGAGTCTGGGACTCTTTTAGGAAAGAAAGTATGTCTGCTTTTCCTGCCTGCAGCCACCACCCTGCATCCATATTCCTCAGTAAACGTATCACGTTGATGTGCACCTCCTGCCTGAAACAGAGTTCAGAGCATCCTCTGTTCTACACCTTTCAGATACAGCCTGGGGTCTGAGCAGCTCACAGGGTGACAGCTGGAACTGAAGGAGACCTGTAGTATAAAACTCACAAGATCTGAATTTTTTTTCTCCTTTTTGTGATTGGCTTGACTGTAAAAACAATGGAAAAGTAGTTTTGGCCAGCAATGGCTTTCACTACTGCCATTGAATAGCACGGAATGCCATAGGCTCAACTGAATTTGGAGGAATATACTCAGAAGTACGCTCAAAAAGTATTGTTAGGGACAGATTTATTTTGTATCTGCCTATTTATTAAGACTAATTATATAGACACTCTGCAGAACAATAAGATGAAAAAAAACTTCCTGCAGGAGAGGGAAGCTCTCATCTAATCAGGCAGGACACACAGAATAGGGGAAAAATTATTATCATCCCTCTTCTGCAGGCAAAGGCAACTATCTTATCCAGTTACTTGAATTCAAGTAAGTAACATAGGAAACTCCTGCAGGATTAGTCACAAGGCCAACCTGTCCTTGTCTTACTTCAGCATCACATGTAAAAATGTCCCTGCTCTTGTCACAGATGCTGTAGTACTGAGCAATCTCTCCTTGCCTTCCTTCAGCAGGGGGAGAACCCAACCTTTTTTCTTGTTCTGATAAAATTCCCTAAAGGGTTGAACTTCAAACTAAATTTATTAAAATATGAATTATCTGTAAAAAAGACTGCAAGGGCTCATGAATCGATTCATTTTAGGACTTCTTTGTGAGATAATCAGAGTGCATTGAGAGATGCTAGTGATTGATTAATTACTGTGTCCAGAGCTTCACTTTCAATGGCACAATAAGCTTATGCAGTAGGAAGTGTATTTTTCTTAGGTAAAATGTTATGGGGAAAAAACCAGAGAGGTAAAACCAGTAAATTAGAAATTGGAAGTGCTTGGGGTTTTTTCTAAAACAAAGGGCCCCTTCAGTGGAATAATAAGGAGGGGTATCACCTCTAGGAAGAGATTTTAAGCACATGCAAGAGGACTTACACCTGATTGCTGGGTTGCAGCTTAGCACTACACGTACAGGGATATGGAGAAAAGGCTCTAGGGAGACTTTACAGCACATTCCCGTGCCTGAAGGGGCTACAAGAGAACTGTAGAGGGTAATTTGACAAGGGCATGGAGTGATAGGACAGGAGGGAATGACTTTGAACTGACAGAGGGTAGCATTAGATAAGATAGTAGGAAGGAGTTCTTCTCTGTGAGGGTGATGAGGCACTGGCACAGGCTGCCCAGAGAAGCTGTGGATGCCCCATCCCTGGCAGTGTTCAAGGCCAGGTTGGGGCTTTGAGCAACCTGATCTAGTAGAAAGTGTCCCTGCTCATTAGATGATTCTTAAGGTCTCTTTCAACCCAAACCCTTCAATGATTCTATGATTCAATGACCTTCCAAAACAGACATCAATACACTCTTCCAGATGTACAAATGCCACTCAACTGAAAGGTGCATTAAGGAGGGATCTTAAAAAGGTAATGATAACCGATACTGTAGTTCAGGTAAAAAAATCAAACATTATGTTTATTCTATTCTTGCAAAATGCTGCTCTTCTACTTGCCCAAAGCTACCAGAACAACAGCAGGGTTGTTTTTTTTTTAAACAACACAGGGCCAAAGGGCAAAAGCTCAGATTTCTTACTGATTTAGCCTTCAAGGAAGTCCATTTTCATCTCTCCCATGTTTACAGGCAGAAAGGAGGTGACCAGACCAAATAATACAGGAAGTCAGAGGCACAGGCTACACAAATCCCAGCTCCTGGTTGCACATCAGAAGCTTGTTTACTGGAGTTCTTGCATTCTGTGCCAGTAATAATGAAATCCAACTATATTTCAGTTGATAAAATGCTAGATAAGAGATCAAGTGGTTTATTCAAGTCCAAACTGAAAAATAAATTCTGCATTGTTGGTGTTATGATCACTAGTTTAGTGACTAAGTGATGAATCTTCTGGTTTGCCATAGGAAAACATCTTGTATTTGACTTTGTGTGGCAAAACAGAACGACTTATTAAATCTTTCACGTAAGAACAAGTTTTTATAACATTTAACAAAGTGAGTGGAAAGGCCCAGTCTTTTGCTGAAGAAAAGCTTTGCTGCCATGCTAAGGAATCCATCTTAAAGAACATTAAGCAAAAAGGCATTGTGGGAAGAAAAGGAAAAAGTAAATGAAGAAGCCAGGGAAAGGAGAAAGCAATTGGAGATGTAAATGGCTCTTCTTAGTCATACCTTTAATTACTAGCTACACCAAAGATTAGAAGTAATTGAACTAGCTCTCAGTCAACATTAAGATGCAAGTAGATTGCAAAAGAGTGGGATTATATTAGTTTACATGAAACCAAAAGTAATTAGTGTTTGAGCAGTGCTTAAAAAGCAGAAATTGCTATATAAATGTTAATTATTACTATTTGTTTCAAATAGATGCAACGAACATAATCTTTTATAAGTCTTAGGAAGTAAAAGACAATAAAGCAAAACTCAGTAACAGGCTCCATCATTTGGCTGAAACCTATCAGACCACATTTGGGAAAACACATGGAGTCTTATTCAGTGGCTGTCTCTGAATCCTGAATGTTTCATGTGAAGTCATAGGTGATTGTCTATCTCTGGAAAGCCTATATTCTGGGAAATGACAAAAAGAAAAAACAAAGCCCACCCAAAGCAACAAGGTTGCCAGCTCCAGCAATGTCCAAAGAATAGAGAAGGAGACCATGGGTTTCAGTAGCAAGCAAACCATCTTCATTTTGGGTCATGCAGCAGCTCCTGAGATGAAGAGACAGTTATGTCTACTGCTGAGAAGCAAGACTCTGGGAAACAGAACCAGTTTCTCTTATGCCCTGCTGTACCACTAATTTATTGTGTGATCCTGGACAAGGCATTTAACCTTTTTGGCCCATTTTATGAGAAACAGATATAACCATTCTCCAGCTGTTTCACAGCCAAGTAAAAGGTCTTTTTTGATGCTTTTAAGCATGTCATTTCAATAAATAATTTATGAGACATATCACTATTAAGAAGATGTCCGAGAGAGTCTAGGAGTCTAACAAGAAACTTATGTGGTGAGATCATACAGTTTCAGGATGGATTCTGGGCTATAACATGCTAATGATTTGCAAAGATTATTAGGCTCATTGGAATCATGGACATAAAAGAACCCTAAAGTAAAATGCTTATCTACTTTTTTGCAATAAATTTTCCACCAATTTCCTTCCTACCTTGGCAAACTCTTGCAGAGAAGAATGATAAATAGCAGAGGTCCAATCACTTTGAAAGTTTTAAAAATCGCAAGGGATAATTCAATTACAAAAAGTAATTTGTGCGAAAGAAATATTTTGCCAGGATATGAGCTAATAAAAACCCTATATTTAAGCTCATGATTTTCAAGGCAGTATACAAATGTTAATTTATTAGCACTTATGTCTGTAAAGGAAGCAGTACAGATGGAGACAGAGGAGACAGCAACATCCTCATATGCTCCTGAAGCCAAATGTCTCATTGTACATATCATTGCCCAAGTGAAGCTGGATCAATGCTTGCATCTGTTGGATGCAGAAATCTGCAGGAAATCCAATTGCCAAGAATCCTTTAAACATAAGTTTGTTTTCACCAAAGTGCAGGCTCCTGGGTTTGAAAATGTCAACCTCAGTAGAAGAATGGTTCCCTTTTTCAATGTTTCTGATGACAAACCCTGCTTGAGATGTTCCCTCCTGCTAGGGCTCAGCCGCCCTGCTGCTTCCTGCCTCCCTGGGGATACTGATGCAGCTGTTCATAAAACCACACCATAAGCAGATCAGGGAAATTGTCTGGAAATTAGAAGAAAAAGAGCACTTATCTGCCAAATCCTTACCTTTTTATTTTTGTAGCCTACCCCAATTTTAATCGAGCAAGGTTAATATTAATCTGGTTTTATAGGGGTGTTTCACAATTAGATGCAAGGCTCAGGCAAGAGGAAATACACTGGGGTGGGAAGGAAAACAGATTGGGATACTCTTCTATCATCTAAGCTGGCAGATGGAGCTGTTTCCACTTTAGGTCATGCATGCAATAGCTTGCCTGACCTAAAAATCTGTATTTCTAACCAGTTCTCAAGCAATAGAACTGGGGGTTTCTAACAACCATTCTAGTACATCTTTTCCAGCACTAGCCCCTACCATATGTGGGCAGGTGTACACTTTGTGATTCTGAGAGACAGTATTGCTCCCTTCCCTGACAAGAGAGCTGCTGCTGTTTCATGGAAGTTGCCTTGCTGAAACCCCTTGATCCATGTCCACAGCTTATCTATTCCTCCTCTTGCTTACAGAGAAAAGTTTCTCTGCCCTTAATTGGAATTTCTGTTGAGACTTTATTCTCTCTGCCATATCTTTACCACACTGTTTTCAAGAAGAGTTGAAAACTGATATAAGCAAACCAGCAAAATGCAGCCAGCATCTTTTTCTTTCCTTCACTTCCTTGTTTTCTTTCCTCTTTTTACTTTTTTTTTCTTTCCTTGTATTTCAGTAGCAATTGTTGGTATCCTGTATAGGAAAAACGAATGCTAAAAAACCCCATAGATCTTTCTTACTACTTTGTAGCTTTTTGCTTTGTATAAGCTATATCTTAAGGTATTCCACAAATCTCTAGTTTTCTCCCTACATTTCTGACCAATGAAGACTGAATCTGTTGTGTCACCTCTTGACTGGCACTGAGTTTTACACCACCATGGCTTTTGTGAAATGTGCATCTGATCCAAAGTCCTTTAAATTACTTGGAAGTATTTTCCATTCATTTCACTCGGGGACTAAAATGGGGCTTTATAAGCTCGGCTCTCTCTACAAAACCTTTTAATGTTCACTTTTATGGTATGGGCTGCACTGCATCATATTTCAGTCTCCAAAAGTGTCAGTGCTGAGGACAAAAAGGAATGAAATTAAGAAATTGGAGTCTTTTGAAAATCTCCTTCTCAGGGTGAGCCAAAATGAAACTATGAAGAAACATGTAAGAGAGCACATTGGCAATTTTCTCAGATGTAACCTGTGACCTTGGGAGCTGCTGATTTGCCCCCATGGACCCTTAAAGGGGCCTGGGTTTGATGGAGCAGGTTTTTCTCCAAAATTAGGCTCATTTCTGACATAATAAGCATAGTGCCTTTTATGATTAAAGCATTTTTAAAAATTTCTTTCCATAATTATATATAGCAGGGGTCTGGAGCAGTCCAGCCTTCAAGCTGTCAATAAACACGTTTAGTGCTGAGTTGGGTGATTAGGCTTACAAACAGGTTGAACCTAAACACTGGGGTTTTTAAGCTGATTTCTTGGGTAGGTAAAGAGATATTTATAATTTCATTTAGTTTGAGTGATACCAGCACCTGCCACTTGCTCTAAACATCAGTTAACCCATACTCCAACTCCCTCTGTCAACTCCTGTTGATGAAAAGCAAAGCAGATAAATTAATGGCTCCCCTGAGAGAAGAGAACCGAGAAGGCTCATGTAAACAAACACCTCACAAAATACAACTGTATTAATGGGAATGGAAATGAAAGAGAAAATGCCTCTCCCCATCCTTGACAGGCACAGCAGGCTGGAGGCAAACACCCACAATGAAGCTAAAGGTGGGGAACACACACCAGGCTCTTTGGGATTCACTCAGCAGCCATTAGTGCAGATGGAAATATTTCAGTCCAACTGATATCAGTGGCAGCTTTTTTGGAGCATCTGACTTTGTAAATGTGACCCTTGTCCCTCTATGCTGGCATGGATACAAGGTCCTGCTGCTAGGAGGTGCACCCTTAAAAAACAGTAATTAAAAGTGAAAGGAGGTGAAATACGTGATTCTTTAAAAAAAATCTGGTTTGCTCTTAGGGAAATACAGAGGATGATCCATGCTCCTTGGCTTCTTCCCCCACCTGAGGGTAGGCTCGGTATCTTCAGCTGCTCTGTTCTCAAATCTGCTGGGGGCATGGGGCTGTGCCATAAACTGAAGAATGTTCAACTACTCTCTCTGTGAAGGGATAATGTTAAGACACTTAGATATCATGGACTCATAGAATGGTTTGGGCAGGAAGGGGCCTTAAGATTATCCAGTTCTAGTCCCCCTGCCATGGGCAGGGACACCTTCCACTGGAAGATGATGGGGATGACAATCTTTCAAAAAGCCAAATGTGCAGGTCAATTGATTGAGCTCTAGTCAGGGGATAAATCTAATTAAGAGATTCTTTTCCTCCCATTTCTGTGACTTTCCTCTCTCAAATATGTTTTTCCCCTTTTCCCTGTAATGGGAAACAGGATTTTAGTTTCTTTTCCTGCAACTGCTTTGGAGTGGTCCTGAGGACCTCAAGGCTTGTGCACCTCACAGTCTTTCAAGGCAGAGGAATGTTTACACAGACAAAAAATTAAAGCAAAGACCTCTTCCCTATCTCACGCTGGCTGGTAATTTTTACCCATGCACATCTCCTTCCTTGAGATAATATTAGCATCTGTGTGACTCTCATCTGGCAAAAAATGCTTGCAGAAATGAAAACAATCAAAAGTGGGATATTTTTTTTCAGACCAGGGATCCAGGGATCCCATCTTGCTCCCACTGCTGCATGGTGGGACTGGGTATGGGGCAGCCAGAATCTGTGGCTGACCAAGGCTACAGCCTAAGGAAGGATTTATGAAAGGATTTATTTATTTTACTTGTGTTTAGGGTAAAGGCAGGTCCCACATCTGTGTCATCCTGCTGTCCTATTCAAGATGCCAACATAACTCCTGTCTGCTCTGCATACCCAGAGGTTGGAACATCTGGATAGAGGGTATGAAGATTTTTGCCTGATTGGAGGATCTTAAGTGCCTTTTTGCCTCCCTCACACCTCAGCTACTCCTGGAATGTGGAGGAGAAGCCCATAGCTGAACTTTCTCAGCTAAGCTGAGCTTCTGTTAGGCTACAAATTGTAATTCGGCAAAGGATGTGTGTAAGGAGGGATGAGTACAGCATCAAAGCAAGGAGCTGCAAGTGGAATTCTTATTCACATGTGTTTCACCTCCTACCCTGGCATTGCTTATTGCCTGTGCGTTGGCTTGGACCAAAGCCAGCGAGTGAAACAATGTTCTCTGTGTAATTATATTCTTAATAGAAACAGGCAGACGTCCCACAGCCTAGATTTGGAGAGGATTGTTTAAGTAGTTGCCTCTGAAGAGTAGCTGGGAAGGAGCATGGCAAAGTCACATGCAGAAGTGACAGTGGAAAGGCACCATTCATAGTAGGAGCATGTTGTCTAGGGGCTATGACGTGCAGCCAACTCTAATATCAGTCAGTGCCTTCTGTGGCACTTTCTCAGATGGTAAATCAAGAGCAAGACGTTGCACCAAGTGGTCATTGTGGCTTGGTGAGGAGCAGGTAACTGCAGCTCTGAAAGCACATGATATGATCGATACCAAAAACACAGCCCAGGGGTGTGACAAGAGGTGATGTGGCTGTACTTGTGGTGACATGGAGTATTTCCCTTCCAGACTGGTTTTCCACATCACCCTTTCTTTTAGAAGTTAATGGTCTTATAAGGGCAGCAGCAATAAACAAATGTGCCTAACCTGGAGCCTCATTAGTGTAAAGCCCAGCATTATATACCTATTTATTAACTTTGCATAAACTGGCTTGGCACGAGGATGGAAGCATGAGCCTCCTTCCACCTTCCGTTCCACTGTCTCTGCTGTGACAAGGGCAGGAGAGCAGCTGGGCTTAAGCATATTTTAAGCTCCTGATTTTATGCTGCTGTGCAGAGCTGCTCTCAACATGAGGGCTCAGCATAAATGTACAGGGAAGGGGCGATAGGATCACAGGCAGACACTGTCAAGATCCTGGCCTAAGGCAAACATGCCTGTGGCTTTCTTACTTCATGCTTTTCAGCTCAAATTAGCTTATCTGTGTCAGAGAGGGCAGCTGTTCCATGGGGGAAGGAGGAGGGAAGGTGTAGATCACGTATCTGACTCCAGAATTTTGAAAAAGAAGTAAATGCAGTGGGAAAGCGGCAGAGACAGTGGCTGAGATCCCTACCTTGAGCCCAACACTTTCTCCCATGGGACTGCAGAAAGAGAAACACTTCAGGGAAAATGCTCAAGCAGTGCATTAATTATGTCAATATTATTAAGAGGCCTCTCTCTGTCCTTTCCTTAGCTGACACCTCTCACCCTTTTTCTGCCCTTTGTCTATTATAAACCGGTGTAAGAACTCCAGCAGATTTCCAGTTATATAAGCCTAGGGTCTTATATAGGCTAAGGCTGAAATTAAACTATTTCACTAAGACATAAGAAATGGTCTCAGCAACGTTTAAGTTTGGAAACAAATGTATCTAAACTTAACAGCCCCCCCCAACCCCTCAAGCAAACAAACAAGCAGACAGCAACAAAAGCTGTAAATGGCTTTGATGGTTACATTTATTGCTAAACTGGAATGCTGATAATGTAATAATGTATTGGTCCTCAACCACATTTTTCACCAATCTAATCTGGGAACTCAGCTCAACTGAAGTCCAAGACACAAATGAGATATCTACACTAGTAAATTAAATATTTTATTACAATAAATAACTGTCTGGGTCTATTCCCTGGAATCAACCCAGGAGGTCAACTGGCATGGAGAAGCCTTCATCTATATAAAAAACCCTCCTAGGATCCAAAACAGGGTGATGTAGTCTGCCTTTTGGGACTGGATCCTGGCCTTTGCTGATGCCTTAGTTGTGCTCAGAAATCATATGCCCAGGTCCTTGCTAGGAACCCCTATTAATTAATTGCTATTTAGCTGCTATTCAACAATATAAACAATAACCCCTTGGTATTGTTTCATTTACTAACATAAGCAGAGCCAAAACTGCATCTTGCCAAACTGTAAGGAAATAGGTACCTCCATAGCTACAGTAGTTTTCAGATCCTTTTGATCCTTTTGTAAAAGAAAATGTTCTTCTTATTATGATTATGAGTTAATTATGCAAGCCCTGAAGTAAGTGTGATATCCTGTTCTTAAACCCAGTCTAGCATTGCCTTACATGCATTCCAGAGCTTGAAAGAGCTGCGTGTTGGTAGTCTCACAGCTGGCAGGCTCAAATGTAACAGTAATTGAGACCTTGGGTTTGTTTTTTTAAGGAAAACCCCTCTCCTTCCCCTTCTTCCTAAGATTGTTGAGCAGTGTAACTTTTCTCAGCATTCAACTTTATTTTCTTTCTTCCTACTTTTTTTTAATTTAAGAGAAAAAAAAGCAAATTAAATGAAACTAGTCTTTCAGTAGAAACCCATTGATGGAGAAGATATCATTTAGAACAGGTTGTCCGAGAGTGAAGGCAATGTCAGCCAGAGAGGAAACACTGCCAGCTTGCCCCCCTGACTCTAATCTCTGATTTTGAGCTATTACATGAAGCTCTGCAAATCACCAAACAATGTGAACAATAATGAAGGCATGTTTAAGAAAGAAAGATGCCATTTGCAGGGGGATTACTGGATGTGAATGGTCTCTCTCCCAGCTCTTGGCAAAGAACGAATTGCAACTGCATTGTCGTCAAATCAAATATTCCTACAGCACCCCTAGGGATTGTTTTGCAATTTTGTTAATATTTTAAAAGCATCCCTTGATCTCTCCCATGCCTGCCTGCAGCTATGATTTCATTTTGCTCTGAAACAGATGTCCTCTCTTTCTCTCTCTCCCTTCTCCCCTCTCTCCCTGCAAGTGTTCACCTTAATAACGTGCATTATGAACAATTGATTTTGAAGCCCATGAGCACGTGGAATTCAGCAGGAGACAGACCACTTTAATCCTGCCATATTTGGAGAATTGGCCTTTTTGCCAACACTGGTCAGACATGAGTCTTCTCAGAAGAAAAACAAGAAAAAACAAACAAGGAAACAGAAGCTTTCTCTTAGAGTCACAGGACAGAAATGCAGAGCCATGACTCTTTAGAGCACCTTGGTGGCCTGATTCTGAAAGCCTGCCCTCAAGCTGAATTCCCAACATTATCTTAAACTACCTACAAATTACACATTACACAAGGGACAAAAACTTTAGCAGGTTTTGCTGAGCTAGGAAAAAGGGGCATGGTTTTACACTAAAGGAAAGTCAATTCAGACTAGATATATGTAAGACATCTTTTAGAATGAGGGTGGTGAGACACTGGCACAGGCTGCCCAGAGAGGTGGCATGAGCCTCATCCCTGAAAACATTCAACAGATTGGATGGGGCACTGACCAACTTGATCAAGTTTAAGATGTCTCTAATCTTGGTAATAGCCTTTAAAAGATCCCTTCCAACCTAAACCCGGATGGAAGGTTCGATGATTTTTTCAATGAAAACTGAGTGAGCTAGTACTGGACTGGCATACCGACAAATGAATTGAAGCCTGGGCTCTTAGTACATTTTTCTGTGAAAGAACAGTTATCAGAGTCCTAACCAGACCAAGGCTACCCACCCTAGCAGCATTTATGTTGCTGTTTATCTTCAGGACAGTTGACTTAGAGGTGGAGTCTCCCTGAAGGCCAGGGCTGTGACTTTGCTTGACATCTGCAAAGTGCCATCCATCACGGGAATTTATTATGACTCAAAAGGTGATAGAAAGTGTGGCCAAGGCAGGTCAAATGCCCTGGCCCTGGCCAAAGCACAGGCAGCTAAGTGATACCATTCATAGCAATGACCCACACTCCTGCCTATCCATCATGATAAAAAGGACTGGCTTGTTTTCTGGTTGAGCCCTTTCTACTGATTTCCATTTGTTTTCAATAATTTTGTGGCTCTCAGATGTGGATATCACACCAAGGTAAACAGGGTGTGAAGGTAGAATAATTAAAGGACTTAGCACTCATTAGTAATAGAGGTTTACTTGTTGAGCTGTCCGTGGGATGAAGATGATCTTAATCATTAAAAATGTCTATGAAATGACCACAGATGGTGCGTTGTAAAGCAGAACTCCAGTTGTAGCTGGAGAAGCAGAGGTATAGAGGAAGGAAATAGAGGGACATACCCATGTGGTGAAACACTGGGTGCCTTAGCTGGCAGCAGAACCAAGGACTGAACAGAGATCTTCTGTTTCCCAGTTCAGACTTAGCCTAAGTCTTGCAATTAGACTAGTTTCAACTTTGAGATGTTTATGCTTTTCTGTCACTGCCGAGTAAGCATTATCCACTGGAGAGCATGTTTTCATCCCAAACTCGCAGGCTTAACAGCTAAAATTTTTCTTTTCCTCCCTTGCTTTGTCTTGGCTTTTTTCCTTCCTAGTGAAGTATATTCAAATATGCAAATGCTTCAATGAACTCAGGAGTGGATATTTCAATGGTGACTTCACATGCTCCTTCTAAATTCATCTAGTAAGTCATTTTATTTAACTATCTTTTAAATAAAACAGATCTGGATTGTAAGACATTTCTTTTTATCTGTATAGTTGTTCAGGTCTCATTTATGTATATGTATAGTATATGTAGACTCAAGACAGAAACTGTCAGACGTATGTTTTACTTCTCTAGAAAGACACCAGTTTGATGGCAGAGGACTGGGCAACTTTCTGCAGTCAGAAGCAGCCTGATTCACAGAAAAAAAAGTAACTGTTTAGATCAGATCAGCTGGAAAGACCATCCAAAGACAAACCTTGTCTCAGAGAGGCACCTACACATCGTGACTGTGTTGTGGAGATTTTTTAGGTGTGGTCCTGTTTCATGGCTCTCCTGGGTTGGACAGTTTTGGTCCCAAGACAATGTCTGGAGGTCATGCCTGCAGGGCTCAAGTCTAAGCAGGAAACACTTCCATATCATCTGGGGAGTGGAGGTTATGCAGAGGCTGGTGGAGTCTGTTGATTTTACAAGCATAGAGGGAGAAGAGGACACATACTAACCAGGGAGTTAGGAAGAAACCTTCAATGGGTGTGGTCTCCATATAGCCACCATGGAGTTTTCCTCCCCAGATCAAGAGATCCAGCTTAAGAGTACTATGAAAGAAACAAACAGCATTTGAACATACATAGAAGCTTAAAAAAATCAAGTATGCTCCAGGATCTGAAATGTAAACAGGAGAAAAATTTGAGGTAGGAGCTGTAAGAGGCAGTAAAGGTTGCCCAAATTAGGAAGAGGCTGACATGTGGGAAGAAACACACAGCAGAACTGTGAGCTGTGTATCTGCAGCATTTGTTTCTTAAAGGCTCTGGCAGCTTGAGGCTGGCAGGCCCCGATAACCACTTGTGAGCTGGCTGATAAATGGGTCAGATGCATTCTGTCACGCTTGGCTGGGGATGCTGGCCATGAAACAGAGAGGGGGATTGGTGTGGAGTAGAAGGTCCATGTAGCCCATGCTGTTTGTGTCACTGCCCTGTGAGTCATTGCTGGACATAAAAAATGGTACCTCGAAGAAGAGCCTGGAAAAGACCGTGCAGTGAAAATAATCAGCAATGCCTGCCTCAACGGGATGTTCCTCAAACTTCCCTTAATTATGACCTGAGCCACTGAAATGCATTGTCAGAGTGACAGCAGGGTGCTCATGTAGTATTTCTATCTCCTTCATTATACCAGAAATATGACAGATACTTTTTTTATTGCCTTAAAACAGTAACAGCAGCAGCAAAACCTAGTTTTTATCTGCTAGTTTAAGGTCAGGAGGAGGGTGCACATATTCTGTAATTTGTTATGGGAATACAAGAAAAAAGTGAAGGAGACTCTCAGAGTTTGTCATGGTGCATTAGAAGCTCCAAGGTGAAGTTGGCTTAACCCATCCAGAAAAGTTTGTTGCCTTGTCCCAAATAAGCAAATATTGGACCTAGTCCAGCTCAGTTGAGTCCCAATGATCCTAGTGCAGGGCTGTAAATCCAGACTCTATTACTAATACAAAATGGTTTCATTATGTCTCTAATGCTCAATATCTGCAAAGGACTGTCTGAAATTCTGCTTTCACCTTCCATACCTGTAAAAGAGGAGGTAATTTTATCAGCAGACCAGAAACAAGGATTATTCATTTCCGTATATATGTTCCACAGTGCAGAGCATAGGCCAAGGTTATTCTTTTTCCTTAATGAA
Source organism: Acrocephalus scirpaceus scirpaceus (assembly GCA_910950805.1). NCBI lineage: Eukaryota > Metazoa > Chordata > Aves > Passeriformes > Sylviidae > Acrocephalus > Acrocephalus scirpaceus. The sequence continues at coordinate 31,681,040 of OU383774.1, forward strand.
TTATTCCACATCTTTCTCTCTCCCAAGGACAATCACACCTCTGTCATTACAGGGCTATTGCTTGTGGATGGGTATGAAGTTGTGGCACCATCCCTGGGCAGTGGTGTTGGAACCAGATGATCTTTAAGGTCCCTTCCAGTCCCTTGAGGCTAAAGGGAAGAGAATATTAAGGCTCAGATGATCTCAGCAGATGTCTCAGCTGCTTTGCTACTCCCCAACATTTTAAAAATAAACTGTGATGGGGTTTTTTTCTACATCACAGTCAAGCTACAGAACATGAACAATCACAGAAGTGGTGATGTTTTTCTCTACATTTGATTTAAAGTGTTCCTAGGAGGACAGATGGGGAAGATAGAGTGACCTCTTTATTTAATTCGTAGATTGGTGTCATCACTAACTCTTTACAGTTTTCTACCTTCTACAGCAGGGAAGTGTTTGTCTCTCTCTACACGACTGCTAAGAGCAGTGTGGAGTGTTTCACATATCGCTAGGTGGTTAGCAAAAGTATATCCATGTGGATATACTTATGTAAAGCTTAAAGAGAGTAAGTAAGAAGAACTGGTGCATTAAACATCTGCAATAAATGTATTCAGATTGGCAAGCAGTAAAAAACAAATAGGTTATAAAAGTCCAGAGGAATCTGAAGGAATCTCAAGAAAAAAAAAAAAAAAAAGGATATTAGTACTTCTATTTAATTCAGAAGATAATTTGATTAAGAAAAAGGAAATTTCTGATTAACACAATGAAACATTTTCCTAATGATCAGATCCCTTGGGGAAGTCAAATAAAATAAATATTATTATTATTGTTAATAATAATAATAATAATAATAATAATAATAATAATAGTAAAACGTCTGAACCTGAAGTGACCTGAGCATGAAAAAGAACTTTATGGGTGACCACGCACTGGAACAGGCTGGCCAGAGAGATTGTGGAGTCTCCCTCACTGGAGATATTCAAGAACCATCCAATGCAATCCTTAAGCAGGTTGATCGTGCTGGAGCAGGGAGGTTGGACCCACCCAGAGTTCCCTCCCAGCCTGATCCATTCTGTGATTCTGTGACTCCCAAAAGCACTACAGAAAGAGAGTGTTGTATAAAAATGAGCAGTCTTATGTTTGATTTGGGATGAAATAGCCTGGTAGATTCTTTTCCACTTCTTAAGTTTACTATACTGTATCATTCACAGTGGGGATAGATAAATCTGTACCAATACAAAAGCCTATCTCTCTTTCTCAGTAGCTCAAACCAAGGAGATGTGGACCAAGCTCCTAACCACTTCAGCACCACACAGAATTTTAACGGAAACAGAAAACAAGTTGTTTCCAATTAGTGGAGATCCATACCAATATCACAATGCTGAGGTACCCTCCAGACAACCAGAAAGCTTCACTGACCCAAAGCAAGTCTGAATTCATAACCTTAGCATTGGAAGATCAACACTCTGTAAGGAAAACCTCTGAAACTGCAAAACTTTTGTACAAGTCTCTCCCTGACCCAAATATCTGCTTTTTACTTGGGTAGAGTGTGGTCTAGATTTCTTACTCAATGGTAATTCCCAGCAGTTTGTGATGGGCCCTTAGTAACCCTTAACTTACAACAACAGCTGTTGGAAGGCAGCCCAGGAGGGTGGTTGGGTTGATAGCTTGACTGAGGGCAGGAGATGCTTCTCATCAGAGTTTTGATGGAGAGGAGAGTCAGGGCCACCAAGTAGCATCACTAAGCTTCAAAATATCCCAGTGTTCTTGCTTTTGTGAGGCACACACATCGGAGATCTGGAAACTGTTAGCTTGTTCCAGCTTTGTAGTACCCTCAGGGAGGAAGCAAATACTCTGCTGACTCTGAAGATGTGCAACTCTAACTGCACTAATTCAATAGTAACAGTGAGTCAGGGTGAACAGACCTACCACTACAGTGAGGACACCAGAATGGAAAGACATTTAATTGACAGATGTGAACCGCTTAGCATTAGTGGAGACAGTGAAATACCACATTTGTGAGCAGTAACACAGACTTTATCTGATGTACAGTACATCTGTGCCTTAAATTTCCTCTAGAGCGCAGCTGGGTGTTAATCCCCTTTTCTTGTTATACCCGTCTCTGGCAGTGAATACACTTGTCAATTAAAATATGTTCTTTGAAGTTATTTCAAGCTTTCCAGAGTAAAGAATTGTGAAGTCTCACTATGACCCAGGATTAATTAAGAGGGGCCAAATTTGATCTCATTTATGGGAGTGTAAATGTGTTGCAATGCTATTCCCAGCCTAGCAAGAGAAGACATTTACTCTTGGTAGTTTTTTTTTTTTTTTTTCTCCAATCTTTGGTCAGGAAAATTTAAGGTAGTTTTATTCTTCACCTGATAGTGTGCACTCCATCTTCATGTGGATTTCAGTGGTGCACAGCTGCAAGTGCTTTCTTTAAAATAAACCCAGGTCTGAGACAACTTTGGGCTGCAAAGATGATCACAGGGCTGGAGCATATCTCTTGCAATGACAGGCTGAAAGAGTTGGGGTTGTGCAGCCTGAAGAAGAGAAGGCTTCAGGGAGCCCCTCAGAGCCCCTTCCAGTACCTAAAGGGGTTACAAGGGAGCTAGAGAGGGTAATTTGACAAGGGCATGGAGTGACAGGACAAGGGGGAATGCCTTCAGACTGAAACATGGTAGGTTTAGATTAGATATTAGAAAGAAATATTTTCTCAAGGGGGAGGTGAGGCAAGGGCACAGACTGTCCAGGGAAGCTGTGGCTGCCCCATCCCTGCAGGTGTTCAGGGTAGGATGGGGCTCTGAGCAACCTGATGTAGTGGAAGGTGTTCCTGCCCACGGCAGAAGGGTTGGGACTCGATGATCTTTACTGACCATTCCAACTCAGACAATTCTGTGATTCTAAGTTACCCAGATAACCACAAGATTTAATCTGCTGAAATATTTACCCCCAAAGGGGTAAATTTATCTTGTTTATCATCTATCTTTTGAAGTGTTTTGTCTCTAGGCATCTCTGGACTACATCTGTGCCAACAATCCTTCCACTGATGGTGTGAGTGAAAAGGACACAGTACTGAAAACCAGACCTTCATATTCTGTTTTGTGCTTTTATTACATATGCTCTGTCACAATTGGATGCAATTAATTGCTCATATCTGGTAACGATTTGCTGTATAATAAGATATTATTTAAAATTATCATTGCTATATATTGTGTCTCCTGGAGAAGGATGCAGAATTCAATATTCAATGTGGTTCTGCAACTGCATGGAAGCTCTCATGACACACTGGAGACAGTCACAGACAAGCCCAGCTCAGCATCAGATGTATATACCTCCTCCATATGAATTGAAAACAATTCCTTAGACGCACACAAGTTGGTAGAATCACAACCCTTTCCAGTAAAGAAATGATCCTGTAAATGGAGTCTGCATATGGAAAGCATGCTGTGAATACAAAACTGAGCTGATTTGTGGGAATAATAAGACACCCCTTGACAAGCTTGCTAGCATGCTACTGAGAAGGCCTGGAGAGCATTTGAAGGATGTAAGACAGTTTTCCCTTTAAACTGATAAAAAAAGGGTGACAAAAGGTCAATTTGATGATCAAACCAGTTTCATTGTGTATTTGAGATGTCTCTGGTTATTGAAAGGGCTGGGTGGGAACTATCCAGGAGAAGAAGGGCAAGGAGAAGACCAAAGCCATGTAGCTGGTGACAGCAAATGCAAATGGAAAGCCACTGCCTACGATTCCCATTTGATAGATTTTTACTTAGTTTTACAGAAATAAATGAACACAGGAGAGATAAAGTGGCAAAAAAGATGTGATAATATTTTACAGTGGAAGTCCAATAGTACACCACAGCTCTTTCAACAGTATAGAAAGAAAAACAGTAAAAAAAAGAAATCACCAGCTGAATGTTTGGACATATTCCTTGACTATTTCATTAATCCACCTTCATTTATTTCTAGCTTGATGGTGTGATCCTTAGCAGTTGATTAAACTGTAGAGAGTGGCAATATGTTCAGTTAATGTGAAGTAAATGAAAGATAAGCAGGTTACATGAGTCTTGCAAAATTTGATACAATAATAAACTCTAACTCCCTGTGCCTTCTTCAAAACATTAACAAAGTATCATCACATTTCTATATTGTATTATAATCAGGTATTATTGCCAGGACATTATTTCTTAGGAGTTTATTTGGAAAAAAAAGTACATTGAGCACCCTCATTCCCCTTTGCATTTGACCTGTGTTTATGCAGCTAAATTTTGCTTCTTTGGGAGTTGTGAACATAAATAATTTCATCTGGTGTTTGTGTTGCTTTCATCATTGCAATTTACTGCAATGAAACACTAAGTTAAAAAATACAAATATATATGAGAAAAAATAAAAACAATAAACTTCTTATGCTATTTAGTTTTTTGAGTGACATTCTTGAATATTTTGATGTTATTTAGTGATGGAATCGTGTGGCATTAATTCTACACATGTAAATGGAACCAGGATCTAGCCTCCTATTATAGGATATTTGTGTATATTATTTTTTAAGTGGAAGCTGGTGGAAGAAAAATCAGTCCACTGGGTTACTTCAGAATTATTTCCAATGGGTTTCAGCACTTTAAAGTGCTTCTAAAATTATATTAACTAAAACTCAAGTAGAACCCTGTTGAGTACACACATGATGCTGCAGCTACAATCACGAGGCTTAGAGAACTGTGTTTCACAGATGTACACAGCCTTGATGTCTCTAGTGCCCATGTAATGTTCTCCTTTTCTCTCTCCACATGGTTTCTTCCCTTTGCTCATTTTTCTTATTGTATTTTATTTTTTTTTTACAAGGGCAAGAGAAGGGAAAACACAGCTGTTGACTCTCACAGATCTGCAATGTGGCAAGACAAATCTCAGAGGTGGTCAAGACTCAAAGGCTTGCTGGGAAGCCTGTGCCTTTTGGCTTCTGCTCTCTATTATTTCTTGATCAGCATTCATCAGTACTGCCTTTGGGAAGAGAAAAGAAGGAATGGGAAACAAGGGTCTGATCTTTGTGTTGTCCACTGGGATTGCTCACTGTACAGCATCTTAAATAGCAAGTCTCCTAACTTCTCTGGGTATTCTTCTAAGTAAAGAAGTAATTCACTATAATCAACAACAGTCTTCTGTAAAGTAACAACTCCCTTTTGAAACCTAAGGTATACTTCTGTGTCCTTCTTAAACCCTGCCTCAGTTCTTTCCTTACAGTATTTGTCTGTCATCAGTTGTTCCTAAAAAGGGCCCTATTTATATCCTTTCCCTGATCCTACACTCACTGTGTGCTTTTATATATTCTTTTGCTGTCTGACTTAGCTTGTCCAGCCAGAGCTTTTGGAAAGGGTTTCAGAGACAGGGACATCCAGGTAAGTGACCTATTGCACTGGCACTGCCCTGATGTTTAACCTTGGGCAAGTCAACAGCAAATGAGTAACATTAAAAAGCTGCCTTTGACAATATTTAATAGTGCATGTTATATAAGTGACATTATAACTTCTGCTTACTGGCACAGGAATAGTCTGTTTAAGCTATATCCAACTAGCAACAATGAAGTGGACAAGAACTTTTTCAAGTTTGAAAAATAGCGTAAGAAGAAAAGTAAACATTTTTTAAAAAAATAGTAATTTAAAAAGTAGGGAAACAATCCAGAGAGATTAGAGTCAAGAATTAGTCTCAAAACGTTGTAACAGAGATTCCATTTTAATGAATCACAGAATCCATTAGATTGGAAAAGACCTCTAACATCATTGAGTCCCTATGACTGAACATCACGTCAATAGATCATGGCACTGAGTACCACATCCAGTCTTTCCTTAAACATCTTCAGCGATGGTGACTCCACCAACTCCCTCGTCAGCCCATGCCAATGTCTAATCACACCCTCTGTGAAGAAATTCGTATTGATGTCCAAGCTAAACCTGTCCTGGCACAGCTTACCACTACATCTTCTTCTCCCATCCATAGTTGCCTGGGAGAAGAGACTGATCCCCACCTAGCTGCAGCTTCCCTTCAGGTGGTTTTAGAGAGCAATGAGGCCACCCCTGAGCCTCCTTTTCTCCAGACTGAACAACTCCAAGTCCCTCACCCTCTTGTCATAGGACTTGAGCTCCAGACCCTCCACCAGCCCTCTTGCCCTTTTCTGGACCCACTCCAGCACCTCAATGTCCTTGGTGAACTGAGGGGCCCAGAACTGGACACAGCACTCAAGGAGTGGCCTCAGCAGTGTTGATTACAGGGGCACAATCTCCTCCCTGGTCCTGCTGGACACACTACTCCTGAGAGAGGTCAGAATGCCATTGGCCTTCTTGGCCACCTGGTACATGACAGTGTTGGCCAGCACCCCCAGGTTCTTCTCCTCTGGGCCACTTTCCAACCACTCCACCCCAAGCCTGTGGTGCTGCCGAGGGGTTATTGGGATCCAAGTGCAGGACCTGGACCTTGGGTCTTTTTAAATCTCATATCACTGGTCTCAGCCCATCAGTCCAGCCTGTCCAGATCCTCTGCAGAGACTTCCTGCCCTCCAGCAAATTGACACTTCCACCCAACTTGGTGAAGGGCAACTTTTAAAAACTTAGGAAACAGTAAATCAAGCCGTAAGTTTCTACTTGGAAATACCATAAATGCGAGACTTCAAATGTCAAGTTACCAGGCAGAGTACTAAAACACAGCCAACACAGGGAAGAGCTAGAATGCAATGCACTTGAGAAATGTTTCTTTTTTTTCAGTGGAGCAAGCTTCCAAAATGGGAGACTAGAAAATATCTTTTTAGCAGCTGGATCTCCCCTGAGGGCTCTCTAGAACTGGCCATGAAACATCAAGCTTTGCAAGACACTGAGGCTGTCTCCATCCGAGTTACTGTTTCCTTGTCCACACAGTCTTATCTGAGCACTAGCATTAGTGAAACTCAGATTCCCAAAGCAAAAAGCAGGGAAAATGGTGAAATACAAAGCAGCTGGCAAACAAACCCACTTACAAACTCCAGGCACAGATCTGATCTCTCATGGAATCAAGCAGGAGAAAAAGACAGCATCCTGGAAGTGTTCAAGGCTAGGTTGGATGGGGCTTTGTGCAACCTGATCTAGTGGAAGGTGTCTTTGTCCTTGGCAATAAGGTTGGAACTAGATGGTCTTTATGGTCCCTTCCATTCCAAACCATGCTAGAATTCCATGATTCTAAAATCTGATCAAAGAAAACTCTATAGCATTTGCTAAGCTTTTGTTCTGTTACGAAGAAATTAATTGTTAAGTTCTTCTCTAACTTGCATTTCTGAATAATTTGTTTTTAATTATGCCTCTGATTGTCACATTTTCTTGGATCTTGCTATTGTGTCCCTAAAATTACCATCTATGTTCTGAGTCTACTTTTTTCTGTTCTCATCCTAAAGAAAAAGTCATGTTGTGGATGTATCCAATTCCATCTTCTTCTGCCTTGATTAGGGGAACTGACTGTTGGGTGTGAACTAAGCCCAACCCTTCTTGTCATTGTTTATCACCCCTTCTAAAGGTACCTCCTGGTCAGATCCCATACTCCTAGGTTTCAAAATACCATCAGTACTGACATTTATAGTAGGCTTGAATCACAGAAACATATGGAAAAGCAGGGATTTTATTTGACAAAAGACTCAGTTGCATTTGCACTAATTCCCTACCCACCAGTTCCCATTGTGAGGTAAATGGAAGTCTTACCATTAAATGGAGGCTGAAACTGGGTGGTTAAGGTCCATTTCACCCCAGCCCTCTCCATGAAATGAAAAAACAATGCACTGAAGATATGCCCTTTGGAAGAAATCCTGCTTCCTTTCCCTCTAGTCTGAAGCAGCTCAGAGCTGCACATCCTCCCTTGGAGAATCACTGTCCACTCCTAGCACCCTGCACAATCTTATCACAACATCTCAGCCCTTAACACAGCCAACCATTCCGATCCAAACACTGCCTTGGGTTGCAAACAAAAAAACTCCACATGCTGGTAAAAACTCCCAAACAATCAGAATTTGTGATTTGGTCTCTTCTGTGTATAGACTGAGGCTGGTTTGAATTTACACCCTTGCAGAACTAGATGCAGTTCTCAGATCAGAGGAAGGCACACCAAGGGAGCTCAAGGCTCAGTACTGGGCCAAGTACTGTTTGACTCACCATCAACTATTTGGATGAAGGGGCAAATGCCTCTGCAGCAAGTTCACAGGTGACACAAAGCTGGGAGGAGTGGCCAACACCCCAGAGTGCCATGCAGCCCTTCAGAAGGGCCTTGACACATTGGAGAGATGGGCAGAGAGGAACTTCTGAAATTCAACAAGGGCAAATCCAGGGTGCTGCACCTGGGAAAGAATAAACTCACAGAGCAGCACAGGCTGGGGGCTGATCTGCTGGAAAGCAGCTCAGCTCCTTCCAGAGAAGACGACAGGGATCCTGGCGGACAACAAGCTGTCCACGAGCCAGCAGTGCCCCTGTTGCTAAAAAGGCCAATGGTATCCTGGGATGTCCTAGGGAAAGCGTTGCCAGCAGGTTGAGGGAGGTGATCCTGCCCCTCCACTCAGCCCCGGTAAGGCCACACCCGGAGTGCTGTCTGCAGTTCTGGGCTCCTCAGGACAAGAGAGACACAAGAGTACAAGAGAGCAGGTCCAATGGAGGGCTATGAAGATGATTAAGGGACTGGAGCATCTCTCTTAGAAGGAGAAAGGCTGAGGAAATTTGGCCTGTTCAGCCTGAAGATGAGATAACTTGAAGGGGACCTGACTAATGCACTATCTGAACAAGGGTGTCAGGAGGATGGAGCCAGGCTCTGCTCAGTGGTGCCAGGCAATAAGACAAGAGGCAGAAACTTCCTGATGCATAGGAAGTTCCATTTGAACATGAGGAAGAACTTATTTACTGTGCAGGTGACCAAGCACTAGAACAGGCTGCCCAGAGAGGTTGTGGAGTCTCCCTCACTGGAGATGAATTCAAGAACTGTCCTGACACAATCCTGTGCAAGGTGCTCTGTCCTGACACAATCCAGTGCAAGGTTCTCTGGGATGGCCCTGTTTGAGCAATATTTGGACCAGATGACCCATTGTAGTCCGTTCCAACCTGACTCATTCTGTGATTTTGTTAACATAGAAATAGGTAAATTGTTTTCCTCTGGTGGCTCATTGCAGCTGCATCACTTCAGACTACATGATCCTGTGGAACATAGAGCAGTAGAGGTTTGGGTCCCTGGAGCCCAGGGCTGGGAAAAAGCCTTTATTTATTCTATAGATAGAGGCATGAAATGCAGCATGGAGGAATATAAAACCAGCAAATCATGAGAACAAACTTAGCTGTGCTTAGACAAAGGACTTGTGGTTGCTTCCTTCTCACCTTCTCTCTCATGGCTGCATGGAAAATAAAAACAGTTGTGGCTATAAATAGAGCCACTAAGGAAGGAGGACAAATCCTGCATCATTCATGAACATGAATCTCAGACATTCTGCCAGAGCATAACTTAAACATTTGCTTACATCAAAGTGGAGTATGATCAAAAACTGCAGGCTTCCCTCAAGGCTTTCACTCAAAAGAGAAATAGAGAAAGAATTGCACTCTACCTCTGTTACTAGATGCATTGTATAAATGAAAATTAGTGTAAACAGTCTGGAGATAACTAAATATTAAATGCACACAATTTATATAGCTTGAAGGAAAACAGTAATTGGTTAAGCTCACGAGAGAGCTGAAACTCCACACTCTATTGTTTTTTTTCTTTAACAAACAGAGAAAGAAATGGGTAAAAAAGAGCTACAGCACCATTCATAGGTCATCATTATCTCCCTGAGTACCAGAAGGGAATGCCTTTATGTTCAGGCCCCTACAGTCACAGGCAATTATATCAAATTCTAAGATCTACCTAAATTAAGACACTCAGATGGATCTGTCTTTCCCCCAGGGATTGGTGTAGCCCACATCAGACATGGCAAACCCACCCTGAAGATGCCTGATTTGGCAGGAAGGCTCCTAATGCAAACACTGAGTTATTCAGCAACAAAGCCAAGCCCTTGCCCACACAACATCCACTCACACACCCTGAGCACAAGCCGTAAATCACTCCTCTAGACAGCGCAACAATGGAAAGACCTTCAGCACCTATAACCACAAGAGGTAAAATCTACACTGGGCCACCAATAAAAACCAGGGCAAACTCAGGGCATGGCCAGTGTTGTAAATCCCCTGTAAGGGTGGGAAGTAGCTTGGGAAAATTCCTCAATGGACCACCTGCCATTTTTTTCAAGAAAAGCTTTGTCATTCCTGCTAATATCACCCAGGGAAAATTCTTTCATGAACCTGGGAGACTCTTGGTGTTCCTGGCACATCAGCCTGCTCTGTCAAAGACACACTCTCCTGTCAATCAGTTAATCCAGTTAATGAGCGATAGTTAATTGAGTTGACGACTGCTAACTTAAGGACAGGATGTTACCAGGGAGCTCAGAGCTTTTCTCCCCAGGGTACTACTGTCTACAGCCTTCACGGAAAGCCAAATCTTTTCCCCTTTGTTTTAACATATTATTCAAGGCCACATATGTATCTTACTATAAGTTTGCGCAGTGCTGAGCACAACAAGATTTTGGTGCCACTGTGGCACATATTTGCCAGGTTTTTCAGTAAACATTCCCAGACTTCAGCAGGGAACCATGCTGCAAAATTGCTCTTTAAGACCTCATAGTTCCTAGTAAAATCTGAAGGAGACAAAAAGGATGTCAGGGAATACTTCAGATCCTACAACAGGTCACCAAATACTGATGTAAGAATATCTAAAGTGTAATTCTAAACCTACATAAGTCAGAAAACTACTTAAAATTTCTAAGTGTACCTCATCTCCAGGTAGTGGGCGGGATAAAGATCCCCAAAGTTACACATCAGGAAGTTGTATGTTTATATTTAAGGTATGCTCAGACTCTAGATTCTATTTAGAGTGGAACAAGAACTTACAGCAGATGAATAATTTAGTTATGAAATAGGCATTAAAGTCAGACTTAGGGTTTAAAAAATTAATAATTTGAGGAGCTGAAATTTGTTTATGATGGGTGAAGGTATTGGCAGTTCTGTTTCCTGAGTCAGCTTTCTGTCTTTCTGATTGCATGTGGTTGCCTGCAGCTTCCTGGATATATGTTTTTTTTCTTTTCTTTTCCAGGTGAAGATTAAAGTCTCACTACATTTGTCTGGTTTGGGGATTTTTTTAAAAAGCCTTTCAAGGGCCTTTAAAGATCTTTTAAGAGCCATCAGCATTCTTCTGTTAAAAGTATTTTCTCTCTCTGATTATTTATTCTTTATTTTTAAACTTGCTCACCCCCAAAGGATGGTCAGTCAACAACATGTGAGCAGCTCCTATGAAATTTTTTAACAGATCTTTTGAAATAGAAAACAGTATAGTAAGTATAGGGTAAAAGTTTGCCTGTAGGCCTAGCCAAGCATATCATCCTCTTCAAAGGGTCAGAATTCAGCCTTATTGTAAATCATTCCTACTGATGATCAGTCTATTGATGTCTGCACTGTGCTATCAGGTCGCAGTGCAATCAGATGCTCCTTGTATATTTGCACATCCCTGATGGACTTTGCCACTGTTCCCCATTTAAATGGCTCAGGTGAGTGGGTTATAACCACCAGAATTTGCCGTGATGGTAGAGGGGGAAAGCAATGCAATTTATACTTTTGTACAATTTTATTTTTCTCCCACCATAGGCCAGAAAATAACAAGCACTATAATGATCTCTGCATCATGTATGCAGTCCAGAGAAATGAATTAAGTTGTCTGTCAAGGAAGGAGTAGTGCATATTACTTCTGATACCTTTCTCCACTGGGTTTCCCCCACTTTTAATTTGCATATTTTATGCCTCTCTATACATAGATAAACATTATTTTTTAGATTAAGGGCAACTAGCCAGCTAGTCCTACACAACAATTCAGAACAAAAACAGAGTATGAATTCCTTATATGTGTTAAATTGAAATACATCTGATTTATATTCTGGTGTTAAAACAGCTCTCTCAAGGTTTCTAATCTCCATTTTGAGCATTTTCTTGTCCTTTAGAAATCTATTATTCATGTCCCCTCATGAACCTATAGTTGCATATAAACATGCAAGTACCAGGAAAGAAAAGTGCCTGGCCAATGGAAACACAGATCTTGGAGTAACACAATAAATTTGGAGTAAGTCATTAGTGAAAAGGATGTTTGGGTGAAAGGAAATAGACAGGAATTGTCTTTTGGGGAAAGAGAAATTAAAGTAATAAATATTGAAGGACAAGGAAGATGCAAAGTTGTGCAAAACTCTAAATGACAGAATGGTGATTGCAAATGGACTTTGTGTTTCTTCCTCATTGAAATCCCACTGTGAATGCTTCTCCAAGATTCCTGCTTTGGATTCTAACTCTGCATACAAACCGTGCACTATTCAAGGCAGCTCTCCATCCCTCTTTGGAAGAATTCCTGTGAAACCTATTTTTCAGATGTACAAAGCTTCCCAGTTTCTTGCTCCACACACTGACTGAGCACTGAGGATGAAGAGAGAGGGTTCCCATCAGTTCCCAAGCAGGCAAACAGAAAATTTCTGGCCAATGCATATATCATTTGGGCTTGATTTTTTTTCCAATGTAGTAAGGATTTGGGACGCAAGAGCAAACAGAGAGTGTGACCTCAGGAAAGTCCCATAGTAGGATTACTTTTCACTTTCCATTGACATTGTTCTGAAGGTAAAGTGCATCAAGGCAATGAAGATGTTTATCTAAAACACACTGAAAATTATTATACATCACTTCATGGGGGAGGAGAAAGATTGCACTGAAGTCCTCAATAAACAAACAACTTCCTATGTTTAAAGAATTTTGGTCTTGGTCTTATTTTCCCTAATGAATTTCTTCCTGAAATTTAATCATACACTATCAGAATTACTCATTGAGTCAGAAATACTCAAAACGTTAAACCATGCTTCTTCAAGCCCATAACTTTATTTTATCTTATATCATCTGGCTGAAAGTCATTGACCTCAACAGAAAGTGAGCCATTTCCATATTTTCTGTGCCATATAATTATTATTACACATTCAATTTTCATTCCTTATTATAAAGGTATTTCACAATGTGTATAACTATGCACAAATAAAAATCTAATTGAATCAATACCAAACCCACATTTTCCAGCTAATCATACCAATAATTCTTCTTTGTTTTCTCTATTTATGTCAGTGTATACCCGAAAAAACAATTAATGTAATGTTGCTATTAGAGCTAAGGAAGCAAATTGACTTCCAAAGCTGGTGAATTTTTGGTGAAAATTTAATTTTCAGAATGACTGAATAAATAAGCCATTGTTATTTAAAAATTAAGCTGACTCATTTGAAGCCTGACAAAGTGCTGTCAATAACCTCTCTTAATAACTACCTTCTTCTACAAGAATATGCTGATCATAGAAAGATGGTGATAAATAACATCCTATTTGCTCTTCCACTGCAATGCCATTACTCACCCATATTTATAACATGCCATTTACTAAAGTGTGCATGTTTATTGGCTGTCTGGAAAAGTCTGATAAGGGCAGAGATTGGTGGCAGGCTATGCTCCATGTGACTCAAAGTTCCTTTCCCCACTGATGCTGGCTTTCAGCAAAGCCAGACCAGAGCACTCGGCATCCTTCAGCAGTTCATTTGCTGTGCTCTCCTTGAGCTTTGTGGCAGCGGGCATGAAAGGAATGCAAAGTCATGCTCTTGTGTGCTGCCCTTCGGCTTCATTATTTACTTTACACTCTTCTACCTGAATGCATCAGAAAAGGCTCTTTTAAAGACTTCTCCCTCTCTGCCTGCTTTTAGCAGAAGCCTGCTGCGTGGCACTGTTAGTCTAATCTAAGCTGGTGGGAGGGCCTGCTCGATGGCTTCACCAGGTGCTGGGCTGGAGGGGGCTCCTCGCAGCCAAGTCCTGAAAAGCTTTGTTATTTACCCCTCTTTTTCCAATGCCCACCCACCCCGCCTTCAGCATGGACATTCTTTAATTGCAGCCCAAGCTTAACGCAAATTCTTCCTGAAAGCATTTTTAGGCAGTTCCAGAGTTGCTTTTCATTTACGAGGGCTGAATGGCAGCTTCAACGGCATATGTATACCCAGCTTTGCAAAACGGCTACATAAAAGAGGTAAGAAAGGGCTTTGTTGTGCTTTCAAAGCTTCAGTGAAAACTTCAGCTTCTGCCAGTGCCACAGGAATTTTTCCAGAGTAAGAGTTAACCTAAACAGCTATTCCACTGATGTCTAATATGGAGAATAGGAAATAATTATTGAAAATTAACTCACTGTATCTTCAGTGTGAGGACACTGTGGAGGGTCTACTGAAAGTGAACAGCAGAAAACCAGCCCAAAACTTCTCCCAGAGCTGCCAAACTTTGGAAAGCTGGCATGAGAGGTGGAACAAAAGCTATGCTGGTATTGCACTCTGCTGATAACATCCTTCCATCCTTAGTACGGCCCCAAAACAATGTCATCAGATGGTCATTTGTCAAAACCGAATTTAGACCAATCTACCATATGTAATTCACAGTCATAGCTTGACAACATACTGCAGTTATCCCCAGCAGACAAAACTGTTTACATTTTACACACATAACTGGGTCTGGTTCAGTAATATTTTTCATTGGTGTGTCTGCCAAAATTATTAAGCTATTAGTACATGCTGAATCCATGCCAAGCAAAATATTTGCCAATAAAATTGGCCTTATCTGTACAAATGCCAAAAAGGTTTGTGGTTTTGGTGTGTGTGTGTGTGTGTCTATTTTTAAGACTTTACTCCTTATACTTATATATAAATGTTAAACAACATGACTGGACATTGATGTAGCATATTAGACCAAGATAGTCTAGAGATTGGATGTGACCCTTGGGGTAATGTCTTGTCTGCCATGTTTTCTGCTGCCATAAAACCACAGGATAGTTTGGGTTGGAAGGGACCATGAAGATCATTCAGTTCCAATCCTGCTGCCACGAGCAGGGACACTTTCTGCTAGACCAGCTTGCTCCAAGCCCTATCCAACCTGGCCTTGAACACTTCCAGGGATGGGGCACCTGCAAATTCTCTTCTCTGTTGCCACAGAGATGTATGGTGGTGTCCAGTAGTAAAGCCCATGGAGGAATCTTCTTAAATCACTTCTTAGAAAGGTGTGATGGACTACCTTATCCACACTGAACTTGTGGGAGAGAGATCCTTAAACTGGAATTTGGTCCCCAGCATGCAACATTCAGCCCAATCTTTAAACATGAACTGGTAACACTACACAGTTCAGAAGATCACAGCCACTCTGACATCCATATTTATGTCTAACACCTCAAACTACATATTTAAATTCATATCCAATCTTCACCATTCACAAGGGATTGCAGAAGTTTAGCTAGGTGCATATTTTTTTTAACACACAGCTTTTTGAAATCTTAATGTGTGTTGGTTTTGTTACTGGTCACAAAAGTCACCAGAGAAAGAGCAATTTTGTTACTGGGAGGTAGATTCTTTTTCAGTATCTGCAGCTTCACCACCAATTCAGGAAAATGCTTTCTCAAAACCACTTACTCACACTGTGTCTCAGCTTCCTAAATGAAGAGGAGGTGTGCTATGTTATTTAAAAATGCCTCTTTTTAAATCTTGTGGAGAGGAAAATAGTTTGTAAGTGGCAACTATTCAGGGAAATTTTCTGCCACCTACTCAGGAAATAGGTTGTTTACTGTAATATTCTCAGTAATTCTTATTCAGACCATCAAAATGTGAGTCCTTCAAACTCTCCAACTCCTTGAGATCTCTCCTTCCCTGCAGCCCATTCATGGGAAGCAAAGAATGACCTCAACTCCCACACACTTAGGCAGGGGTTACTGTGGCTTAAATTCATGAGGAATAGGACTGATTACTAGTATTGAGCCTCCTGTGAGGTAAAAGAACAATGTTGAGATAAAGAACAAAAGCAAAAGCTTTACTCTTCAGTGTAACTGGACATCAAAGTTGGATATTCGTATTTATTTGGATAAGAAGATGCATAATCAACATAGCAAAGGTAGATGACAGAGTTTGCAAATCTGTGACATGATAACATCAGACCTCAGTTCAAATGATGAAAAGTGGGCAAATTTCCTCCCCCCTCCCCCCCCATTAAAATGTCTTTCATATCACTATCTTCATTGGATTTACAGGTGCAATTCATCTTATCCTAAAGCACATATATAAAATACATCAGCTAGGGAGCACTGCAGAAGGCTGTTTCCCTTCACTGACAGTAGATAAAGTCCAGGGTGACTAGCCAAAATGTGGATGTCTGCACTGCGAAGAGCTGAAAACAAGGCATGGCAAATTCAACTTCTGTGAATTGCCAAGTGTTTGTTTTTTTTAAAAAAAATCTGCATAATTTCTCATCTTTTAAGTACTCAACAAGCCCACATGAGTTATTCAACATCTGGGAAGATCAACATGCCAGTATATTATTAGTTTATTAAACCAAAAAAAAAAAAAAATCAGTTTCAAATCTCCAGATAATGTGTTTCCCTGGAATGAGCACACAAAAGTATGAAATATAAAACTTCAAAACCAAATTTAATTCCTCTATATTTTTAAAGAACATACTTCGAAAAGCACAGGTTTTCATATCACCACATTCAGGTATTTTTAGTGCTTTTTATTTTATTGTAGTCTCCTTTTTAGGATAATCAATATGGAGTTGCACCACTTCTCCATCCTTTGCATGACATCCCCTAAAAGTCACTTAGCATGAAAGAACAACAAGTTGGCCTTGACCTCACCTTCTCTGTATTTGAAAGAGGACCTTTATCTTAATGTTCTCAAGTTGTGTGTCCTGCTTTGATTAATACACCCATTAGCCATAGCTTCTAGGTTTTTTTTTCAATCAGTCAGCATACAACACTCATCACGAAGCCTTAAGGTTAATTTTAAATGATTTTTCCATATGGTAACTAAGAGACGGAATTCCTGCAGCGCTGGCTGTGCAGCTGCACAGGGTAGGTGGTGGACTTTGTCTTCGGGGAAGCAAAGAATAGTTGGAATCAATGATCTTAAGGGTCTTTTCTGACATAAATGCTTCCATGAAGACACCAAGGCAGTGTTCACACCTACGTTGCCTTTGGGCAACGTAAGGTTCAGCTCCGTCTCACCCAACCTGGCTGATGTGTCTAGGTATGAAGATATGGATTTTCTTCCAGTAATGGGTGCAGACAGAATGGAAATTCCTGAGGGTGTTTTCCTCATTAAGATCTATGAATCTCCTCTGGAGGTGCCTATATCCAAGGGATGTAGGATATAAGATTAATCTCACAAGACAACTGCCCCTTGCTAGTTTTCTAGATTTCCCTGGTGTATAGAAAATAAAAAGTTACACTTTTGTGTTTAATTTAGCTGTCCTGTTTTATTTGTTCACTGAAGATGAGAGGAACTGGACATTTAAAATGCCTTTTCTTTACGAAGTTTAAAAGAGACAGTTAGGGGCTTTTTCAGTTGAGATGTATGGCCTGAAATAGGGACAAGCAGGGTGATCCCAGGCTGTAACTCATCTATTCATTATTTTACTGTATTGTGAAAAATGGAAATCCACTGTTTCTTATAATCAGAGAGGGGTTAGTGAAATTCTATTAAAATGGTTATGAAATTTCTGTGAAAAAAAAAAAGAAAAAAGAAACAGGATGGTTTAGCTGGAAGGGACTGCTCTTGCATTGCTCTCCTACGTGTCACATCCCTACTTCTGGACACATCTCTCTCCTCTTGTTTAGTTCCCAAGGGCTATGCAGCTGCCCTAAGAAAGAAGACACCACCATTCATGCAAGGGATGACAATCCTTCATCACTTCTACCTTTCCACCCTGACAACTGCTGGCCATGGTGGAAGCAAAACAGAAAGGAACTGCCTTTATTATATATAATTTTTTTTTACATCAGTAGAAAATAAAGCCTTCCACCTGCTATTGTGCAGCTGAGTTTCTAATCTCTGGTGCCAGCACGGCTGCTGGGAGACGACCCTCAAGCGAGAGGAAGCAGGGTCAGGCACGCACGGGGCAGGACGGCTGTGCTGATGTGATGTGACACATGTGTCTCTACAGCACCCAGTAAAGATACCCCCAGTTGTTAATTTCTGGGCAAAATTCATTATTTCCCCCATGGGCAGCAACTCTGGACTGCATTCAGCATGTATGCTGGCATAGAAACTAACATCAAAACTATTTCACTTGCTTTTCCTATGGAGATACACAGTCAGAGACTTTTATTTTTAATGATTGGCCAAAAGGAGGTGGCAATTAATCCCAAAGGACAACTCCACATATCATTGTTGGCTCCAGGTATTGGTGGGACTGATAAAAGAAACAGAATATGAGAATATGAAGCCATTGAAAAATTGATAATGAGGTCTGCTTATTAGGTGCTTTCCCATGTGTTTTCTTTGATTTAGAGTCCAGGCCCTAAATAGCAATTTGTTCACTTTATCAACAAAACAGTTTTTAAGGCCTTTTGGAGACCAAGCAGGTGAATGCTTCCAGACCCCTCTGCAGCTCTTATTTTTCTGGTCAGAACTCATTTGTCCGCAGAAAATTTGGGTAACAACCAGAGAAAAGTCACTTGCAATTTATGCGCAAAGCCAGGCATGAAATGGACTCAGAAGGTGCTGAACATCCACCAGGTTTTATGATTATCAGGGGCCTCTGGTCTCCCAACAATTAAACCTGAAATACTGTGACAGCCAGTATGGGCAACAGAGGAAGGGATGGTAGGAGCTGAATGTCTGGGTACCAAAAACAAAGGTAAAGAGCCAGCGCCATAGGCCACCAGTGCTGAGATCATTTCGCAGCTGAAAGCTGTGACTTAGATGCTTACTTTCATACATCAGCTGGAAAATTACCTCAGTTTTCTTATCTATAAAATAGGTCTAATTCTGTTTGTCTTCCTCTAGGAGATCATGATGCCTTTGGGTTGCTAATGTTTTTGGATGCTCCAGGCTTCTGAGGAAATATGAGCTACTCAAGCAGCTCATGGAAGTGCAGTGAGCACAGGTGCACTCTGCACTACACAATATGCATCTCATCCATATAGGATGCTAATCCCAGTTTACAGAGGAAAAGGAAGTCCTAAGCAGATATTTTTTCTGAATTAGCAAAGACTACAAGGGTGTGGTGGAGTTTGAAAGAATTTCAAATGAGGAATCAAACCAGAATTTATTTAGTAATAAAAATCCCCAGGAATCTTTAAAGGGAATGAAAGTGTGAAGGCTATCGCTTGACTTAATTATACATTTGTTCATTATTTATGTAATATTCTGACCTACTCAAAACTTTTATTTGCACATGTAGCTCTTCATTTAAAAGAGTGATTCTCCTCTGCATGTGTTGTACAGCACTCCCAACATAGGTCCATTTTAAAAATTGGTGCAGCCACACATGATAAACAAGGTATTGGGAGGGACTCAGAGGATAAGTTAATGCATCTATTTGTATAGCACTCTCAGGCTGATTTAATGGTTATGGATGAGATAGATGTTTCCAATGCTAGGATATGCCATGGCGAAGCCAAGTCTAGTCCAGAAAAAGTTTTGGTAATGGATAAAATTTTTGGCTAGCATAGAGTTAAATTTCTCCATGGCAGCTAGTATGGTGCTACGCTTGTCTTCCCAAGAAAGAAACCATTATACATGATGGAACCCTCATTTTCTGGGGATGGCCAAACATCTGACGGACATAGTGCATGGATTTCTTATTTCATTTTGCTTTGCCTGTTAAATCGTCTTTTCTGAACTCATGAGCTTTTACAGTTTTACTCTTTCAATTCTCTCTTCCATCCCACGTGGGGAAGTGAGCCAGTAGTTGTGTAAGGTTGAGCTGCCTACCGGGGCTAAACCACAACAATGGGTTAACCTTGAAAATGCCATGGCTCAAAGTAACAGTAATGTCCACCTTGAAAAACCACAAGGACATAGAACTTCATCTTATGGCCAGGCACACAGTCACTGACAAAGTGAAGGGATTTTAGCACTTTCCTCCAGTGAGTATAACCCATGACACTTGTCATCTCATGTCCTTACCAGCATCTGCCTGCAAGTCTGTTCCTATTACTGGTTACTGCAATATGTCTTCCTTTGAGTTCTTACTATATATATATGTACATATAGATCTGCTGAAAGGAAAGAGTCCAAACTATTGAAATGTGAACCAGAATAAACCCTGGGATGCTTCAATTTATTTCCTTAAAATGCTTCCTCTGTGACACTGTAAGAGCACAAATCTCCCTCAGACCACACTCTTCACTTGCAAAATAGAAATAACATTTCTTAACAAACACACTTTTCTATCCATTTCCTCTATATAGAACAAAAATATTTGGGGATAAGGAGTCTAGTATTTATCACAAAAGCTCTCACAGTAAACTCACACAACCAGATAGTTTCATAAAAAATTGCTAAGTGATCATGGTGTAAGAAATATATGATAGAGACATCCCTTGATGCTAGGTATCCCTAGATGCTCCTGTTTCCAAGAAATTTGGCTACTGGAAACTTTCAGAAATATAAAAGTACATTTAAATCCACATGAATGATACTCAGTTTGAATTTTGACAGAAGGTTTTAGGTATAGTTTTAGCAAAATCTTTTTTCCATATCAGATAGAAGCCCCTCAGAAATCACTCCTATCTCCACAGTGATATAACTTCAAAATGCCACACACGAAGCATTCCAACATCATTAACTGGTGTGCAGTGTTGATTTTTATGTTGCAAATTTGATTGAAAACAGAAGTTTATCAGTGAAATGCTGAAATAGCCTTGAATATGGGCAAGTGAATGAGCATAATTGCTGATGGGTTCTTTTTATTATCAAGGAGTCTTGATTATAGCTTCATAGACTTAAATTATGGCAAATCAAGGACAAGATCAATTTACTATCTAAGCAAATATTTATATGAAGCTGGAGATTGGCATATATTGATCTGTTTATAAGGACCATAATTCTTTCTGCAAAATGCATTGGCACTGAGCAGTGCTCTTTTCTCTATGTGCTTCCTCAACAGCAAGGAGTTGAAAGTCATGAAGAAAAAAGAAAACACAATTTGGCAAGTCAGAGGGCTCATCTCAGTCAAACGCAGCTGCAAACCCAAGTCAGTTGTTAAGGATGACACTTTAGATGGAAACTGAGTAATGCCAGGTTGTGAATTGTAGATAAATTGATAATCAGTTCTTTTAAGTTGGAAATCCTTCTTGAAGGAAAAGAAAGTGCTCAGAGCATCGAGTTGTCAAGCTGGCAAGTACTGATGGGCAACATCACCCAGGGCAGAGCATCAGCTGCAACATCCCAAGTCTCCCTGCATTGGTAAAAGGTCACACATATAAAGTAGAAGAGCATCTCTAACTTGTGGGATGAAGAAGGATCCCTGTGGAATGATGACCATTCCCAACAAAGGCTGCTTTTGTTGGAGGAAAACGCGAGTGTGGGGGCAGGGAAGAGAAGAGGCTGGATTATCTTTTGTTGCATTTGACAGCTGAAAAGGCCCTGTTGAATAATTACCCTTAAAACTAACAAACAAGGATAAAGAAAAAAATGCATAAAAAGAGAAGGAAAACCCCCTTGACCTCTCCCCAGACACAATAGCTCCCTTTGAAATAAAAACAAAATAAAAATAACTCATAAGCAAAAAAAACCACCTTAATTTGACTTTCCTTTCTGCTTTTGGCAAGTGTACACACACACTCACATATATATATATATATATACAATTGGCAGTCTGCCCCTGTCACAGTCATCTTAAACTTTTCTAGACTTGACCCATTCAGCAGCAAAGCTTATGCAAAATGCAATAAAAAAAAATAATCAAGGGAAACTCCAGCGGCAAAAAGCACACCCTGGGTTGAATCCACAAAAGAACAATTCCTGGTGACAGCCATTGTCATCTGTTTTGCATACTCCTTATTTTGTTCTTAATTGGTATTATATGGAAACTTATCTACAAGGCCATGGGAACCAAAAAGCGTCTCTTACTCACTCCTTTTTTGAATAAGCTAAACCAAATTAAAGCACAATTATTGCTCTTCTGCTATTAGCATCCTCCAGCAACAGAAAGACACAGATAGGAAAGAAGCATTTTTAGTCTGAGAGCAGCCACATTTTCTTATGAAAATTATTGTAAATTTTATAAAGAAAATAAAGGAGACACAAGTGGTCGAGGCTTTGGTGAGCTGAAGGGCAGTGGGTTTTTTAAAATGTTTGATCAGGATTTCCAGATGATTTTCTAAATACATTTATTTTCACCAGGGAGTAACTGACCTAAGACTCATAATGCACTCATAGTGTTTGGAGGCAAGCCTGGAAAAATAAAGGAGATGGCCAAAGAAGAAGAGGAAAAATAGACACAGGTGTCTTCCCAGAAAGTCCAAGCTGTTTCAGAAAGCCATGAAATTGACAATTCCTCTGGCATGACTGTGGAAAAATATCTCAGGGGAAAACAAACAACCATTTTTCAAACTGAAGCCCAGAGTCAACTCCTAAATCCATATCCTGCTGCTTAATATTGCAAAGCTACAGCCTACACATGAGTTCCTGCAACCCCGACACGGATGGCCAGCACTCCAAGATGATCGTGACTCGGAAAGGGTTCCAGTGACATGATTCGTGGGGTTTTTGGATACAACCTTTGAGGTGTCCTTGGAGAATGAACACCCACCACTGTTCTCAGTTGCATATGTGCCTGGCTGTGACAGACTTCCAAGATAGCTCTGCATGCCTTCCTTATCAGAAGCCATCCCCAAGTTAGCAAACATTTGCACTACCATTCATCCTGTGTCATCAGCAGCTACTAAGAATATGTATGTGTCAGGAAACGTCATACATTTCATCACTTCAGCAAGTCATGCCATCACAAAACAATTTGTGTCCCAGTTGATTCCCTCAGTTTTTCCCCGGAAGACAACTAGGCTTTAAAATACTGAGCAAGGAAACAAACAAGCTGACTTATTTTTCTTCTTTTTTTTTTTTTCCTTGGGATATTCCTGTGCTGTATTTCCAACATGTAACAGGTCCAGTTCATGTATTTTGTTGAAGAAGAATCCAGTATGTCCAGGCAGAAAGCAGAATTCTCCTCATAGGAATGCCCCAAAGGTACCTGTCTGCTGCCCCAAGGTCTTGTCAGCAAGTCTCAATGTTAACATTTTTAGGAATTTTAGTTTTACACTCATTTCATGTGCTTGCAAATTGATTTTATTTCCCAAACAAGTTAACAGAATAATGCCTGGGAGGATGGTTTTCAGGATGCCATCAGCTCTTTGACCCCCTACAGCAGATCTCCTGCTTTCTTCTCTGGAGAGCTCAATGCTGCAGCTACACGGTTCTCCTGTCCAAAGAGAAAACCATGTCAGTGCCCATGTGCTGTTTGCTTTTGTCACGGCACACATCGTTTTTGCTTTTACCGTGTTTGGCCAGTGCAGTGTGAGAGAGAGAGACAGTGACCCTTCTCCAAGGGCCAATGGAACAGAGGTGGCTGCTGTAGACTCTACCTAAGCAGGGCAACTGAAAACAGGGAAAACAGTTCTGCCAGTGGATTTATTCCCAGACTAAATGGAACTTCTGCTAGTTGGGTAAGTGTGTTAACAGATCACCAAGGAATGGTAAGGAATTGGTTAAAGAGATAAAAAGATTAAACAAGAGGCAACAACATGAAAATTATGCCACTGCATTTAACTACAAAAATAAAAAACTTTCCCCTGTGCCCTACCACCATGTAATACCCAGAGGCTGCTCTGAGAGCATTGGAGCAGGATGAGCAAATCCCTGTCTTCCAGCATAAAGATGAAACCTGCAGGGAGACAGCTGCAGTGGAAAGGATTGAAATTAATGTCAAGCAATAGATGAGATTTCGGTGGAGATTTTGATGAGATTTATTGCTGCAAATGTTTTCCTTGGCAAATGTCACATCATTAAAATGCAAAAAAACACCCTCAATAGAATTAAGAAAATAAAGAGAAACTCAAAAGCACTGTCCTGATAGATGGCAGCTTGAAACTCAGTCCTTAGGCTCTCAGGGTCAAAGATAGTCTTCTTCATAAGGAAGTGTGCAGGAGAAGTGCTAAAACGTCCTTTTAGGTCCTTTCACCTCATCAGGTCCATCACCTGTGACTCCAAAGCATATGTTTTATGAATAGTAAGGATACTTTGCCAACATCTTTCAGGGTGTGGCTGAGTCTTACTGGGAACAGCCCTTGGAGCAAATTCTGCAGCTGAGCACTTCCCAGCACAGCTGCATCATTTATAGACAGTGTAATATGGGTGAATTAGGATCCTGTAAATATAAACAATATATTTGGCATTTCCCTGTAGAAGAAGCTCCTTAAGGAGCCTCTTCTGCGCTGTCCTTCATGGGACAGCCAGAAGAATTACTCCTTAATGCCTGGTAACTACACGTGACAGTGCCAGTTCCCTGGCACAGTCAGCAAAAAGTGAGGATTGCAGGTGAATTGTGTGTTTGCCTCAAACAGAACAGCAACGCTGCATGAGGTTGGCCAAGTTAATTTTTATTTTCCCAAAAGGTCTGAATGCTCTGTAGGTCTGAATTCATGCCTCAAGCATGTCCCTGCCTGCCCCTCCCCATAAGCACCCTGCATTTAGCAATCCTTGAAGAAAACAAATTGTTTTCATTATGCAGGGATGAACAATTCTCCTTGACCCAGATGTCCAGCTCAGAAAAACATTTCTCCAGCCTTCGGATTCTCTGTTCTTGGGCTGCTGTTCTCATAAGCACTTGTATTTGTTGATCCAGCTGGATTTGGAAGATCCTTGTGAACATGGTTGCATGGAACTTCTCTTTTCTGAGATTCAAGATTCTGAGATTTAATCTTCTGTAATTCAGAGGTGCTGATATCCCTGTTAAAACCCAGTGTAGTTATCTTCACCACCAATGCCATATTAGGTTAATACACTGGCAATATACTAACAGTGTAAGAGTTACCTATACACATCTTATTTGTATATATTGCTAATATTACTGGCACTACACATGTTGAGGATAGTGGTTTCAGCTTAGTCAGACTAGTCCATTCCTGCTAACAGATAAAGTGTGATAAAATAAAGAACTTATTTCTCTGCCTAGACCAGGTAAGAGCTGTGTCTGCTTGGCATCCAGCACAAGAAAATAAAAAATTTAGCAACAGAGCAAAAAAAGAGACTGCTCTGCTTCTAGGGCACTAAACCTTTCAAAATTGATGACTGTCCATCATTATTACTGGTAACACTATGCTGTAATTACAAAATGCAATCAGGGAAGAATCTCACCTGTGGCAGTATGTTTTAAATTGTCTTCTGTATTTAAGCCTGTCCGTTAATTTAGGGCTTAACAGGACTCCTCACAGGAGCTAAAACACATGCTGAACATTTTTGCAGCAGCAGTACTCAAGGGTGCTTTCTTGTACCACGTGAAGACAGATCCTGTAACTCACTTTCATTTTTTTTTTTCCATACTTCTGTCGTTTGGATTATCCTGTTGCATGAGAAACGAATGCTCCTACTCAATTTGTTGTTTGTTTTGCCTGATGACATGCAGGGGCTTCTTAACCCCAGTGAGAATGCACACAAAATACAAACTTCCCGGGCAGCAGAGTTGAGGACAGTCAGACACAGTTAAAAAATTAGCGTTAAACTGAGATGAAAAAGCTCTGCTTTTTCACACAGAAACATGTCATGCTTTCCTGCAAAATGGAAAGTATGCTTATGTGCCCCAAAGCAAATTTTGCTCCCTCAAAACCACTGTCACCTCACCCTACAAGTCAATGTCTAATTAGAATCTGTAAATTAAAACAAGCCTAGCTTGGGACAGCCAGAACATTTGAAAGCTTTGCCATGAACAAAGTGAGTTTACCTCAGCTAACATGAGTGAGCAAAAGCATCTTCCAGTGCCTTAAGGGGCTACAAGAGAGCTGGAGAGGGACTTTTGACAAAGGTGTGCAGGGACAGGACAAGGCGAAATGGTTCAAACTTATAGAGGGCAGGGTGAGATTAGGTATCAGGAAAAAAATTCTTCACTATGAAAGTAGTGAGGCATTGGCAAAGGCTGTGTAGAGAAGATGTCTCTCCTCCATCCCTGGAGGTGTTCAAGACCAGGTTAGATGGGGCTTTGAACCACTTGGTCTAGTGGAAGGTGTCCCAGCCCACGGCATGGGGTTGGAACTAGAAAGTCTTCATGGTCCCTTTCAACCCAAACCACTTTGTTAGTCTATGATTTTATGGTTTTATGAAAAGTGGGATAAAAATCCCTGGATGCATAGTTGCCTTGAGTCCACACTAAGTCAGCTCTCTGTACCATGGCTGCAGCTGACGAGCAAGGGCTTGCACACAGTCCCCAGGGGTGGCACCATGGGCTGTGCTGCTCAATCAGGGCTGCAAAGTAAGGGCTGTCAAGGAGCTTTGGCCAAGGCACAGTAGGGTTCTGACCTGCTCTAGGACAATGCCACAGTGCTTGTAAGAGCTACACATCTGCTGCAAGGGGAAGATATGCAGGCATGGAGACGGAACTGAGGATGCACATCTCCCACTGAGGCATCTGTGCTGTTTGCAGTCACTGGCTGTGACTGCTGCACACACAAGCTGTGTGGGCCTTGTGCAGGGCACTGTTAGATAGGTCTATAAAGAACATTATGAGATCCTCCAGAGATACACAAAGAAACCCTGAGTGAAACTCTGTAAGGTCATAAAAGCAGCAAAACTGCCAGAGCATCAGGATGGCTCAGCCTGTTCATGGAGGTGGGGGGTATGGCTAAAAGCTGCTGCACTGTGCAGGCTGTGGGGTTAAGCCTATGTCATTAATGCTTTCCAGATGGCACATGGTTTTCAGAAGGAAAATGCTATGATACTTTTGTGTATTTGCTAAACCTACAAGGAGGTGAGCAACACGTATCCCTAGGGGAAGATTTCCCTGAGATACACCATATCTGCAGGTAAAGGCGGTTCCACTGCTATGAAGTTACCTCTTTTTCCAAACTGTGTAATGATGGGATCTTTGTTATTGCATTGCTGTTGTGTATTATATCTTTGGAGGGTGTGAGATCACATGTCCTGCGTGTCACAACAGGAGGAAAAAGACTGAAAATAGATTTCTGCAGCAAAGCAACAGAAAAGCAAAATCTGAGGTGTCCAAGAAATACATCTGCAATTCACTTGCAAACCTAAACAGGGAGAAAATGATTGACAGGCAATGTACAAACAGTTCTCGTAATAAACTTTGGAGTTCATACCGGTTTCTACAGCCACCCCCTACCTGCTACATACTCCACAGCCAGGTTGCTAATTACAGCCTTCCTGTTGTTTTCCAGTTCCTCCTCTGCTAAATAATAGGAGGAGAAAGGATTATGGAAACTGATGCACTTGACAGCAAAAAAAATAAGCAAATGAATACATAACTAACTAACTAAATAATTAATCTAGTAGTCTCCAAGACAAGGCTATTCTATCATACCTCTGGTACCTTGAGCCAAACTTCAAGGGTTATTCAAGAAAAATTATGATCTGGCACCACAGAGAATAAGACATAAGTATCAATTAATGCTTCATTAACACTGCATGACATTGATGTGAATAAATAGAACCTTTTAGAAGGATGTCTCTCTATACTGTGGGTTGAAACAAGATGCCTTGTGGGAAGGATCAGAAGCTCCCTAGTATTATGTAACATCCCCATAGTTATAGCACCTGGAGGCTTTGAGTGTATCATGAGCCCAACGTGTTAGATGCTGTATAAATATACAGTTGCTAAAGATGCTTATCTTGGATTTGTAGTGTAAACAAGAAGATTTGCCACACAGTTCTGGTGACAGGTTGATCAAGGCTAAGAAGACAGGGGACGTAAGGAAATTTGAAAAGACATTCACATTGTCTAGCAGTTTCTAATTTATTGGGACAAAGGGATATTTACAAAAAACTTATTTGCAAACTTTATGCATATAAAGTGCTTGCAAAAGTCCCCAAATGAGTAAGAGTTGCCTATGGTGTTCAACAGGAAAATAGAACGGAAAAGAGTGCACAGGTTGCTGTAGAGTATCACTACAGCCAAAAACAACAAGTACCAAATGCCAACTACCTAATGCCATCTTTCCTCACCTGAGTAAGAGTCTGATCAGCAACGAGCCACAGTTTCCACTGAGAGCTGCAAGAGGACAGCAGCTCCAAAAATCATCCTGTTTCCAGATCAATGTTGGCTGCTCCTGAGAAATACTCTACATACCCTGAGGCATGTTGTTTCTTCCAATGAAACAGTAAAATAACAGACCCTGTTATTTGTATTGTTCATATTCATCTTCTGTGTGCATTGATGAGGGACACAGAGGTGTTTAGAGGGCTGCAGACCTTCTCCTGTGGAGACAGGCTGAGGGAGTTGGGGTTGCTCAGCCTGGAGAAGAGAAGGCTACAGGGAGATTTTAGAGCACCTTCCAGAACCAAAAGGGGCTACAGGAGAGCTGGAAGAGGGACTTTGACAATGGCATGGAGGGATAGGACAAGAGGGAATGGCTTCAGACTGACAGAGGTTGGGTTTAAACTGGGTATTAGGAAAAAATTATTTCCTGTGAGGGCAGTGGGGCACTCCCACAAATTGCCCAGAGAAGCTGTGACTCCTCCATCACTGGAAGCTTTTACGGCCAGGCTGGATGGGGCTTTGAGCAATCTGGTCTAGTGAAAACTGTCCTTGCCCATGGAAGGGGATTTGGAATGAGATGATCTTTGAGGTCATTTCTAACCCCAAACATTCTATAGTTTCAAGACCTCACAGATAGTATTGACCAGCCAGCATGGCATACCTGAGAAGCAACTCTGAACAGACCCCTTGATGGGAAAATGTGCCTCATAGCTGGCATGACTGACTCCACTCCATTTGGACATAACTGGGGAAAAATTCTGTGATTCCACAGGAAATAACTGATTTGGATTCTATTATTGACTCTTTGATTTCATGTCACTACTCAGATCTCGTGGAAGCAAAAATGTTATCAAATGCATCCATGGCTGTGAAAAACTGCATTTTTCATGAGTAGCATTTTGTAATGAAAAAGTCTTCGGATTACATCAACAAGCATGAGTTCACCTTCAGTAAAAAGCTATTTAGACATGTCCTCTGAAATTCTTGTCTCCTAATAGAGAGCTTGTTATGTGCAGTGATTCCCAGCAATCTGAGAAGTTTTATTTTAGAGATTTCCTCTTCTTCTTACTTCACTCAGTTTTCTGTCACCTCATTATACTGTTACCACTTACTATGAAACCTTGACTTTGAAAACGTTTTTTCTTTTTCTTTTTTTTCTCTTTCTTTCTTTCTTTCTTTCTTTCTTTCTTTCTTTCTTTCTTTCTTTCTTTCTTTCTTTCTTTCTTTCTTTCTTTCTTTCTTTCTTTCTTTCTTTCTTTCTTTCTTTCTTTCTTTCTTTCTTTCTTTCTTTCTTTCTTTCTTTCTTTCTTTCTTTCTTTCTTTCTTTCTTTCTTTCTCTTATGACTAGTCTTTGTCTTGCAGTGAGATCTTTCCCAGGGGTTAACTTTTTGAACTCTTGCTACAGACACAATATTTCAGCCCACACCACCCCTAATACTTCCCTGCCCATGGCAGGAGGGGCTTAGAATTAAATTATATTTATGGTCTCTTCCAACTCAAACCTTCCTATGATTCTAAGATTATGGAATGAAAAACCAATTTAATTCCTTATAGGAGTAAGTGGTTTCTCCCTAAGGAGTAAAGAGCAATGTCCAGGACATGACTTGCAGGCAGAATTTTCATGCTTTGGGAACTGCCTCTTCTTTCTTATGCCAGTATCTGTGTAGTGCTGGTTATTAAAGCACTGGTGTTCACTAATCACTTTCATTCTGTCCTGCAAGTACACATAATTCTGCATCAATTTCATTTAAATATCACTTTATATTCATGGCTTTGACTTTTAGAACTCCTCCTACTGTACTTCTAGTTTTACTATTAACAGACATTTCTTTCTCTCCATTCATCACTCATGTTAAGACTTCCCAGCCTGAGGTGAACACTTGCTGCTGCTTTATATGGCAGGAGCCATAGGTGCCCCAGCCCTTCACTTCTAGGTGGAAAGTTCTTTAAGATAATCACTCAGCAACATTCTCTAAGAAAGCATGTTTTGATTTGAAAGGTAACTAGACAATCTCCAGTGGTCCCTGCCAACCTCAAATATTCCACAATTCTTTGATTCATGCTTCTGCTTCTCTATCATTTCCTTGTAATTTTCTGTGTACTGAACAGTCCCAACTTGCTTTCCTTCCATTTGAGATGGCTGAGCAGTGATCTCCAAGCAACCTTCCCTCTTGATCACTGTGGACAATGCCACCATCCTGTCACATGCCTGTAACCTTGATATCATCAATTCATACTCTTCTCCCAGATACCACTTCCCAGTTACATTGAAGCTACACACACATTCAAAGTAAGTAATCATGCCCTGATGATATTCCCTGGATACAAAAGCCATTTTTCCAGATATAGCATTGATTTCCCTTCCCCATTTCTATCAAAACTAGGCTGTCTTCATCCAATCAACCCATGCAGTCATTTTCCATAGTCTATGCACTGGATTTCCAAATGAATGCTTTTGTATTTTCTTTCATGCTGCTCTCCATAAACTCATATAAAATTACCTTGCTAGTGCCTTTCTCTCTCTCTAGCAATATCTAAAATTCTCTGACAAGGCTGCAGGTGTGCTATTAGCATTGCCTGTCATAATGACCAGTACTTTCCCGTTACATCCATGGGTCTCCTCTGTCTGTCACTATCCACGGCTTCTTGATTTCTACTAAGATGTAAGTCATTTCATGCAGAGAATGTCTGTGCTTCTAGAGTGCCTGGCACAGCAGAAATGAATCCATGACTGAGACTGATGCAAATGATCCTTGTCAGCTAATAAAAATTGACACGGGTCAATAATAGACACGTTCTAGAAAAATTAGAGAAATTCCTCATGACTCCAATTAGAGAAATCTGCTCAAGAACTATTACAACTATCATAATTTTATTTTAAACAACAAAATATAATTAAAACATCCCACGTGCTGGAATTAGTACTCACTTTTTGTAGTTGTCTTCTTAGAAGAGTATCTAGGAACAATCCATCAAATGCTTCTTGTAGGATACTCTTTTAACCTAGACATGTGTTATTCTCAGTCTACCTGAAAAATACAGATATTAAAAAAAAAAATCAGTGTTTTGTTCAGTGATTTTTAAGTTATTTGCTATAGAAAAAAAATTAAAAACAACTGCTTACTGTTATATGGGGTATCTAAAACGGTCATCTATACATATTATGGTCACATCAGCACTACTAGGGTATGCTTAGTCATCTCATAGAAAGAAATGCATTTCTTAAATACAAACTAAGGTTTTCCGTACAGCACTCAGAATTAAATGCCTGTCCTTGACCAATGATGCAAACATCCATCCCTTTGTCAAAAGAGCAAGTAATTGAGCAATTCCTCTGTTGTAGGTTCAAGGGTTTCCAGCTAAAATAGCAGTTGCTCCTTTCCTCTTCTGTGTTTTTGCAGGTTTCAGAAAGTAAAAATAAAATGATTTTTTTTATTTACGTAGTTATCCCAAATATTTCCTTTCTTAAGTCTTCTTCCTTTGTTAGAGAGAAGTGACTGAGATCTTCCAGAGATGCCTCTTGCTGCTTCCACTCACAGCAGTAAATTATATCCAGTCTGAATTGTGTGTGGCATCGAACAGCCCCAATTTAATGATGCATGTGTCACAAACCTATCACACTACAAGCAGGAGGTTCAAAGAAAGTGTATAACAGCACTGGGGCTCCTCTTCTGCCTCTCATTAGCTAACTAGTCTCAAGTTCCTTTTCTTAGGTCTTTTCCTTGTCTCAGGGAGACAAAGTCCCATATAGACTGGAAAGGTGGACAACACAGCAAGAGGGTGTGTGTAGTTTCACTGAAAGCCACATTTGCCAGACCCATCAGCTCTCCCAGGCTACCCACTCTGTTAGATATGCATCTATTTTACATTCACTCTGGTGCACAAGATCTTGAAGAATTGTAAAAAAAAATAAAATTAATAGGCTGAGTGATGTGGTAGCATACTGTTAGAGAAGTGGGATTCCATGTCTTTCCTTGGCAACTTCTTTCTGCATATATGGTCCAAAACTACAGTGACCTTTTAATCTTGCCAATTGCAAATTAATTTTGAATCTAAGCTGTCTACTGAAAAGGTGCAAAGGTCACCTTTAAATAGCTGCTCTGCTACATTGCCCTTTACTCCATGGTCCACATCCTTTGTCTTCCTCCTATCAATTCTGGTTCTTCAAGAACACTCCTTGCTGCTGATTGTGCCCTCGTACAGATTATTTCTCCTCCTCATGCGTTTTTCAAAGCTGCATCTCATTTTGTCATTTCCTGACTAAGGTTTCCAGTCTCTGTATCTTTGCTGATTTGTGCAGTGCCTCCCAATTTGGATCATTTGTGATTTTAATTAACGTGTACTCTTTTCCTGTCTTCTGGCTAATGAATGAAGATATTTAAAGAAGACTGGACTCAGGACTGCTCCCTGATGTTCCCCCACTAGAAAACTCATGTGATTCAACACATTTTCATTTATTATCTCACTTTGCTAATGGCCCTGTAGATGGTTTTTAATCAACATCACAGGGTCCTTATCTAAGCCAATCTGAATTAATTTTGTGAGTACCCTCTCTTGCTGATGCTCACTTCAAACAGACAGAAAATAAAAGCAGAAGAGGCCATCACTCACCAGAATGCTTTTCTGTGACACTTGGAAATGAGGACATAGTGAGAATAAATTGTTCACTTCCTTCTCATTGGACTCTGGTAGACTTAGGATCCCCTGTCACCATAATACATATATTCCTGATTTTCAATATATGTATCTTAAAACTGTTTTTCAAGGCAGGGAAGTGTTATTATTCCCACTTTGGAGAATAAGCTCCAGCACAGAAAATATAAAGAGCTGGTCTGCTCTGCTCCTTTAGCAATCATGGTTAGAAACTGAGGGTTTAAGGTTGTTCTTGCATTTACACCTGTCTTCTGAAAGTTACTGTGACATACCTACCTGTGTATCTCTGTCATGACCCATCAAATGCACCATCAAAGTGATTTCATCTCTTAAACAAAAAAACCCAACCAACCAACCAAACCCAACCAAAACAATCCAAACATCTAAATGTCAGTACATCCATATGTATATCATGACCAGAATGCCATTTTGAAAGAATGGGCCCAAATAATGTAAAGTTATTTAGAAAAAGTGAGACTCGGGTACTCAGAACACATAACTGCCTAATCTAGACCACAGGATACAGAATGTCTTACAGCAGTATCTGTTGGATCTGGTCCTTAAAGTTATTTGGACATCTCCTTTTCACTCAGCTGGGTTTTGAGATATTTCTGAAGTCCTGGACCAAAGTATTTTCCTTGATATTATACAGGATATTTATAACAGATGTGAATCCAGACCCGCAAAGTCTAAAATGTGGTCCCCACCTAAGAACTTCTCCCCTTTTCTATCAAGAGGATAATTATGTCATGTGATGGACATTTCAGCTCCAGTCATGGCTCTATGTTCCCCAAAAAGTAGCATCTCACTGACTGCATGCACAGCATCCTCCACAGTCACCTCCTGATAAACAGTTTTAATATGGTACTTGCATTCCTTTTGGATGAAAATTAAACACACCTTTCTGCTACAGCAAAAAGGCATTTATAGCATGGAGTTATTTATGCAGATAATTTATTTTCTGAAATATTGATGTTCTGAATGAGCTCTGAATTATTTTCAAGTTTATGTGGTTTTTAATAAAAGCCAGCAGGATTTTTTAAAATGTTGCTGTTATCTTCTCTTCCCTCCCAC
This sequence comes from Acrocephalus scirpaceus scirpaceus, assembly GCA_910950805.1. Classification (NCBI taxonomy): domain Eukaryota; kingdom Metazoa; phylum Chordata; class Aves; order Passeriformes; family Sylviidae; genus Acrocephalus; species Acrocephalus scirpaceus. Next base: position 31,714,891 of record OU383774.1, read on the forward strand.
CCTCTTCATAAATCAAAACCCATGGGGGAAAAACAAACAAACAAAACCCTACTACCCCCATTAAAAAAAAAAAGAAAAGAAAAAAAATTAAAAAGGATAGGGACCAAATATTTCCAGAAGCATCAGCAATCATAAAGAAACTAAAGAAACTAATCACAAGCTAAGAAATTGTCTAAGGGAACACAGACAGAGGTAATAATATGAAGAAGACAACTTAGAAAATATTTGGAGATGCAAAATTTATAAATACTCATATCTTTTTAACACAAGCCCAAATTAATATGTGTTCTTGCTTCTTCCTTTCCCATTACTATATTTAGTGCAAAAAGATATGTAGGATAAAATATTGTCACCAATATTCTCTTCATATTAGAAAATAATTACATAGTTTTTTCACTCCAAACTTTTAAACATGGCCCAGTTGGAAATGAATTGCTTTTGACTTGCTAAAAATAAGAATAAGAAACTTAATCTAAGTCCATCACCAGTGCAATTTATACTCTACATCACTTCTGTAAAATGTAATTAACAGTGCATTGCTATAATTTACTATTGGTTTAAAAAGCCTGAAAATCATAGCAAAATGGGAAAATGGGAAGCTATATGCCAGGCATATTATTCTAGCTTATATTAATTCAGTTATTTTACCTTTGGTGCACATCCATCTATCCATACAACATGAATGCTCCATTGAGAATGGTGCTGGGTACTGAATTTTTGGCTCAATATGAAATATGAACTCTGAAGCATAGCTGCAATAATACTTCCATTTTCATTATTATGATTAACATTCCTCTGAATAGGAAGCATCCAGTAATATTAATTGCAGAAATAGTGAGATTCCAATTGTCATAAATCACTGTGCAGTGTAAAGCAAGCTCTCAGCAAACAGCACAGAAAAACTCTTTTTTTGGGTTTTTTTTCTGAGTTTGGTTCAACCTCATTTTCACCAGGCCTTTTCATTTGTGTCCATTTCCAAGACAGTAGATGCTTTTGTCTTGATTAACACATTCTTTTCAGTAAGGTCCTGCACAGCTTTCACATGAAAGGTTGAATCCAACAGAGCATGTTTTTTCACATTAAAGACTTAGCATTCACCCACAGTTAATTTATCACACAGATACTTCCTGTCTCACAGAAAGTAGAGTGGCCTTGAAGCCAATGTTCTTGGTCTGATCAGAAGTTTTCTGCACAACAGTTGAAATGAATGCCTTTTCAAAGATGGTGATTGCTGGATTAATTTAAAAAGTGAAAATATGGGAGAGGAAGAGATACACAGTTTCTCTATTAAAGCACAAGGAGACATTTTGCCTTATTTGAAACAATATCATCACTAAATCTGCATGACCTTATTGAAATTTTATTTATATATTTATATATTTGTATCAAGTCAACATTTCCCCTTCACTGCCATTTCTTTCCTCCACAGTTAGCAAAACTGTCAATATTCATTGATTCATCAAAGCAAGCAACCCTGACATTTGGTGCATCAGCTTTCATTTGTAACAGGCATATGATGCAATGATTTATTTTGATGTATTACATTGTACCCTAAAGAGCATCCAAAAATAAAAATGCTTTCATTAGAAGTGTTGTGAAAACAAGGCATCTGCATCAGGGAGCACACATAAGGAAAGAAAAATTTCTTGCCACCTGTGCTCTTTAGTCCACGCTTTTGATGGCTGGATTGCTTTGGAGTTTGCTTGCTTGGGGATTTTTCAGATATGTTGTTTCCAAATGTATCATATATTCAAAAAGCAACCGAGGGGTCTAAGGAATGTTCAGAGCTGGAAAGAGCAGAGCTTTTCCTAGCTAGTGTCCTGCTTTGATTGACTCACAGTAGATGAGATGCCCCTGAATTACTGTGGTATTAACTGAGTTCCTAATGACAGTTGCCCACCTTGCAAGAAAAAGCCTTTCCTGAGATGGAAATTAGTGCCAACCTCAAAGACACCAGAAATGCTCACAGATGGCCTGGCTGCCAGCAGGAGGGTGAGGAAAGATCATGGACATTCCCTCACCTGAAGACATTCATACTAACTGGCATTTCTGGCCAAGAATACTTTAGTCCCCATCTTTGGTCCTGATTGGAGGACCCACAAAGCAGTTATACATATTCAGGTAGAAAACATGTTCCAGCTGCAAATAATTATTTTAGCAGACATTTACCATTAAGCACAAGTTTAAGTCTCACTGGGGACTGCAGAGCTTCAACATGTGCTTGAAGTCAAGTGTTCCCTCAGAGGGGTGTGGCTGAATGGGGACAGTCTAATGAGCTGAAGACACTTAGGACCAGGATTAAATACATACATGCCTACATATACTGGTTGCTGCTGCTCTGATTGTGTCTGTGCTGCATGTTTCTCTCCAGCTCCTTTTCCATTATCATCCTGTGCTGTAAGCGATGACACTGACACGGCGACTAAGTGGAGCGAGGCAGGAAGCGGAGACAGCGCACGCAGAAATGAGCTGAAAATCATCCTCCCAAATGAAGCCCTGCTCACAGGACAACATCTCATTATTTTGTTCCCCCATGGAGAACAGAAAGGTATGGCTGATGTGTTTGGAGATCATAGGCATGTTCCAAAAGGCAGCAAATGAAAGCAGAAGAGGGTCTATTTGGGTTATGCAGAGCCAAAGCACGCCTTTCTGTATAAATGGCATTTTGCTTTACAGCGACTGAAGCCCAACCACCACCATAACCTTTTCACTCTCTGCAACTCCCTGAAAGGAGGTTTTAGTAAGGTGTGGATTGGTCTCTTCTCCCAGATAACAAGCAACAGGACAAGAGGAAATGGCCTCAAATTGTGCAAGGGGAGATTTAGATTGAATATCAGGGAAAATCTCTTCACTGAAAGAGTTGTCAGTCACTAGAACAAGTTGCCCAGGGAATTGGGCAATTTTTAACTTTATCAGCCGGAAAGGTGCCCAGTGGAGTGAGTGTTTTGCACATCCCAGTCTGTTCCAGTTGTGTTGTAAGGGCCATTTCACTGTATTTTGTCTCTTACATTTTCTTTGTTTGGTTGGATTTTTTGTGGTTTTTGGGTTTTGGTTTTTTTTTCCTTTAAGAAGGGTGAAGCTGTTTTTTAAGTGGCTTATAGAGCAGGTTAAAAAAAGGTTGCACAGTGGAAGCTTCTCAGAATTAAGATAATTTTCTCCGTGTGTAGTAATTTCAAGTGAAAAATTGGATTTCTAGGAAATGAGAGCACAAGTAAAGGATGTAGAATGCATCCCAGAAGAATTACATTTTAATGTTCATCAATGAATTGCAGTGCTGTGCTCTTTGCATACCAAGCTCTTCTTTCTCACTTGTTGCAAGATCACCAGATATGCTTTGAGCAAAAAAATACCTTTCATGTTCTACTTTTAACTGTGCCATACCTAAGTTTCATTTGCTTGCATACACTTTGGTCATCAGAGATGCATCCCAGCTAACTTCAGAGATCTGCACAATGGAAGTTGAAGAGCTATCAGCCTAGACTAAGTTACATGTCTGGTTTTAGTTGAATGAGTTACCAGTCAGTGAGTCTCACCCCAAGCTATATTTTCTCAGTGCAAACGAATAACCACTCCACCAGTCATTAATTTTAATGTTGCACTGACAAAGGCTGAGCAGCATTTCAATAACGACACTGTTCAAAATATTGCAATAGCCCAGAATAACAAATTTGGTAAATAACTTATTTTATCAAGCCAGGAGAACTCAACAACAAAATATCCTATTCTGGCCAACTGGGGCAAAGAAACAGAGCATTTCCATCAGCCTGCAAAGTTGCAACCTTAATTGAGCTGCTTCTGTTGTGGAAGTTTCACTTACATTTCAGGTGGACAAAGAAATTGTATTAAAAGGCAACAACTTCTCTCTCACAGAAAAATCAGTCCTCTGCTTGTAGAGTTTAAAACTAGCACACCCATACTCTGAGGCACTGGAACAGGATGTCCAGAGAAGTTGTGGATTCCTCCTTCTTGGAAATGTTCCGAGCCGAATCAGAGGGGGCTCTGAGGAACCTGGTCTAGGGGAAGGTGTCTCTGTCATGGCAGGGAGTTGGAACCAGACAATCTTTATGGTTCCTTCCAACCCAAAATATTTTAGGATTCAATATCCATCCAATCAAGGCTTGCAAACATTTTAGAAAGCCTTGCACATGTGAAACCTTTTTTTGGATCTTAGTGCAAAATTTGCTTTGACATGCTCATAATCCGTATAGCAAAATTCAAAGCATTAAAATATGCCTTTTGTGCAATAGCATTGCCAAAATAAATATTTTCCTGGTCTACTGTGGACAAAAAAATGTCTTCTTTGGCTTCTGGATCAGTTTTTTAGCTACTCCTTTATCGGTGGGAAAAAATATTTTTTCTGTTGAGTTCATTTAATAAGTAAAAACATTTCTTCTGGCCTATTTGAACTGCATCTTTAAAATGTCATTGTAAAAGAAAGAGTTTTTGTATTGCCTAGAAAAGTATCACAGTGTGTTGCCTAGCTCACAACAGATGTTTCTGTAATTGTTCCTTGATTCTGTAGCGGCTTCAGGTCTTTCAGCAGAGCCTTGACCAGCAATAAAATGTAATTTGACCATCAATACACTTTTCGTTAAAGCTGTTAAATGGAAGGAATAGTCTTCCCCTTTATCCGTTGCTGATCTAATCCAAAACCCTTCTAAAGCTTTCAAAAGATGGGTAATTGCTGCCCCTATCTTTTTTGCCAGTGGGTAGGTAAGCTGACATTGAGAAGTTTAGAGGAGCACAGCTATTGAGCTCAAGGATAGCAAACTTGACCCTAATAAAGGCTGGAAATTGTGGACTAAGCTATATGGACCTCACGTTTCTTGTAAACTATGAATATTCCTGCATCTCACCTTACAGATCCAATCTGGTCATTTTGTTTATATGTCTGAACTTGGACATACTCTGGCCTGGAAATGGTGAGGAGAAGTGAGGCTTCCTTGCAAAGTTTTTACGCCACTTGCCACTGATAGTACTTTCTCCTCAAAAAAATCCACTGAAAAATCTGTCTGAGCAAATTTCTTAAGAGTAGAATACAAAATGCCAGACACCAATGATTAACAAGATGTGCAAAGTGAAAGCTCTCAGTATAACCATTGCATCAAATTAATGGCACCTGAAATGGACATTAAATAATATTTTGAACATTTTTAAAAGCTGTTTTCTCAGAAATTAAGAAATAATTTAATAATAGCTGCTGGAGTGGACCAACAGGTAGACTGGATTAGATAGTTCTGCACCACTTTGGGGCCTGAAATGTTTTTCTGAACCTATTCCTTAATTTGCAGTTGATTTACTGGTCTAAATCAACTGGTTGTTGCATTAATAAGAACAGTACGATGTGAACAGAGGGCAAGGACACTGCTCCTGAAACTGAGTGCTTCTGTGTTGGGAGGATGTGCTCCTCACCCTTGTCTCCTCCCTTCCTGGTGGTGAAACACTGCTGGGGAGGGCGTTGAGAAAGGGAAACACTCCAGATGGATCATGTATGTATCCTCTTCTGTGTCTCCTCCAGCTCAATATGATCACGCCCCAAGACTCGACAGGCCCAAAGGGGTACGGGTAATGGTTTACCTGGGTCTAACCAAGGGTGCTTCTGACCCAGAGAGATGTCACCAGCTATGTCAGGCATCTTCTGGGCTGGTGGGCTGGACACAACACCTAAGAGGGACCTGCACCTTTCCAAATCAGCAAAAGGCCAGGTTGGATGTCCTAGGACATACCAAAGGAATCAAACCTTTCATTCATCAGAGAATGCATTTGTAGCTGTATCCTCTGGAGCACACAACATTTTATTTTGACTCCATTGCTGCGTGCTTGGTAGGCTGTCCTGGAGGCCCTCCTGCTAAGGCAAATGTAGGCATGCTGTGATGCTCTCTCTGGAATCTATGGAAGAATTTACCTCCTGTATTTAGGCAGCATATTGACATTTGAATGGCTTTAACGAGGGTCCCCACTGCAAGGGAGCAATCAAGGTTAAAGTTATGGAAAGGTTTTCATTTGTGATGACGAGAGAAGTCTGTGGCCTCTGAATGCCCTTTGCTCCCTACTTTGCCTATTCTGAAATCCCAGGGTGAATAATTTAGATACTTCTAGAAAACCCCAAGAATGAGGTGGTACTAAAAAAGGTCAAAGCATACACTTTTATTTATGTGGCTGGACATACACACACACACACAAATGTATCTACATATATATACATACACACACACATATATATATGAATGTAATGAAATATTCTTTTATCAAAAGAACTACAAACAGCACATGAGGGCTGAACAGCTGGAGCTAGATTGCTATATTGTATTGTACTGTAGTGAATCAGCACAGGAGTATTTAATTTCCTCCTAGAGCCAAGATGTCTCTCCTTCTCAACTGGAAAGACTGGGACAGCTGAGCTGCCTTTGTTATTTACAGAGTACCTATGATGATACCTTGTAAGGAAGGTGCTGTGGATGAAAGTTGAAGCATTTTTCTTAATTTCCCCTAAAATAAATAAAAAATGGGCATTCAGAAGAACTCAAACCTCACAATAATCACACCCAAATGCAAAAATCCCACTAATTTCCTAACTCTGCCAGAAACAGCTTCTGTGCCGAGAGAAAAGCCCCATCGCTAACCCTCAATTCAGACCTTCTTTCTATTTAGCCCTTTAATAAAACAGGAACACATATTCTGTCATGTGCTGGGACAGCAAGAAGGAACTTGTTTAATGAGATTCCATAACAGCCACTCCACCTGACTTGTCAAAGTACCTTTACAGCTGTGTTTGTAGCAGGAAAAAATCACTGAATTAAGGAATAGTTCACTGAATTTTCTTTTATAATCAGCCTTACTACCATCCCATCCCTGGGATAAATAAAATAACATTTCTGCTTCTACAGAAAATTTGTAATTCCCTAATGGCAACAGCCCCCATTATGCAGGCTACCTCTCAGGACAATATGTTGTACAAATGACATTAAAGCTTTGACTTGAGCTACTCTTCCTCATTTAATTAGCAAGGATGGTGTCAAGCTAATGTTATCTTCTTGAGTAAATTGATGGAACCTTTCCCTGCACATTATAAGCTGAATAAAAGCAGAGGATTCTCATGCATCCCTCTTGCTTAGCTCCCAGGACTATATGCCTCCTGCTGCTGCTGTGTAGTGTAGATTGGCATTTTACCTCTTATCAATAGATCTCCATCATTCTGAATGAGAATGACGATCCTTCAGACCTGGTTTTGTAAAGCAAACCTATATCCATAGGAGCAATTAGTCCCCCGCTGTGAGTTTAGAAACGCCAGCTACACTGCAGCTGCTGTCTGTTGCCAGCACTAAATTTTCCTCAGTAGTGGATCAACGTGTTTAAACACTTTGATCTTCTTTATCTCAGCCAGGAGATTTGAAAGCCTCCTGGTTGAACTAGTTTTCTTTCGGGTGAAACTCCATCTCATCCACCATTTCAGTGCTGACCCGAAACATTTGCGCTTTATTTACTGGAGAGGCATCGTCTTTTGAAATGGCTTCTCACATCCTCTCAGGAAGACTTTTTTTTTTTTTCATTCCCCCCCTAACACTGAGCTTAAGTAACTGTACTTCAAACAGCAGATAAGAGGCACAAAGGGGACTCAGTCTTCTATGCAGCAGTTCAGAACCATCTTAATCTCCATCCCGCACTTTCTGATTTTTTTTTAATCTTTCACAGCACAGTGTGCACCAAACACAGCTGAGAACTTGCTATTTAAGCTGCCTTATTACTGTTACACTACGAAAGCGTAACTCCTGTTTGGAATAGATGAGCACAAATGAACAAATGCAAGGGAATAGGCATCTTAGATGTGGGTACAGCAGAGTAGATGATGGGAGATAAGAAATAGAGTCAGGTTGAGGTTTATTCTGTTTTCTCACTTTGCAAGGAGCCACAAGTGAACTATTAGTGATGTGAAACTGCTGAGCAGGGAAAAGCATGGGGTGACTGTCAGGCTTATTTCTCCAACCACCGCAGAATTTCTGATTTTCCTACCCCAACTAACGCTTTCCCTCTTTGCATACCATAGGGTTGGTACAGCTGTGTATAGGGAATCCAAATCAAATCTTATTAATGAAATTACTTACCTGAGCTTTGGATTGTAGATTGATTTACCACCAAACTGACTAAATTTACTTTCATATAAAATGTTACCTCCTGTGATAAAAACAAGAGTTACACTGCTTGTAAAGCTGATGGGAAGAGGCAAAGAATAAACCTTATTGTACCTTTCAGTACTTAAAAGTGGCTTATAAGAAAGATAGGGACAGACTCCAGTAAGGCCTATAATGAAAGGACAAGGGTTAATGGATCTAAATTAAAAACTGGTGGATTTAGAGTTGGTAGAAAGAAGTTTTTACAGTGAGGGTGGTGAGACACTGGCATAGGTTGCCCACACAGGTGGTGGATGCCTCATCCTTAGAAACATTCAAGGTCAGGATGGCAGGGGTCTGACCAACCTAGTCTAGTGGAAGGCGTCCCTGCCCATGGCAGGGTGGTAGAATTAGATGATCATTAAAGGTCCCTTCCAACCCAAACCATTCTGTGATTCAGTGATTCCAGAAGGAGCCCAGAGAATTTCACTGATATCAAAACCTTCTGAATGTTAGGATCATAATAAAAGGGCTGTGTTCTTATCAAAATACTTGCTCAGAATGCAGACAAAGCATTTTCCTTCACCCCAGTATCTGGTGCTGGCAGTGAGTGACACAGAAATAACAGAACAATTAGAATAAACAGCATAATTAGAGACTTTTTTCATAAGGGCTTGCTCCCTAGGCATGATTTCAATACCACAGACAATCAGAAGAGTTGATAGAGAGACAGATAACTGAGTCAAAACTTAGGTGAATTTTGTTTCTGCTGCTGTTTGAGTGCTCCCACCCTGCACCAGCTGGTTTTATTACGCAGGTGGATGGAATGTGTTCTGCTCCATTTCCAAGGGAGCCACACAAGCCCAGCATAAATCAGTCAGCGAGTACCTTGAACCACACATATTAGGAATGTAAGCAAGAGGAATTCCAAAATGAAGCATGTTTAGACAAAGAGGCAATTATGGCATGGAGGGGAAAGGAGTGCAAAAATTTCATCTGGAATCAGGGATGGAGCACAGTAGCTCAAGGAGGTGGAAAGTCTGATTCTTTATTTATATAGCCTCATAAATGGGTTGATTTTAATCCCCTGCATATGATATAGCAATATCTATTAGAAGTGAATATCACAGACTTATTCCCAAGAAGGATTTAGGAGACTGGTCTTAAAATATCCACACAGTTCAGTGAGCCAGATTCAGGTCTCATTTACAAAGAGTCTGCCCAGGTGTGCTTTTATGGACATTGAAGTTACGCAGAATGGAGGCAAATGATACATAAATGTCGTGGGTTTGCACTGCAGATATAGGAGAGGTGAACAGAGCGGCTCATGTCGCTGCATGCTGCAAACTTGACCATAAAAATGCATTCCCAGTGGGTCAGCACCTGTTTAGATAAATGGTTTACTTGAAATACACAATACAAGAGAGCTCGCTCATTTATCCGTATGGCACTAACACAAATTGCCAGCTGTGGCCAGTCGTCCAATATGTTCTCTCTCCATCTATGACATATGAAACCATATGGAATCATCTATCCATTAGGAAGAGATCATTTTCAGACAGGAAGGTTTTCTGACACAATTATTAGCTGTGGCGTTCTTGACCGGGAACAGGCTGAAATAGGCAGGAAACAAAAAGAGGCTTATGTTGTCTTAAAGAGTCACGTGAAGAATTTTCTGGTTTTAAACCATCTTTCAAGCTACTCTTTTCCTTCTTTCTTTTAAAGAGTGCCTTTTATCTCTCAGCTTAATGTCATTTTGCTGCATGAGATGCCTTTCTCTTCACCCATTTCTGCAGCAAGTGATCGTGGCGCAGTAGGCTACTGGTTTCCTTGGAGCTTGGGTTTGATAGGGGCCAGCAGGCAGGTATGTGACTTGCTGGAAACAGCCTCCTTTAGGAGTAACTGCAAATTAAGTGGTCCCAGAACTGCGACTCAAATGTACTTCCTTCCCAAGTGTCCTTGTCTACACAACGTAGACTTTGCACTGAACCAATGCTAAACACTGTATATCAGCATAAAATCAAAGGAAAACAGTGTCAAAACAGAGTCACTGGCTGAATTCAATAATATCTTTATTGAGACAGAAAATCCTATTAAGGCAGTTCGCCTGCTCTGAATCTGGAATAACTCAATTACTCTTGATTTGCACCAATGCAAATGAGATGAGAATCTGCCCCCAGAACACTTGCTAGCTATGCTCATTGACATGATCAGAAGTACAGTGTTCCCTATAATCAGCCTTGGTTTACCTCTAATGGATATAAGCAGAGACAAGAGCCTCAGGCATTTCAGGCTGTGGAGTGAATAGCTGATCCCTGTCTGCCTGTAGAGTATGCAGATTATGCATGGAGAATCAGAGAAGCTTATTTTGGAAATTAAGCAGCCCCCAAATTAATCTGAAATCTGGAAATATTTCTTAACAGCAGCACTTACAGATACAGGACCTCTCCTCCCATATGCACTGTACCTCACCTAATCCAGCAGAAACCTTCTGAGTTAAATCAGCATGCAATGAAAATCAGCATGCAATGAAAATCAGCTCTGACCTGTGGTACAGCCCAGACTATTCATGGAAGAGAAAGATAGCATAATTACTACTAACTTTAAAATGAAATTGGAAGTAAGAAGTTCTTTGATCTAGCACCCTGGTACTTGAAACAAGGTTTGGGCCCTTACATCCAGTGATTACAGACAGACCAGTCTGCAGACAGTTCAAAACTCAGTTGTGCCAAGTGCAGATTCAATAGATGATGCCAAACACAGGTAAAATTTTGTAAAAAGATCGGTTACTGTCTTCTGCCCAACACACCAGGGGCCCATCTCCAGTCCTTTTCCTCCCCTTCCTGTTTTATAGTCATTGAGGATATAGATCTTTTGAAAGGGTTTGGATCTGGATACCAGGTGTTTTGTGCTGTCCTGTTAACAGTGTCATATCATGTATTCTGAAAAAGAGAAATAGCTGCTGTGGCACCACCACAGGCCACAGTCAGGGAAGTAAATGGGAAACCAGGATGAAGACAAAATCTTTGTAATCTATCTATCCAACGGCTATCAGAACACAGTAAGAAACACCAACCACCAACACTTTGCAAGCAGTCTAGAAGCTACTCACACCATAACAAGGCAATTTAATGTGCAGTAAATGGAGATTTCAGGCAATGTTTTCCTGGCTAGGTGGCCATATGCAGAATGTGACCACAACAAACACAGTAAGTGAGAATTCATATAAAACACTTCAGAGTATTTTAGGTACCTATTTCCAAGCAATACAAAGCACCTAAAATCAGGAACCTAAATCTTCTGCTAGTTAACGTAGAAATTTCCAGAGAAAGTAACATTTAAAATTAGTATGTAACTAACAGATGGCATGGATAGCCTAGTAATTGTCCACTTTGCTGACAAAACAAGGAGGCAGTGACTCAGTCAGAGAATGCACTAACTGGGAAGCAGGATTTGTTTCCAGTCTATATGGAACGAGCACCATATATTAATATTTCCAGGGACATTAGCCCACAGTTTTCCTGTCCTTTTCTGACACTGTAGTTTAGCTAATAAAGGATGCTGTTGACCATCTACTAGTCACAAGCAGCTGTTTCACCAATTCTCTCTTTTTCCCAACAGCAGGGACACTTTTGTGTTGAATCTGATGCTTATGAGATGTTTCTGAATAGCGTTTTCTTTCCCGAGCTACAATAATACTGAGCAGCACTGGCACAGTGGCATCTCAGGAGGTTTCTAGTATTCCAGCAGTTCAGCTTGAAGGTTGTGATCCCAGGTTTTTGCAATCACTTACATATTTTTGTGACATCATGACAATTATTATCCCACTGATGATTTGCCTTTCTTTGGTCCTTTAACTGTGTATACGTGACATGTCTTCATCATGCATACCTGACATATTTTTAAAACACCACATGCAAACATCTCACCAGAGGAGCAGTTCAGCTCAATGCCATGTCATGCCATGCCTTAGTAGTTCAACTCATTGTTTTCCCAGCTTTAAATCCATACCAGCAATTTTCTCACTCGTATTTGTCACTCACTGCCAGATACCAAGTCAACACATCCCTTTAGCTCTGACATGTATATCTCTACTTTAGGCTAGAATTTGAGTCAAAACGCTTCTTAAATCTACTAGTGTATTGGTTAGGACTGTGGAGATCACAATCAATCAGGAAGTGATAAAACAAGATAATTCATATGCTTTGATGCATTTTTATGTACAGACAGGGTGTTTAAAACATACAGATCCACAGAAATATTCCACATAGTCACCAAAAGTTTATAAACTGGCATTTGGTGCTTTCAGAACTGTATTTGAACAAAACATCCTAAAAATTCAGCGTATTTGCTGGGAATTGATAGGATTATTTGCTTTGTTCGGTCTTTTTCTGTTTCTACACTCACCACAAACAAGAGCTATGCCATTGGTGCCAGCCTAAAAGAGTATTCTGATAACATGGATAGCAACAGAATTTATCTCAAGTACAAAGCTGTGTGGATATATAAAGCATTAACAAAGCCTATATGCTGCACAGACCATGCTATCCATCTTCAGTAATAATCTCTTCTACAAAGAAGTTGCCTTCCCATTTGTAGGAGCAACAAGCTCCTGAGCTGCCCATCAGCCAATTTCAGAGCCATTCCACTAAAATCTGGAGAAAGAGTCATCAGAAGTTGTCTGCTTTAGCATTTGTCACGATTTTTTTAGTATCTCTGGTCACAAGTCAAAGCCAACTTGCCACATGTGGCAGAAACTATATCAAACTGTAACAGGGCCCGAATTCCTCATTATATCTGTTTCATTTAGTGATTTGGAAGCAGATGCCCCAGACATTCTACAAGGTGGATCAGAATAGAAGTGTTCTTTCAGGCTGCAAACTAAAGATTCCAGGCAGCTACTCTTTGAGAAGCACATTTAGTCCCCAGAACTGCAAACAACAAAACAGACCTTTAGACAGGTGGAGTCTGGCTACAATTACCCCTGCTTGTCATTAACTTCAGGAGAGATGCATTGACACTGACATGGAATTAGTGTGATGAGTAGTTTGTCTTTTACTGTTAAAGGCAAATGCCATCCAGATTCAGGGATGATACCTGCATCTTGTCCATTGCCACTATTCAACAGAGTTATGACTCATCTATGCCTCCTATTCCTCTCCCACTTGTCTACTGAGATGTGATGCCTTCTGGGACAGGGTCTGTCTTACACACTTTTAGCTGTGGACTGATGTTGCCTGAAATTACAGCAGCATCTAACTGCTGTGGCTGTATTCAAAAAACAAATACTCAAAACAACAGCAAAATGTCTACACCTACATAATATCTTTTCGGTGTGGGAAAGGGAATAAGCTGCAAAAGTCAAAGGCAGGTCTGCTGTGATGCAGTACTATTGTTTATAACAGTACAGTTATTTTAGTAGAATATTTATATTCTCAGAAGACATAGTTATACTGCTAAAAAATTCCAGTCTGTGCTGGAGTAGAATCTCTCACAATGCTGCTGGAATCCTGGCTGGTACCTGTGGATTTTACTGCAATGAAAATAATGAATAATAAAAAGTAATAATTGAATGTGAACTGCATGCACTGGGCTGTCATGGGTAGGCAATACAAATGACTTGCAGAAATTCTTTCTGCTCCTCTGTATTCTGCTCTTGGTGACAAGCTCTTTGTCAACTTTTCCTTCACTGTTAGCAATGAAAATGTGCATGTGTGGCAGCCAGTAACTCAAGCTTCCCATGGGGACAGTTAATTCTCTGCTTCTTGGTCCTGTGCTTATTTCCCTCAGTCACTTTTCCCCTATGGATCCAGTAACAGAGCAGAAAAACGTGCCGGAAAGAGAATGAGAGCAATAATTAACCACAAGGAATGAAGGAATGGGATTGCTTAGAAAGTGCAAGAAGCAATGGCATGTCAAACAGCAAAACATCACTGCTTAATGGTTTAAACAAGGAACATGAAAACCTTGTTCTTTCCTTTCCAGTGACACAGGAGTCTCCCTATCCACAGAAGTATCTCTCTGTTAAAGGATAACATTAAACAATCCAATCTTTAATAAGCCACTGGAAACCCAGAGGCACAAGACAGACCCCCTTTGTTTATCACAGACCTTATATGCTCAGAGGTCTTCAGATGAATGAGGTGCCAGACAGCAGTCTAGGGGGACTGGGAGTATTAACTCAACACCCTCCATCAGCTTCACAAAACCATCCCTCCATGCACTCAGACCCCACCCTGCCTTTCCCACAGTGGCTGAGGATAATGAAGAAACTATTCCAAAACTATAAAGAGTCTAAAATAAATTCACTTCTATCTGAAAGTCAGATTTTATGCCATATATTTATTCTTTATACCACATATTTACGGGATCCACATCCAGAGGGAAAAAAAATCTTAGCTTTTATGAGCTCAACAACAAAACTCCAAAGGAGTTACTCACTTGCCTAAGTAGGGGCTTCTAGTTCTGATTGAGATCTCCTGGGGTATCCCACAGCTCATCTCATGTCCACCTTTCAGAACACCTGGTGGCATCTCATATTGCAGTGAATGCCTGTGTCAGGTACCTGAGCTCTTCAGTCTATTCCAGGCTACAGTTTCACCCCAAGGCTAGTTTGTGATGAGACAGCAGAGTTTGCAGAAAGTTTCCTTTGCTTGCTTGGATCACAGTGGCAATTAGTCCTTGGAGAGCAAAACACTGCAGAACCAGGACGAAAGCATGTGAACAGCACAGAGCTCATTTCCTCTCTGGCTGGCATAAGGAGCAGATAGAGCCTTTAAACAGCAAGCTTCAGAAGAAAAACTCTTAGGTCTGGATGTCAGGTCTTAAATTTTTTTTCTTATTTGTAGGCTGAAAATTCAAAACTGTAACCTGTTAAATAGGGATTTGCCTAATGCCTCATATAAAGCTCACTGAGTTCTGCTCTAATACCAGTTCTACACCTGCGTGACAGTGTTGGCTTCCACATTTGCAGCACTGGGGCACCAGCTCTCCCTAATTTAATTGCAAGCATTAGATCAAACTGCAGAGAAACACTTTCAAGAATTGGGATGCTTGAAGATCAATCCAAATCCTTGATCAAGACAAAGCAACCCCAAGCTACCTGATTCATGTTTCTCTTTCAACACCAAACTAACACGTATGGAAAAAAAAATGAGGCTTGTGTGCTTTCCATGAAGGCTGGCCAGGCAGGTTTTGCTCAGAACATTTTTCATATCCAGCTCCAAGTGCAGCCACCTGGGAACCACTTGACTCCCAGGCTTGGTGGAACTCATGGCAACTTCCCAAGCACCTCATATGCTTGTTCTAAGAAAACAGAGCCAGTTTTTATCTTTATCTTTAAAAGTGAAGCAACCCAGAGCTCTGTCCCATTAGTTACGCAGGACAGATAAGTTCAAAAGCACTTTGGCAGGGAACGTGTATCTGACACCTTTCCTATACATGATGCCCCTCCAAATAGGCTCCTAAGCTAAACCACAGCCTATGATAGGACTTGGTAAAACAAAAGGGGATTTGTGAAGGTATGTGGCAAAAAATGGGCTGGCTGATAAGACATGTTATGCTAAGAAAACTACTCTGAGCTTATCTATCTGAACTCCTCAGAGTTCATCTAGCTGGATGATCCCATATGTGCAGGTGGGATCTAAAAAGGTGGTGAAGCCTTATGTAAACAGGTAAGCAAATCCCTGCACAAAGTATGAGCCCTCTCTGGAAGTTGTGATGGAGAATCAAATGTGTGTGGGCTGGGTGAGAATTCCTCATTTGCACCAGGACAGCAGTGTATAACAGCCTCCTTTGCTCTGCCTCACTCCTCACACTTGCAGAATAAAGACTCACAAAACCTTTAAAGATGCCAGCATGGTGTTTACATCTTGCTACAAAGAGCAGTGAGCAGCAGGATTTTGATCAAGAAAATCTTCTTCAGAGTGAAATAAACACATGAAAGGGGAGAGAGAAAACAGGCTGACTGTAGATGTGATAGAAAGAGATACTATGATTTTTCTTGAACTTATAGAGTTAATTTTTGACAAATTGCAGAACTTCCAAGCCTTTAAGAAAAGCCCCAGTATAGGATGAGCTTACACATGATCAGTTTGTCCAACTTCGTGTTTTCTCTTTCTTACAGACCCCTTTGATGATTTGTCAGGCAAACGAAGCTGGGCATCTTCCAATTTTTCAGAAGGGGGCATCATGGCCAGGGAAGGGTTACAAGAGATGCCCCACATTTGAAGTGCTTCTCTAAGCCTCTGTATGCACACAAACAAGAGATGCTGCTGAGCCTCTCTTCACAGTAAAAAAGATAAAATCAGGTCACTTAAGACAGAGAGAAGAAAGAAGGAGACAAAAACAGAGCTCAGAAGTCACCACTAAGGGAACATCGTGTACATATAAGAGTAAGGCAAAGGGAAAAGTGAAATTCCTGCAGACTCCAGTTCTTGCATGAATTCCCTCTGTTGCTATGAGAATGACTGGGGCTTTTTCCAGCCTTTCTTTCCCCACCTACAAAACGGGGACAGCACTTACATAACCACTTTGCAAAGTGCATAGGAGGATTAGCTGGCTGTCATCTGTCATATGAGCAGACCTATGAAAGTGCGAAGGAGTATTTTTAATAAATACCTCATTACCTCATTATATTTTTGACTTCAATTCTTCCCAGGAAGGTCAATTTCTTTTTTTTTTTCTGCCATTCTCCCAAAAATGTGAAGACCCCTTAACCATCTAATCCCTGATGAGCCATCTTTACCTAAAATGACTTGCACACAACATGATGTGCTTCTCTTGGTCAGTCACGTATGCAAGCCACAGTGAGCAGCACATTAAACAATAACAGATTGATTCGTTTTTTAATAATCTGACCTTGTTTGATCTGGACAGGCAATGGTGTTTTACTGCTGCAAACATGACAGGCTATGGATCCTTGTTATGCTGCTGTGAATATTGAGTGATTCCAGTGAAGGATTCAGAATTCCATCACAGAAACAGAAATCAAAAGAACTGTAAATAATGTGGGGTATTTAAACAACTTGGAAGTGGCTGCAGCCTTACTCTTCAGGCTTTAACCTGCACAAGCTTGTGAGATTTTGTGCTCTTTGCAGCTAAAACTGGAGAAAATTTCTTTTCCATCATACCCAAAGCCTATTTCATTTGTTCTAATCAAGTTGACCTGGATTCACTTGGATTCCTCCAAGCAAAATTCACTGCACTGCTCAAGAAAAAATAAAGCCCTCACAATATCTGCCAGACGTAGTGACCCTCAGCTAAAAAAAAAAAATCATCAGCATAGTATTTTATTTCTTTAGTTGATTTGCTTTTGTCTCCTAAAAGCCTCTGGGACACAAAGCCAGCACTAACTTTCCTCCCCATCACAATGCTCAGTGATAACATTAGCTTGACCCACTTGATGCTGCAATGAGTTATGGTAATAAATGACTGAAGGCAAATTGACTCTCCTGATTCTCCACAATGCAAGTGTCAATGCATATGAGAAGACTTGTTTATTTTTTATCATTTTGAGGGCTTACCACTTACCAAGGAGTGCTTTCTCAGGAGAGGGAAGCTGCTATATAACCCATGTAAAGATGGTAAATAGTAATTCAGACTGTTTGTTTTGCTCATTACACAAAAGAATGACTATAACAGGGCTGGAATAACAGTGGAGGCTACTTGACACTGTTATTCTGTCTCTGGCGAACTTGCAGTGCAAAAGGGCAGGTCTGATGGAGGTGACACTTGGGCTATGTTGCAGAAGAGCAAAATGACAGTCTCAGAAGGCAGCCAGGAAAATGGAAAAGGATTCAGTCTAATTTTTCCATGGAATTTTCCTAATGGAGGCCCAACTGCTTTAACAAGAAATTACAGCATAACTTCCATTACTATTTTGTCATGTCATCTCCATAGCAGAACAGACTGCAGCCCCTGGCAGACTTTGCTCATACCAGAATGCACTTCTCTGCCCTATTTGCTTCCTTAGGTCCTTAAGTCACTACTCTAGATGACTGGCTCCAATTCTATTCCTGAAGTGGCTAAAAACCCTCTTCAAATTTCTGTTATTCCTGAGTGGAAGCCTCACTCATCTTCCTTCATCAGTCTATGACAAATGATATTCCTTCCTCTCTTGAGTATGAGATACAGAAGCAGAAGTAACTGTTTGCTTCCATACCCTTGTGAACCATCCAAGCCCCCTGCCATGGGCAGGGACACATTCCACTTGACCAGGTTGCTCAGAGACCCATCCAACCTCCCAAGGGATGAGGTAGCCACAGTTTTTTTTGGGCAACCTCTGCCAGTGCTTCACCATCCTCATAGGAAAGTGTTGCTTCTCAATATCTAATCTAAAAGTGCCATTATTCCTTGTCCTGTCACTCCATGTCCTTGTCAATAGTCCCTCTCCAGCTCTCTTTTAGCCCTTTTAGGCACTAGAAGTGCTCTAAGGTCTTCCTGAAGCCTTCGCTTCTGCAAGCTGAACAACTCCAGCTCTCTCAGCCTCTCTCCATAACAGAGGTGCTTCAGTCTGCTGAGCATTTGCACAGCTCTTCAGGACCTGGCCCAACAGGTCCATCTCTGTCTCTGCTGGGGTCCCCGGAACTCAATGCAGTAGTCCAGGTGGGGAGCTTGGGCATTAACCAGAGCTAGTCTTGCCATCAAATCTGATTAGGCTTGGATGTAAATGGTTGCAAATATGCTGCTTTGAGGAAATGAAGACACAGTCAGATAGATCCATCTGTTCCTCCTGAAGTCTACAGAGATATTTGTCTGATATGACATGAAGAGAAAAATGGCACACAAGACAAGTAGCTTTGGACTCATTTTAAATATGCTTCCTCATTCAGTCAAAAAAGCATCTGACCATTTGCTTCAGGGATGGTTAGAGCTGGATGTGTTTTCCAGGGCTAGGGAAGGGATGATGTAACTGGAGGGTTCCCTTCATGCAGGTATTTCATTAGGCAAAATGGAGGGAAGACCATCACATTGATTAAATTTGTTATAAATCCACTGCTAGTAAGCTGCATTGTTAATGATGACTTTTTTTTTCCCACATGAGAAGGCAGTTCATGCCAACACAGCATTATAATGAGAACAAGAGAGCTACACTTCCCAGATCAAGGTTTTGCATACCGATCTGGTAGAAGGGGAAGAAACCTTCATGGGTTGGGAACTCTATCAAGCAGGACGGGATTGCTCTATAAATTACATGCTGGACATGAGTTACACTAATCTCTATCACCAGGGACTCATCAATTAGACATTTAAGAGCAGGCACATAAATAAAACACCTCCAGCTTGCAGACACATTACATGCATGCATTCAGTTCTGTTATGGATACACTTCCTTCAAGATGTATGATACATGACCACTGGTAAGATTTTAAAATTTAATACCCCAGGCTGGGAGGTTCAGAGAGTACTTCCCAAATAATCTACTGCCCATACTGATCTGAGTTAAGGCCGGCCTGTAAATGGTGCACCAGGCAGTTGACTTGGATTGTCACTGTTTGGTTGTCCTAGGTTACAATGTAAGATGTGCCCAAAGTATGTTGAAACCAGATAATTTCCTTTATCTTCTGTTAATGGGCCCATCAATGCCTTGCTGCATGACTCATAGATAACTTCCTCCGGGAGCTATCTCTGTTTAATGGGCCATCAAGGACCCACTGCATGACTCATGGAATGAGATCATCCCATTGTGAGATGCTCTGCCCAGGGGGAGGAGCCAAGCATTCCCACCTGGATATAATCCAGGGTTTGGGACAGCACAGGCAGCTTTTACCCACTGGACTCCCAGAAGAGACAAGAGCTACCAGACCTTTCTACAGGATCACTGCTTTGACAAGATCATTTCATCTGGACTGCCACTACCACCCTAACTAACAGGGTGTCAGGTTGTATTCTGACTCTGTCAGTGGTTTTTTGTACTATTGCATTTATTTATTTTACTTTATTTTACTTATTTTCTTTTCCTCTTATTAAATTGTATTTCTGACTTGGAGTCTCTCACTGGTTTTGCTTCCAAACCAGTACAGTGGTTTTTTGTCTTTTCTTGCCAATCTTCCAAGACGATATGAAACAATAACTACCTTCCAGGAAAAAAATAAAAAAAAAAGACAAGAACATTCTTAATTTGATACTTAGTTGAGGAACAAGAGTAATTCTTCCAATGGATTAGAAGAACATCATTAAGCAGTTTAAGAACGCAGTTTTGTGAATGCAATGATATTAATATTTTACATCACTGTAGGACCTTTACTTTCAGAAAATCCTGAAGATCTTTGCAAATTAAAATTTGTGGGGAAGTGTCATAAAGCAATCTGAGTTACATGAGCAACTAACTCTGTGTGAACACTTAGCAGCAGGACAGTGAATGAAAAAGGCCTGGTTAATGTTTTCTGTGAGTCAAAACCACCCACTGTCTCAAAATTAATTAAACATTTTAATGTATATGTGATAGATGAAATATTCAGTTTATCCAATGAAGCAATTTTCAGTTCTTCAGTAGATCAAAAATCATTGTGCTTTATAAATTTTTTGTAGATTTGCCAAATCTTTACAACTTGGTCCATTTTCTTCAAAAATTCAGTCTTGGTCGTGATCCTTAACTATATAATTGATAAATAAAAAAGCAGCAAGCAAATCTGCTGGTATACAGTCACCAGATCTATAGTTGGTTATTTTTTATAAACAAAATTATTTCAAGCTTTTCTTGCAAAGAAAGTCTTTGATTATAAATTTTCTCTAGGTTATTTGTAATATTATTTTTCAAAAAAAAGTTTAAAAACTCTGAAAGGATTGAGGCATTTTAACTGACCTGAAGTACATGCATTTGTTTTGCTTTTTTCCCTTGAGCAGTTGTTTGTATGTCTGCTTTAGCTCTGCTTGACACAATATTTCTGCCCTCTATTTTCTGAAATCTTAGGTGAATCCCAATCTTATTTCACAGCTGCACTGCTTCATTCCTACTTGCTTCAGGCTGAGGGAAGCATGCCTGAGCAGAGCCTGAGCTCTCCCCCAGCATTTCCGGGTACATACATGTGGAACATGCTATGTGGATTATTACCAAATAACACAACTTTAGCTGTAGGAAAGAGCCAGGCACCGAGGAAATTGTGACTCAGAGAGGAACACTGTAGTACTTCTTGGCTTCTTCAGGGCTGCTGTAACTGACTCATGGTGTGCAGCCCTTGCTGAAGGCTGTGCACTATATGGAGTGATGCTTTCACACTTGGTGAATGTCAGTACAATTCCATTGAGTCAGAGAGTCAATGGGGGATGATGACTTGCATCTGGCTTTTCCCCCCATACTCATCACTTCTCAGGCTGCACCTTGAATCCTGTGTTGTTTTGGGTCCCTCACTACAAGAAAGACATGGAGGTAATGGAGCAAGTCCAGAGAAGGGCAACAGAGCTGATGAAAATTCTGGAGTACAAGTCTGATAAGAAGCAGCTGAAGGAGCTGGGAGTGTTTAGCCTGGAAAAAAAGGAGGTTCAAGGTGACCTTCTCACTCAACTGTTGTAGCAGTATTAACTACAACTATCGGAAAGGAAGTTTTAGACAGGTAGAGGTTGGTCTCTTCTCCCAGACAGCAAGTGATAGGACAAGAGGAAATGGCTTCCAGTTGCACCAGGGGAAGTTTAGATTGTTTATTAGGAAAACAATTTTCACCAGAAGTGTTGTAAAGCACTAGAATAGGTTACCCAAGGAAGCAGTGGAATCACCATCCCTGGAGGTAATTTAAAGACATGTAAATGTGGCACTGGGGACATGGTTTAATGGTGGACTTGGCAGTGCTATGTTAATGGATGGACTCGATGATAATGAAGGTCTTTTCCAATCTAAACAATTCCGTGATTCTAAGGTGGAGCTTGCCCCAGACTCTCTCTGTTCCAGGTGAATGCAAGTCTTGTCTCAGGTATCACATCAATCCTTTACACTACTGGGGCCAGGGGCTGAGCTCACCAGCTGCTGACATTGATTGGCTGTTGGTGTTACATGGTTTTGGTTTTGACCACTCCTGCCGGAACTCACCAAAACAAATCAGCTCTGGAGAAAGTAGGGATGAGGATGTGAGCTTCTTGGTTTTGTCCTTTAGGCTATAGATACTTATCCTTTAGGTGATAATTAAGTCTCTAGAAGTTTTTTTTCTCTATGTTTTTGGTTTTGGTTTTTGGGTTGTTTTGGTTTTTTTTTAACAGCATAAACACAGCTGTAGAGATCCCAAACAAGCCGCCTACTTCCAAGGAAAATTTCCCTGAGCATGCAATTCTCAGTTTTTTCCTTTCTTGTGGTAATATTTATATATTTATTTTTTATTTACCTTTTAAAAAATGTATATCCTATGGAAGCTGCACCACTGACCTACTTTTTAAAATGCATTTTAGAAATCCCTAGTTCTTTAGATGTTTTAATAACAGCATTTATACTGCAAAGGGTAGTCCGAGCAAGTACCAGACCAGAGCAAGCATTTACCATAGTGTGTGCATAAAACAAAAAACCAAACCAAAACAAAATATCTTCATAAAAAATATATTTTGTCAGACTCGTGAATAATGCAAACAGTGAGCTGAATCGTGTCAAAACAGAAACCAAGCAATTCTTTTTAGTGATGCAAATCTTCTGTAGCCAGTCTGAAGTCTCAGTCACAAAGGTTTTTCTGCAATATTAAAGAGTAGACCTTCCTTTCACTGCAGAGTGATAAAGAGGCACTAAGCCCTGCTCTGTTGTTAGTCACAAGTCATTTTAATGTGGGTCTGTAACACTGTGAAAGGTGACCTGCAAAAGGCAAGTGGCAGGCTATAATTCAGTGCCTTGGAAGGTAACACTGGGATCTACTAGCTGATAATTGACTTTCCTGTTATACACTTATCATCTGTAACACTTTTAGACCCTCAGTGGGTCCTTGCTAGCAGTGTCTGTGTTAATCCCTGTGATGGGGATGGAGCAGTAAACTGTTCAGAGCATGGGAAGGGCTCTCCCAGCCTGTCTGAAGGCAGCAGCAACAAACATGTTGCTGTCAACCAAGCTCCAATTGCCAGTCACACAGCACTAATTAATATTTGTTTATATGATACAAACACTACCTGGCCTCAAAATTGACTGGGATCCTGTTGTAGAAGCACAGGGTAAGATCACCGCTATCCTAAAAAATTTATAATCTGACCAGTAAAGGGTTGGAAAAATATTTGGGAAACACCATGGCATTTGTGCCCTGTTCTCAAACACCTCCTTCAAGTGCTGACACGTGGCTACTGTCAGAGACAGACAGGAGATGAGGTGGGCCTTTGATGTGCCTGATGCAAGCTTAAGGGCAGCAAGAGAAAATCCATGTACTAAGGCCTCAAATGATTAAGTCAGAGCCAGGTCAAGAGCCAAGTAGAGCAGAGAGCCCGGGGTTGCAACCCCAGAATTGCTACAGTTCATCCAGACAGGTGTCTTCCTCCTCCTCCTCCTCCCATCTCTGCAGACTCTCAGAGAGTCTCCTAAGACTTGTGTGTGCTTTCTTTAAGAAGGAATTTCTTCCAGACTGCAGCAGGAGTAGTGACAAAGACAGTGCCTGGGCTGCTGGCACTGCTGCTCCTCCACATTTGACATTTCAGAGAGGCAGGACTAGCTGCAGAAGCCAGCCTGGTTAGCAGGGATAATGAGGCGAACAGCGTGTACCTGCTCAGAGCAAGCAGGGATGTGTTCACAGATGTATTCCTGTTACATCCTGCTTGTGGAGTTTGATATTCACCTCGGTGGGATGAGGCAGCCTTCAAGGCAGCACTGCTGATAGCAGCACAGTCTGCTGGCTGCTTCTCGATACATGCAGAGGTTTAAGCAGGGAAGGAGAAGCACTGGAGTAGGCTGAGAAGACAAAATACAGCTGGGAATTTCTGCACTGCTCCCTTCTAGCTTGGAGAAAGGTACCACCAGTGGAGGAATATGAGTCAGTGGCATTAATCAGTTTAAGAAATGCAAGAACAGACGAAGCCTTGGCTTTATGCTCCGTTGCTGCCTTGATGAAAGATGTCCCACCTGTGATTCCTCATTTGCACTGTAATCCTCACCTGCCTCAGCGTGTATGTTTTGGATACAGCCTTTAAAGTTGTGATGGTATCATGTTTTCAATAGGGTTTCCCTAGCCATACCTCACAGGAAATTTGTCTCTGGTTTATTTTGTAAATCTGATACATGATCTCTTCCTAAGGCAACTAGACGTGTTTTCTTTTGGAGGGTAGAAAGGGAAAGAGCAAAGAAAAAGATTGGGAAGATTTAGCAAAATCTACATTCAAAAATGCTAAATTGCAGTAGATATATGGACCCCATTTTTTTCCTCATTCCTCTTTGGTTGCTTTAACTAAATAATGAACTAAGACTGACTCTTACCTGGTAACTCATTTGGAAGGTTGAGTATGCGATGAATCCCAGAGCATTAAGTTTTGTTATACTAATTTGCTATTACAAATCTGAATTTCACCAAAGCAAGTTCGTGGCTCTAAAAAAATATCTTCAGCCAGGCTCAGTTCTGACCTAGACCATGAAATTATAAATAACAGTCGTGACTTGTGTAAAACAGTGAAAATGTCTGTAAAATACACATGAATGTAAAAATTCACTTTTGGGGGACAGCTCAACTTGAGCATCAGAATGTAGTTTAGAAGTACTGCATGGAAATGCCTGTACGCAAAGGAGAAAAAAAATTGAGAAGTATCTAGAAGCACGCTGTGATCTTTTATTTAACTCCATCATATGTGTTTTCTTTGTGTTAGGTATTCCTAAATGCTTGTGAAGAACTGCAGCTGTTTGAAATTCTGATACCAAGCTGAAAAACATCCTGCCACCTTGAATGCAATAATCAATACTGAGCCCCTTTACCATGAAGTAGCAGCTTTCAAGGTCAGTCTCGCACTGGCAATGTGGAGCCAGGATGCATGTTGCAGTGCAAGTCTTTTACTTCCCTTTTTCCTCATGTATCTGGAGTAAAATATGTATGAGCTATGTCTTTGTGATTTCCTTTTTTCCAATCAAATCAGATACCAGGGTCCTGAAAATCAACCACTTCTCCCTTGATCTCTTCCCCCTTGAAAATGACTTGTCCCCCTTTATCTGTTTCTCTTCTTGTCCCTTTTCTTTTAAACTCAGTAATTCCCCCACTCAAAACACACCATTTAGTAGCATTTCTGCCAGAACTCTTAAATTTTTCTAAGAATTCATGTTCAATCCATCAGTTGGAAGGATTATTTCTGACTCCTGAAGACTTCTGCAGTCCAAAATTAGGAGCATAAACTTTTACCTGCAGAATCCAAAGTAAAACCAGGTTCGTATTATCTACTGTATATACCTACCTCAATCTTTTCAAGCTTTGATTTTTTTTTTGTATTGACAAATGGCAAACTAAGTCAGGGTTTCTGAAGATAGATTCCTCAATAAATTATTAAGAAGAGGAGTCACTAAACCTAACCTGGACTTTCTTATGAGAGCTAGAGCTTGCTGGGAAATAACAAGACAACTGAAAGGCTTTCAGATATTTTTTGTCCTGTTCACTTGTCCAAAAAGTAATTCACAGGAAACTTAAATGACATTACAGTATTCAATTTGTTAAACCAATATCTGTTTAACTGAATATATTTCTTGGTAGGGTTGGTTGTCAGGGATTTTTTTGTTTGTTTGTTTGGTTTGGGGTTTTTTAGGGTTTTTTAGGCATCTTTTAATTAATTTTTCTTCTTAAAGGAAAAAAAAATTCTTTAGAGGGAACGTCATTTGCAGCAGGGAAACAGTTACAGTTTGTCTGTTTTCGTGTGTCTTTCACCTTCTATGCTACTTGGTGTGAGAAGGTCTGTTCTGTTTAGGGGAACCAAACTGTGACAATCATTTTGTTCTGGGACACAGTGCTCGTCTCTGGTGCTTTTGAAGATCTGGTGGCCTAAATTCAAGCACATCTGAAGGATATTTCTGGTTTTTGGTTGAGTGAAAAAGCCATTTTATTTCTAAGTGGACTTTTTCATAAAATATGGATAAAGTCAGGAGTTCTGATGTCAAGGGATGGCACTGAACATTGGGTATTTCATTCTTTAATACATGTTGGCACAGATTTATATAAATATGTATTCACACATAGAGAATGAAATGCATAGAAAGTTATATATATAATGCTGCATGTACAAGCAGTTGTCAATATACAGAAATATACTTGTATGGAAAAATGTATTTATGTGTACATATATAGCATGATTTGATGTTATTCATCTATACCACCAAGACCTGTTACCACAATCTGGTTAAAACACCTCAAACCACTTTTGTCAGTAGCATTAAAAAACAGCATTCAGGGAGTTAATGCTAAATGAACAGTCAAAATCTCTTGCCAGTAAAAACATAAATCTTCATAAACCAAGCCTGTAGGTACAGCTACACCACAAAATCTGTCCTTCTGTAGATCAGGTTTATGCCCTCAAAGGAAAAACAAGCCCTATGAATGTCTCTAATTTCTTTCAGGTACAAGTGTAATTTCTTTCCCTACTACATGAGGAGCCACATTGGAACAATGGAGTCACAGCTTTTCAGAGCTACTTGAGGTTGTAAGTAACCAATTCCCTTTCACTTCGTTCACCTTTAAAATTTCAGTTCTAGAATTCGGTCTTACATTCCCAAAGCACCATGAATTTATGATGAAGTAAATCAGCCTTGTCCCTTAGGATAAATCATGCATCCCGGGAAAGGCGTTTCAAGACCTTTGGAAGTGTAGCAAAAAACCCTGCAGGTTAAGAAGTGCTGTGCCTTAGTGGGAACACTTCCTTCCCTTGTTGAGGATGGCTTTGGCTATTAAGAGGTGAAGATCACTAGGCAAATTCTGTAAGTCTTTGAAAAACTCTCTTCAGCTGTCAGAGAAGAGGACATTTACATGTTGTCCATGGTACTCAAAGTTATGTAGTGCCCTTGACTACAGTGCTCAGGTTCTCCTGCAACCTGCACAGAAGAGCAAGGAAAAGTAGAGACACAAAGTACTTTGTCCAAGGTCACTCTACAGGTTGAGGCTCAAAATTAGAGTGTTGAACTACATGTGCTTGTTCCTTGGAGAATAACAGCATTCAAATTTCACTGAAGGAGCCTCTGGCTAAGCAAGAGACTATAAGAACAGATCTAAGCCTGGCCAATGTACAGCAGCTGAATTCAAAGATGCAGCCAAGCTCTGAGCCTTCCCCACTGGTTAATGCATGATTAACAGGTCATCAGTGAATGCTTTGTCAAAATTTTCATTAATCCTGAAATTAATTTCCACTTTGATTTCATTTCCACTTTGCTGAGAACGTACTCTATTTTGAGGCATTTAAACATATCCTGATTTCTGCTGAAGACATTGAAAGAAAAGCTTATTAGCTTCTTTTTAAT
Source organism: Acrocephalus scirpaceus scirpaceus (assembly GCA_910950805.1). Classification (NCBI taxonomy): domain Eukaryota; kingdom Metazoa; phylum Chordata; class Aves; order Passeriformes; family Sylviidae; genus Acrocephalus; species Acrocephalus scirpaceus. Next base: position 31,742,365 of record OU383774.1, read on the forward strand.
TTGGAGCAATAAACCTCTTAAAGTTCTCAATAAAGTTTAGCATTTCTTGACGGTTTGTTGCTTAAAGCAGGGATCATCACTCACAAAAAACCACAAAGGTGTAACAAAGCCTTAAAGAGAATGGATTAATCTAGAATCCTCTTTTTCACAAGCACAGATGCTACAAAAATCTACTGATTTTTACATCACTGAGATCTCTAACATCCCACATTTCCTTCCTTTCTCTTGTGATGGGGACCACAACGGACATGTCCCTAAATGAACAGGGAACAAGGGATGTGGGTTCCTGTAAGGTCTCCTGCAATGCTCAGGCAGCCTCAATGTATCTGTGCCTACTTCTGAGGTCCCTTGCTAGGCTCTGCAATCCTACGCAGGCTCCCGAGACAACTCACCCTCTACCACAAAACCCTTTCTGACTTGCTCCCATCCTTTATACAACAGAATTCATTTTCCCATTTGGTATTTTATTTTGATGTTCCAGGCATAAAAAAGCAAATGGTTCCCTCAAGCCATTTTCTCTCTGTGAAACTGTGAAATAGCTTTGCAATTTTGGAGCAGTTTAAAATGCATTGTTATATTGAGAAAGAAGAGGAGAGGAGGGGGGAAGCTTCTTTTCTGACTCTGAGCACTGAATGCTATAGGAAAAATGGATTGAAATTCTTCAAATAAGGATTTCATAGCTTCTGCAGCTATCAAGGCGGATGGCTCCCTATTTGCATACTGCCATCTATATAAAAGAAATGAGACTCAACGGTTTTATTATAATTATATAGCTTGGGTTTTAGTATTAATAAGCCTATTGTTATCACCACTGCCTTTCGAAAAAACCTCTGCGTTTCTGTCATACAAACTGAAATATTGCAATTTATTTTTAAGGCACGTACTAAAAAAGTAAATCCTTTCCAAAGATTCTTCTTGGTTTCTTGCTCAGCACTGAACTAGTTTGCTGGAGATTATCACCAACGACTGTGTTTGATCATTGTGTTTTTCAATATTCCCTTGCTTGCTGAGTGCTTTATTTAAAATTCACAGCAGAGGGGAGATGCATCCTTTAAAGATGGTATCAGTGCCATTTTCCATGGGACTTCAGGCAGTTCCTAGGTGTCTGTGTTGATGTTCTATTAAAATAGAGCATCCTTCATTGAGCCACAAAAAAAGGTGACTGATAATTAAGGTGAAAATGCTGCTCTCCGGTCTACACTGCAGAACTCTTATCAGGCATGTGAACTCTTATCAGGTGCCTTCTTATCTGTCCTCCCATGCATCCTCTACTGGAATCCCACATCAAACTCCCAGGACATCAATGGGAGCTCTACTCTTGGTGATGTGAAAACACAATAGCTGCTGGAGTCTCCAGAGTGTGGCTCTGCAAGCACGCTGTGGTCAGGGACATAGTACACCGAAAGGAAATGTGAAAGGAAAAAATCAGTGGCTTTTGAGGCTGATACAATGTATGACAGCATACTACTATATATATGTATATATATTGTTCTTATATAGAGAAGTTGTTCATTTGGTGTCACGTCAGATGGAGGAGCTAAGCCTCAGAGACGAAATGCTTCAGCTTCAAATATTCACAGGGACACATTCTGGTGAGGCAAAATATGTTTTTTCTTCCAGAGTAGAAAAATTTAAAACAGACTGTGTCTCAGTTTCAGAGATTTTTTTTTTTTACATAGGAAAACAGAATCATAACTTTTTCAGGCAGATAATACAAGGGAGCTTTGTGGAGAAGATCACAGCCATAAAAGCAGAGGTTTATCTAAGCTAAATCTCTGCATGCCAGTCACTTAAGCTTCAGAAATATCAGCAGGTCCTATTTGCCATCTCATGGCTGATCTCAATCCATTTCTTATGGGCACAGTGATAGAAGTGGGTTTTCAGGGAGAGGTTGGAGAAGGACAGGTATTTGAGGTATTTGAGGGAGGAGGGCAGAGGCTTTGAACACCACAAGAGGTTTGAACATAAGATGATGTGAAAGAGAGCTGTCAAAAGACATGAAAGGTAGATGAAGGAGAATGGGAAAGAGATGTTTTACAGCCAAACAACACTGAAGAAAAATTTCTAGAGCAGGCAGAGAAGATAGGGAAACTATATGGCAGGGAAGGAGTTACTGCAATCAAGAAAAGAGATAGCAAAGCTTCATGGCAAATTTCTTAAAATTATCAAGCTCACAAGAAACTAATTCTGAGCATATGGCTGAATGAAACTTTGATAATACCCTTTTGTTGGGATTTTTCCCTAAGACCTTACTTGCATGCCTGTGGATTGTCTGAATTCCCCTTGAACACTGAAATTAGCACAATTGTAGGAAATACAAGCCCTAAGCCTTTTCATTTTCTAGGAACCCGTATCTTTAGACCACTGAACCACAGGTACATTTTTGAAGAGCTATAGTGTAGAAGCTATTAGGCACACGACCCTTTTGTACTGTTTTACATGGCAACCACATGACTGCAATGCTGTCTGATGCTTTACTTGAACAAATTACCTCTGAGATTTACTCCTCTCCACAAAAACAGTTCTAGCTCATTCTTCACCTACCACGAAAAAGACCTCAAGTCTAGATTTATCTTGTTCCTGGTTACTTGTCAGCTTGCATTATCCTGACAGAATACAAAAAACTTGAACATGTACCCTCTAGTAAAGAATTCACAGACTCGCAATGTGGGAAGGATTAAGCATCATAATAGCCAAACCAAACTATTTCTTAGGGGGTTCATATACAGTCTGTCAAACATGTTCCATAGCTCTGAGAAGAAAAACAAATGCAAATGTAAATCACCTCTAGGAAAGACAAATTCCTCTAGGTGTCCAAATGCACTAAATCAATCTCTGTATTTTCATTTGGGCAGAGTCCACAAGCTTTCACCAGCTAAAGAACCACAAGATGAGAGAGTGGACGGTTTGGCATGTTTGTATCAAAAGTTCCCAAGGCAGTTTACGAAACTGAAGGTACTTTATTAGAATTCAACTTAGCTGAAAGAACTTGTGCAAGGAAGGAAAAAAAATAAGATTAAGGTTTGGACAACTGCTGAAGAAACTCCATCTTCTGCACCTTCCGTAATCATATTTTGAGAATTTTATTTTTTGACTTAACATGTAAACACTTCAACCCAAACTGGCATCCAGCGTAATGCACAGTTATTTAGCTATGCCCACGAGAAGACTTAGCCAAACTGAACACAGATACAGACACTTAACTGCAATTTAGTTTGGAAGAATCTGGACCCATTGACTCTCTCAGGGAGGAGCAGGTATGGTCATCTGAATTACTGAAGAAACTACAACCAACAGGCTAAAAAAGATCTTATTCTTTGTCATGTTCTCAGATACTCTTAAAGCAACAAATTTCCCTCAGTATCAAAGAAAAAAAGGTAAGCACTGGAAGAGTCCTTGATAAAGAGTTCCCATTTCAATTTCAGCTTCAGAGGTCTGTTCCCTCATTAGGGGGTTAACTTGTATCACAAAGAAATACCCACGGTACTACGTGAAATACATCTGCTAACAGAGGAACTATCAAAGGAAGAGACAGCAAAATTTACTGTCTGAAAGCAGAAGCTAATTAAATTCAGACTAAAATTGTTTAAACTCATAGAACAGTGAGAATAATTCTAAACTTGCCAAAAGCTCCAGCAGAGTGACCAATATACAATATTTTGGCATTGATTGAGAAATTCCCAACCACACAAATACTTAATATGTTGCAACTCAGAAAGGGCATTGCTTAGGGAAATGCTGCAGTCCTTGTGATAAAATGGATGTCAGTAGTGTTGCTATTCTGGCTTTCTTGACAATCAAGTCTAGGATGCAGAGAGCTCCTGTTCACTCTCACTACTTGTTAGACCTTGAGACAACATTATGCATCTGCTCTCTTCCATCTCTTAACCTGCCTTAGGCTGAGGGCTTGTCTGGCGACACTGTCTGTGTATGAGTCCAGAACTCAAGAGATGTGCTCCTGTGTGGGAATGAGCACCACTGTAACTTCAGTGGGAGCCACTGGGTAACACTGTTTTGTTTTCCTGTTCCTCTTCTCAGATGTATCTCTCAGCAACTCTCCCTGCAATAGTTAATGCAGCAAATGAGATTACACTATCTGCTGCTGTGGATATGCTCAGACAGCATGCTGCCCATGTTCTCAATGTCACTCTCTACCATCCTCCCCCATTCTTGCTAACTTAAACCTTTCAAAACCTCTAGTCAACATGGACTGATCTATTACTAATCTCTGACAAATCCTTTGTTAATCCTTCCTCACTTGTGGCCCAACAAGTTCCTACTGAAGCCAAAGGGAATTTGACTCAAAAAGACATGAATTTATGGCCACGATGCACAGAGAGTGTTCGAGTATGGAGTAAAAATAGATCTGATTCCTGCCAAACAGAGAACCAGAGAAATGGGCAGACCGGGATGTTTGTTGTCTTCTGGAGGATTAATGGGTCTCGTACTATATTGTAAGAATGACAAAGCTGGCCTTCAAATACACCATATTTTTTGTTGGAGAACAGTAAAAATTCTGTGGGGACTTATAATTCGGTAAGATTAATTTCCTTTTCTAAACTGTTTTCCTCCATTTTTAGATAGTGTATGAAGTTTTAAAAGTCATTCTCACTCTTTTCTTTCAGATTCTAAGATTTATTTGTTGTTATTTTTTTATTCCACTTCTTCCAGTAGCTGCCAGGAAAAGCAATCTGGAATCAAGGTTTTCTTACTGTATATTTTGGACAGGCAAATATTTCAAGAAAATATTCTGCAAACAATATGTACTGTCTGGATCTGCAAAGATATTCTATAAACACAGGAAGAAGAAAGGTGAAAATGAGGGAGTGAGATCACAAAATGAAAAAATTATCTGGCACAATGAGCTTCAATTTACTTTTCCTTTTATTAATGTGAAAAGATGTTATTAACAAACATGAAAATCTCTGTGCTCTGCTGGTTGCCACACTGAAAACTGCAGTTGGTACCTTAAATTGGAAAAGCCGGAAGTCTGAGTGAAATTCTCAAGCTTAAGGTGAAGGACAGACTTAATTTCTGTTGCTTTGGAGTTAATAATTTTCTAACATGCAAATTGTATCACTGGGACTAAAATTTACAGTAATTTTACTTTTTTTTTTTTTTTTCTTTTTGATACAGGGAGAAAATGCAAAGATTAAATGATTTAGCCAGAGTTACACAGGGAACTTGCTGGTGAATTCAAATGCCTTATGCTCAGTCTTGTTCTTTATAATATGAGATCCTCTTTCTTAAAAAAATACCGGAGAAAATATACAAACAGCCAGTGGGGAATTAACCTAAACAACTAAAAGTCAGTCATGCTTGCCAAAACAATTGACATTCTACATTTTGCAGAGCAGAGGGACTCTTTTAGGCCCATGTGCTCACTTGCTAACTTGCACACTTTGTAAGACACAAATAAAGATTTACTCTAATGTGCTGTGGTGGTTCTCACTCAGGGATTTTTGCTTCAGCAAAATAAAATTTCATATGAATCACTGAACAAGTAATTAAACGTGACTGAAAATATATCCTTGTGGTGTGCTTGAGTGTTATCTTCATTTTACTGAGGAAACTGAGGAATAGAAAAATTAAATGTTAACCCCTATTCAAGGAAAAAATCATGATCTTCAAATCTAGAAACAAAACCTACTTAATTGTTTTCCTTTAGTTTTGTGCCCTGGACTATTTTTCAGTAGGATGTGTGACTGTTGCATGTTGGACAAAAGAGTCTTAAACAAAAGGACCAAAGGTAGTACTTCTGTCTTGATTAAAAGTCTAGTATTCCCATGTTGAAATTCTATGGAAGTGTGATTTGGTTTCTATAGAAATTATGCTATCTACTCTTTTAACAAAGAAATCCATAATACAGGACTTTTTAAAACATCACATAAGATTCTATAAATGAGTTCTTACTCTCTATTTACTCCAGAAAAGCCTTTAGTATAGAAATCAGAGGAATTAGAAACTACAGAAATCACAGCACAGAAAGCAAGTAACATCCTATTAAGTTCAACTGAAATTTCCTAGATGTGATGGATTGCCAAAAATTAAGGAGATCTTTTTCCTAATCTCTTCCATGAGAAGGGAAACTTTTCTTCCCTGTTGCCTTCATTCCCAATGAATTAGCATTAAGGTTACCAAAGCCCTTTTCTGTCCTTCCCTATACCTCCGGGTTTGCTTCATGGAAATGGCACCTTGTTCTTGCCTCCTTACGTGGTAATGATCGGTCTTGACAAGGGTTTTCAAGGCAGGGGGAGCAGTCATGGCTACAGGCAAAATCACGGCTTCTGAACTTCATGCTTGTCAATAGCTGTTTTAGTTTGCATTGCCATACTAATGTGCCTTATATATATTCCCCAGGGCTCTCCACACCATCATGTTGCTGTTGTCTTATTCATCAATACAATCAAAACAGATCCAGATGCTGTCAGTTAAGGTCAAGATAGGCTTCTTCCAGATTTCCGGAGTAAAAAGGCTTCCATCCCATCTTATGAAAGAAGGAAGCATTGTGTATTCATTTAATAAATAACTATTGGGGTTACACAACTTTACTGTGATGGCCCCAATAATTAACCTTAACTTCTGTACTGAGATTTACACTTTATGCCATCCTCCCTACTGTCCCCATCCATTTCTCCTGGAGTATTTTTGTTGATTGGCACTCACACCACTGTGCTGTCTACAGGCCATGCTGAATGAGATGGCAACTGAAGGGATTGGAAATGACAGCCTGTCCATCCCAAATGGAAGAAAAATCAAGTGAAGGACTGGAGTGTGAAAGATTTGTGGAAGGATGGCCTCTGCTTATCTACAGAATGGATCAGGATGGAGGTGCTGCAGGCTGGAGCTTCACCAGCATTTCCTGCATTTAAAACTCCATCACTGGAGACATTTCTGCAAGTGCTCGCACAATTCAGCTGACTGGTTCTTAGCCTTCTTTCTAATTTTTTTTAAATTTTTGAAAATTCCATCCTAAAGCAGTGCACCCACTTGGAACCAGATCTTAAAACAAATTTGATATCCCTTAAGCTTGAACATACATGCTACTATACACCAACAAATACGGGCCAAAACTTCTGTCTGCACTTTAACTCCTTTGAAAATCTTGTGATGAGTTCACACTGCAAATCAGTGACTTTGAATGTGATGGTCAGTGTGTTTCTATTTAGACGCTGATGTGGGATTGATTCAGGAGTCAAGGGGAGCTGAATGCTTCAAAATACAGCTCACGGGAAGCGCCGATTTTTATAAAGTCCTTGGCTTTTCTCCTAAGATTAGTGACAAAGCAGACACCTGGCATTTGTGGGAGTTTCTGCACTATGCAGACCTGATGGCATTGCCCAGAGAAGTTGTCTCCTCAGAGCTTGTCCTTGTGCATTCTGCCTAAGGAAGCTTGCTTTGTGAGCAATCCCTCCTTGCTCCCACTGTCTCAGCTATCACCACCATATTCGTTGCTGGGAAAAATCAAATATACCACTGCTGTTGTAAATATTCAGCTTACCAACAATTTCAGAAGTACAGTTTGATGAGTTTTGTGTCAAAGCACACTGAACCCAATTGCTGCATGTACATATGTAACAGAGATATCGGCTGTTATTTTAACACTAGTTCTCTTTGCAAAAGACACAGTGTGTCAGAGAAGAAAGGCAGCTGCCCACGCAGCCAGAGAAACAGCAATAGTGTAAAGACTTGAATAAAAGTGGCAGCAATAAGAAAGTAAAATATAACCTCTGCTTCTCCTGCAAGCCTGTTTGACAAAATCTGTTGTCATTCAGTATACACACAAATTACAAAGAAGACATGCTGAGCATGCAAAAATGGCAGACTTATCTGGGGAGCAATAGGTACTGCACACCTCCAAAAGACTTTCCCGGTTCTCTGTTCAAAACAGAAGACCTGCCCTGCCCCTCTTTTTCCTTTGCTGCTCTGCACTCATCTAACTTTCTGTAGATAAGCTGTCCTCTTCAAGATACAGATTTCTTGAAGAAGCACAAGAGAAGTACTTGCTTAACATTTTTCCTGCAAGCTCTGACTTCCTTGGAGCTCGTTCTCTGTCACAACCTCACCTTGGTGGGGATTTTGGACCATAAAAAGAAGCTTGGTAGTCATCCTGCTGAAAGTTTCCTCACTTTGCAAAGATAAGATGCCGATTGTTTTTATTTGATGACAAACTCTCACCAAGTATTGATGCATGAACAATATTAATTTTCATCCCTCTTTATGTCATGTACTTAGACATACCACTTTTATAAACCAGCCTCGGCTTCCTAAACCACTCCTGCCTATGGCAAGCAAGAAGCATAAAAAAAAAAAAAATAGCTACCAAAGTTGCATCTTGTGCAGAAAGTGAACACCACACTGTGAACAGGGGAAATGGCAACATCTGGAACTGCCTCATGACCAAAAACCATCCAAAAGACAACTCATGCAGATGTGTTTGGCCCCAAGGAGGCTTATGATGCTCACCCTTCACCTACAAAAATGCAACACGCTCCAGAAAAATAAATGAAATAAAAATATGTATTTGATTTAGGATGAACAGGGGGAGAAGGAAGAAGAATGTGAAGCTTTCCATTGGCTTATTAAACTTTCCTTTTCAAAGTTGTTTCTGTTCAAGCAAGAGACTTCCCAGCATAGCTAAGCTGAAAATTTCAGAGCCAAATGTGCTCAGTGCCAGTGTCATCAAGAAGGATAGATTATAGAGCTGCTTCTCATTTATGTGCTTGTTCTGATGAAATACAGACATTTATCTTTGTGGAACTAGTAAAACAATTGCATCATTTTCCACTGCAAATTGAATCAATGTACCCAGTGGCTGCTGAGCTGGGAGCAGAGCTGGAAACTGTATGTTCTGCTATGCAGCTGCTCTGATGGTAGGATCCCTTTTGCATTCATCTGAATTGCCTTCACCTTCCCTGTCCATTCCCAAGCCTTTTTAAAAAACCCACACAAAAAACCCACCCAACAAACCAACCAACCAAAAAAACCCACAAAAAAACCCCAACCAGCCAAAAAAGAAAAAAAAATCCAAACAAAACCAAAACAACCAAACACAAACCCCAAAAACTTGGCTTTTGTTTTGTTTTCTCCACAAACCCTCCCCTTCCAAGCCTGAGGGCTGTAATACTGGCAGTTCTTTGTCCAAGTTTGAATTGCTGGAGAGACTGCATCCATGCAAAATACAGATCCCACATGGAATTCCTGCCAATGCTTAGAGATATTTGCCTCTGAGGCTTTTGCTCAGGTCATGTCTCCTTAGAGAGCATCACACAGTGTTCCACTCTCTTGTCAGACCTCACAGAGAGCAAGTAATTCAGGAAAAAATCATAGCTGTTTAGTCAAACATGAAAACTTTCTTTGAGACCTCATGCCCCTTGGGCAAGTCTAAACTTCTGGGATCACCTATCCAAGTGTAATCACTGCTATAAACAAAAAGATTGCTACAGAGACTTTAACTCTGTGTGGGGAAGGAAGCATGTGCTATGATACATATGGTGGATCTGCCAAAAAGCTGTGTGAAAATACAAAAAAGAGTACCTTACCAATACTGCCATGACGTGATTTGTTACCTATTACTTACATCACTTATGTTCTTAGGGTCCTAGGTAAGATATGCAGATGAATTTTACTTACTTATATACTATCCTGCTTGGATTTTACATCAGAGTTATCGTCCCAAGGTGGAAAGCTCAGATATTGTTGGACTTCTACAAAGGCTGCAGATCCACCTTACAGTACCTGCATCCCACCTGGTACACCTGTGAAGACAAGGATCCCTTCCAGTGAGGAATCCTGCCCCTGACAAATTACAATTTGAGAGCTAGGAATCATAAAAATCATAGAATCAGAGAAAGGCTTGTGTCAGAAGAGACCTTAACATGTCACCTATTTCCAACCCACCTGCCATGGGGAGGGTTGCCACTGTCTAGATCATGAACAGAGAGAGAAGGTGGCACCGCACAAGAAAATGATGAAACCTTAGCACAATGCTCCTGTCACAGCTGGCTGATGGTTGGGAGTTCTGCAGCAATCCAGTGAAGGTCGGCTTCTAAAGGTAATTCAGGTAGGACAGTGGTGCAGTTGTACTTGTATTAAGGGGCAAAGTCTCCTCCAAGCATGACTGTCAGCAGAGGAAGAAAGCATGGAGATGCTTGCTGCACTGCTAAAAGCATATTTACAAATCAGGCAGAACACAGAAATTCTGGGGATTTTATATAGGCCTTTCAACTTCTATTTCTATAACTCCGGGGCAAGAAAAAACAGTCCTGTGAAGAAACAGCACAGAGATTCTAACTACAAAAGTAAACATTACTCTAAAGACCTTGGCAATGCACTTATTTATGCTTTTACAGGTGATTTTAAAAATCTCCAGCTTCCCACAAGTTGTTTCATTCTTGAAATGGTTTTGTTTTGGTAATCTGTAGTTCTTGATTTCATTTATGCACATTCCAGTAGTGTCTAGAGACTCTAAACAGCATTAACGGTGCCTACCATACAAACCCAGATAACAGACAATGTTTACCCTGAAGGCGAATAGAAATAGGGAGAAGATGCATCTGTGGTATAGAATTGAGCAGAAAGGAAAAAGCTGTCATGAGGAAGGATCCAAAGGAAATCCAAGATTTGCAAAAGTGTGGTTGTTTATTGAGCCTCAGGGTTTAGCTGCTCCAGCTGAGATGCTTCCAAAGGGGGTTGATAATGCAAAGCATTCATTGCCATGAAACAGGATTCAAGTCTGCCTCGAGTTAGTCACTTCTAACACCAGGAACTGAAGATCTTACACTTCTAAAGCAACATCAGTTTAGATTTCTACAAATTAATCTTCATCCAGTGCTAATGGTGCTCAGTACTGGCTCTTAAGACTTCGCTCTTGAATAGTTCAGAGTCATGTTGCCTTCAGGTTTTTCTACTGGTTATGCAAAAAACAACAAACACTGAACTCAAATGAAAATATGCTTTGAAAGAGGCAACACTTTTGGGGGGAGATTTTATCTGATTTTATTTGTCCAAGAGATTAGCTTGGAGAAAATTAATAAGATTTTAGGCACATGCTCAGGCTTGAAGCAGAAAAATCCAAGCTAAATCAGAACTGAAAATATTTAATCCAAATTTGTCATCCTACAACACTTTGTCAAAAAGTTGATTCAAGACTTCATACTCCCAGGCACTCAGTCCTGCTGGGCCCCCACCACTCTCACTCAATTGGGGCAATACCACCATCTGAATCACGGAAATTTAAATAAGTGTATTAAATGATGCTGATTTAAAAGTGTTATTTCCTTTCTTTAAATCTGAGCTGTTTGACTGTAAGATCAGACTCTGCAAAAGAAGCAAAAAAGAGGGAGATAAGGATTTTTAAGTGTTTTTAATGTCAAAGTTATTACACATTTAAGTTTAATGTGTTACTCAATTAGAAAATTGGAGAGAAAAAAATATTGCTGGTAGTTTTGGAATACAGGGACCTTCTGTTCAAAAGAGATAGTTTGTCTCAATGGAAGAGAAACAGCCATTCACTTAGTTATCCAAGGCACTAGTTTAAAGATTGTATTGCACTTCATTGAAGACATTCCTACTGTTCATTTGTGTCCTGTATCAAAATATCCTTCACAAGACAGTTCCAGGTCATTCACCAGCGCATCAGCAGGGTTTTGCTGCTCACTTCTGCATATGGGTAACAGCATGAAGCCCACGCTGTCTGCCAAACAGCCCATACATCAGAGTTTACCAGGCTCTGCTGCTCCTGCTTTTCCTTCCCCTGTAGAATGCCACAGGCTACAGACAGATGAAACGGGAAATACTATAGCCTTTCAAAGGACCAGTGTAACTCTTAGAGGGAAATTATCCTTTGATTGTACAACAGAGAATCTCGAACACAGCTGATAGTAGGAAACACCCATATAACACTACCTTCAATAAAGAGGCACAACAAAACCTGTTTCTCAAGACAAAAGAATGAAATCTGGCAACTTTGCATGGCTGCTTGGCAAAGACTACAAGTGCTCTAAAGTGGCTGGTTAAATGCTAGAATTATAATGGGAACTGGAAATGGAAAAGTCTGGAAACATTCTAACTTCGGAGGTTGAGACCCATTTTCTGTTTTTTCTGGCTGGTGTGTAGCAAGACACTAAAACTGCTTTCTGTGCCTGTTCTGCATAAATACATGCCAAAGGTAGGAGCAGACAGCTGCTGAGAAATCCATCAAGGGCTGTTAAACACAAAGATACCACCTCTGGCTCAAGTAATCCCAGAACAGCAGATTGTTGGGAGGTGCTGCAGGGGAATCGTGCCATGTGTCCGTCTCGCACCCAAATCTCCATAGGACAGAGATCTGGTACCACAAACAGCAACCTCACCCTGTACAGCTCTCTGTAAGCTCTGCTGTTAAATGAGCACTTTGTAACATTTCATTCAACAGGCACATTTGGAAACAGATGCTTCCCAAAGATGCTTTCATGAATGATTTGGGCCAATTAAAGGGGCTTTCAGGAAAAGATACCTCCACGTGCAGTGAAATTTACCCTTTGCAAGGGTTTACAGACAAGCTGCTGTCTCTTGTAACACAATAAATCCCCATCAAACATGGTCAGACAGCCACAGGCTGTATTTCACTGAAAAATACAGATCCTAAAATAAACCTTTTAAAGTGCAAAGGTATTTGGATGTCAGGAAGAGAAATCTCTTTCAGAGCAGTCTCTGCTCACAAGTTACCCGTCTATTTTGCTGTAAGGATTCAGGGCTCAGTTCTCATCTCAAAGTCCACATTTAATCAAGCGTTTAGCCTAGTCTCGGTAGTCTGTTCAGAAAACTAAAGAATATGCAAAAAATCTAGATTACTTAGACTACAGAACACAAGTTCCTTTTCTTGCTCTTCTACATGTGAGAAAAAGCCTGAAAAAATTTGCTTTTCAACCTGGCAATGAAAAACTCCACATCTGAGCAGAAGTAAACATCAGAAAGTTTCATCTGATGCAATGATCTTTTCAGAAACTTTATCAGCAGGAAAAAGTAAGGAATTATAAAGGAGCAGGATCTGTAACATGAAATGTGGCAGTGGGGTCCAACAGAAAAATATGGCCTTAGATATTTGCAAATGTGTATACACGTATGTATGTAATAACATGCCAGAGTTACTCAGAAAATAAAATTATCAATGCATAAAGTTGAAAAGGAGAAACTTCACCCTAAAGTAGTGGAAGAAAAATCAAAAATGCTCTCAATGTAAGCATCTAACCATCATCTCTCAAAACAGTCATCATGTGCCACTGTTTGTCAGTGGACTTGGTCAGACCAGTCGTCACAAAAGACAAAATTTCAGGAAGTTCATAACCTGACAGGAGGCCTGTTAGTGTTAGGCACCTCAAGCCTGTTGAGTTTAAGCTGGATTTGGGAGAGCTGTAAGATCTTTTAATGTCCAAATGCAGGTATCAGCACCTAAAATATCTGGCTCTTTAAGAATCTTTTGCTCTTAGTGCTCTTTTAGAAAGCTGTGTGACCCTTTTGTCAAACTCAGTGACATTTTCGAAGTTGAATAGAATCAGAACAACAGATTTTGGAGTCTATAAAGCAGCTGCCATATGGGAAAAGCTAAAAAAGAAACAGGCACACATATAAGACAGCATGAGAAATGATGGCTCTGCTTGGCCTGGACAGTGTTTGTCCTCTCCTCTGAGGATTTTCAGCTACCTGAGCAATCAATCCAAGCCCTAAATTTGCCGCTTCTTGTCTTTGTTAAAGAAAATCTACCAATAAATCCCCATAAGAGTTTGTGTAACCCAGATCAGTCAGTTATTTCTCACTCCCTCAGCATTCACGGCTTAACCAGCTGGCTCTCACTGCCCAGGCACAGACCTTGTTAGGCACCAGTGGCTGATGGAGACAGCCTCGTGCTGCATTTTGAGGAGGCCGACACACTGTAAAAGCTCCCAGAATATACTTTTTGGGTAAGCACAAACAAGCAGGAAAGCCCCGAAGTAATTTGTTTTCTTTTATGCTAAACAGGAAGATGTATGGGAAGAGGAGAGCTGCTTATTAATCCCAACCAAACAGTAAACTCCAGCTGAGCAAACTCTGCCATTTGGTGGACTGAATTTCTTAATCAGGAAAACATATGGGAAGGCAGTTTTCAGCAACCGAGACAGGAACATTTGCAAATGCTTTCTTATTGGTGCAGACCAGAAAGACAGCACAGTTTGCATTAAAAAAAAGGGAATCTTTTTGCTTTTTTTGCCTTGTACAAGCAAATTAATGTTAAGGGAACTGAGCAGCTTCCCTGTAGTGTCATGAGAGCAGTAGAACCAATGAAGATGGCTCAATCACAAAAATTAGAATGTTGCATACAAGTCAAAAACCAAATGAAGCAAAACTAACCCATGCTTCTGTTCTGCTCATCCCAGAAATGTATGTCAAGAAAACAGCTTAGACTCTGGAATTTATTTTCAGGAAAAAGAGGAAAAAAACATTCAGTATCCCAAGAAATGGCAGAAGCAAAGCCTTGAGAGGAAGCCTGTACCATAAAATCATAGAATGGTTTAGGTTGGAAGGGACCTTTAAAGCTCATCTAGCCCAACTCCCCTGTAATAAACAGGGACATCTTCAACTAGATAAAGCTGCTCAAAGCTCCATCCGACTTGGCCTTAAACATTTCCAGGTATGGGGCACCTCTCTGGGCAACCTCTGCCAGTGTTTCACTATCCTCATTGCAAAATTGCAACATTCTTACTTATATCTAATCTATTTATACCCTCTTTTAGTTTAAAATCATTACCCCTTCATCCCCTATCACCACAGGCCCTACTAAAAAGCCTGCCCTCAGGTTTTTGACAGCAGGTTTATCTAGCATCTTTCCTCCCTAGTGAAGCAGAAGATATCCAAGCACAGTGTTTGTGGACACTGCTGATGAATACACAATCTCTCAGAAGACTTCAAAACCCAAACTCTTGGATGTTTCTGATCATGTGTATGATCAACACTAAGGCCATCAGCTCCTGCCTAGCGTAAAAGAGGTTAAGAGTGGATTGAACAGATGCTCTGTTGCCAGTGCATTTTTGTTAGAATGATTCCTCTGTGCTCTGTGTAGCTTAAAATGAATCATAAGGGCCCCAGATTTTAAAGTCAGAGAAAGAACTAAATCCCATAGGCCAATTAATACATGCAGAAACAATCTCCCTAATTTAGGTAGCAAGGTCCCATCAACATAATTCTCTAGCACATTATACTGGTAGACTATATTTAAATACATGTTCTTTCTGGAATGTAAAGTTGGTAGAGGGTCAGAAATTAAGCCTGAATTTTCAGCATGATCTGGTCACCAACTTGTTTTGTGTTGCGTATCAATATTCTGCATTTCACTAAATTGTGCATATTAAAAGAAAATTGTGTGCAAACCTTTATTTAAAGAGATGGCTCACAGATGTAAGGCAATTTGCAAAGAGATAGATAGAAATGGAGGGTTACTGCCTCAATAAATTTCTGTGGTGAAGGGACATGTGTCATTAAACTACTCACAACCAGAAAACCTGGAGTTGAAGCTTAGTCACTAACTAGATGTGCCCTTGGTGAGGCAAGTGTAGCAGATAGGTACCAAAAATCTGCAGAGGAATACTGATTCTTGGTCTTATATAGGATAAAACTCTATATGCAGTGTTAATTACAATCCAAAACATGAATTGTAATTAATTCATAAGCTGCTTTGTCAGAGCAACTGAATTACTCTTTTTTTAACCTCACTGCAGGATGTTGTGTGATTTGACCTTCCCAAAACAATCTCAGTCTCTTTAAACTTCTGCTTACTGGTAGAAAAACACATGGTGCTGTAAGCAAGCCCCATCCTGCCTGCCATTCACAACAGTGTAGGATCAAGAGTAACCTCCTGCTGAGAAGAAACAGGCTGAACCCACTGTGAAAGAGAGATGAGTAAGGCCAGATGGATTCCAAACACCACATTGAGCACTGAGGGCCAGAGGGAGCAGAATGGCACCAGAGGAAGAAGGGCTTTGCTGATCTCATCACGGAGTAACTGCGGGGAAATTTTCACCTTCTTGAGGCACTGTACCACTACCTGTTTGCCACCAAATTTAATATAGCAGCTCCTTGGTCACAACTGAATTAGGTGGCCCCATCAGGAATCAGTGTGAAAGTAACAAAAGGAGTAGTTGGCAGTCAGGGGACGTGGCTGTCCCCCTCTACTCCACTCTGGTGAAAGCCATCACAGAGTGCTGTGTCCAGCTCTGGAGTCCCCAACATAAGAAAGACATGGACCTGTTGGAGCAAGTCCAGAGGAGGCCACAAAGATGCTCAGAGGACTGAAGCACCTCTGCTACGAAGACAGCCTCAGAAAGTTGCATGTGTTCAGCCTGGAGAAGAGAAGACCCCCAGGGAGACCTTGGAGCACCTCCCAGCATCTAAGTGGGCTCCAAGTGAGCTGGAAAGGGATTTTTGACAAGGGCATGTAGTGATGGGACAAGAGGAATAGTTCTAAAGTAAAAGAGGAGATATATAAATTAGATATTAGAATGAAATTCTTTCCTGTGAAGGTGATGAGGCATGAACACAGGTTGTCCAGAGAAGCTGTGGATGCCCCATCCCTGGCAGTGTTTTAGGCCAGATTAGGTGGGGCTCTGAGCAATCTGGTCTAGTGGAAGGTGTCCCTGTCCATGGCAGAAGTGTTGGAACTAGATGCTCTTTAATGTCACTTGCAACCCAAAGCATTGTATGATTCTACATTACTCCAGCTTGAAAAATCACAGCTCAGCATCAACAGAGCAGCAACATTCTATTTTTCATTTGCTACAGGAACTCACACCACCCTCCTAGAGGGGGTTTCTGACCAGTTTAAAGTATAAGTTTTAAAGGACATTATTCATCTCATTTCTGTTTCACTATTCTAAGAGCTTTGACAAGATTCATCTCTCCTATCTTTAGACACGTAGAAAGTACAACTTCTAGTCTGATCAGATCCTTTGATATTCACTTTAAAGAAAGGTGCTTCTGGGGTGGAATTCCATCCCATCCCAAGGTAGACATCTAAAACAGGTCAGAGAAATCGCACCTGAAGAGTGTCTATTTTGCCCCTCCATTGACTGCAGGAGTTTAGTTGAGGAGCTCACATGCAGAAAATTACACTGGAATGTCTGAAGCTGGAGGAGGTAAATTTCACCCTAGAATATCTCTCCCAAGAGCCGTCAAAGCTCTTCACCGAAACTCTTTGAGGCAAGGAGTTATTTAGACTGCAAAGCTTTAGGGGGTCTTTTACTGTAGGCTTGAAAAGTTATTGATATATTGGAAACTCAGTTTCAAGGAAAGTCTTTGTACACTGTAGTGGTACTACCTGGTGGGAGTTCCACTCAATTCCTGTTTAAATGAAAAAGGAATATGATCTGTTGCTTGTTGCTAAACATGGTCCCACTCTCCAGTATGCAAAATCCCATAGCTAATGACTTGGATTCTCATCTAAATTACCCTAATGCAATGAGAAAGGGCACCACCAAAATTCAATTATATCCAATTATATTGGTTTAAATCTGAGATAAAGCAAAGCCAGAATCAGGTCTAGTCTGTTCCACATTGATTTCTAAGTTTTCCCTATGTTCAGCTCTCAAAATAGCTCAAATATTGATGACATGCAGGAGTGAAGTTCTACAAAATGTCATTTTGATATTCATTTAATTATGCTAATTGTGACTTGTTACCCTCTACCTCTTATTTGTACATTTAAAACATACTCAATTCCCCTCTAGCAAAATTCTCTTGCCAAGAGATCCAATCGTTGTTAGCTTATACTCAAAACCTCATCCCAGGAAATGATAAATAAAAATATTTAGGCAAATGCAGAGAGAGAAATTAATAAAACTTATGTGCATGCAAATACTTAAATGTTAAAATACTTTTAGTAAAAAATTCTATGTCTTTTTTGTTTGAGGAGTTTCTGTTCCTTTAGTGGGGTTGAACCTTTTTTTCTCAGAACAAAAGCTCCCAAAGCATTTTAAAAGGTAAGAAAATCTAAATAAATTTATAAGAATTCTTGAAGTTGTTTTTGCACATACAGCTGCATTGCCTAGAGTGAATCACCACATTCAGTCTAGGCAATGCAACTCAGTAAGAGCATTTCCAAGCTTTCTGGTTCTGCATTTCAGTCCCTACACCAGGATTTCTGGGTGTACAATCCAGCAGCAACCCTGAGAACAGCCTGTTTCTCAGCCCCCCCATCTTCCCAATGTGTGGCTGCTGTGCATTCATGACAGTGAATGCACTTCCTGCAGGAAGTTCAAAAACCTGTTTGCCCTCCTGTGCTGGATGGCATGTGGGGACTGCTGTGGTGGCAGTGCTGCGACCAGGCTCACGGTGCTGCATCACCCACACAGACTCATTTCTCGAGTGGCTCCAGAGCAGTCCTCAGATAACCGGGATTTTTGAGAACAGAGGACCACTGGACTCTGTGCTAGTCAAACACAGGAGTTGTGGGGTGATGAGTCTTCCAGACATCACGGGAAGAATAGAACCAGGTGTGACAGCAGCTTCACAATATCTGTCGTGGCAAGGTAGAAACTACAGATCTTCTGTTCCCTCATATTAATACAGGATTTTTTTTATCCAGATGGCATATGATCACAGTGTTACATAAAAGAGGATGTTCATATACCCTGAAGATGTCAGAGGAACAACATCTACGGCAGAAAATGAAGCAAATTTCTATACTTCAGAGTCCAAGCTCAACCAAAAGTACCTGTGCATGTGTGGGCACGGACATACATACCTACACCCAAAAAAACCACAGGGAAAATTATATTTTCAAGAATATAAAAATTTACTAGTTTCTAATCCTCCAAAGTCCTAAATGTCGCAGAGAGAAGACACATATTTAGAAACTCTGACTCAAAAGTGACCGAACTCTGGGAAAGACACCTATTGATTGCACAATGGTTATAGATCAAGCTTACCATACAACAACGCAATTTCTCTCATTAGAGGATGTTTACATTTAATTAGGTAACTGTACTTTTTTATTATGCATTAGTTCCCCCTGTTCTTGTCATTAGGATATTTGTTTACACTAGCAGTAAATGCTTTAATAATAAAAAAATGCTGAATACAAGTTTACTAGAATTCTCTTCCTTAAGGAAAACTAAACCAAACCCAACAAAGTGATTTCAAAGCCACTAATTACACATGGTGTTCTTCAGGAGAGGCGTTTCCAAATGTGATGTCTCTAACAACTCTGTTCTACTGCTGTGACTTACGTTCACAGATTCCGTGGGGTCTAAATGAAGCAGAAGGATTAACTGCATACAGATGCTTTCCTATTTCTGCTTGCCACTGTTTTTACTTTTCTTTTGTGTTTTCTTAAAAAACAAAGCCAATAAAAGGATTTTACATTATACTAAGAAAGTTAAATACAACCTGTAAGAAGTAATTACAGGCACAAAACATATGGAAATGCCATCTCTTGTTTTGGTTATATTTGCACATAATGTATGCAGAGCAAGTTGTGATTAGCAGACAGGAAGCATAGTCTGTGATTATGCAGGATTTGGTAATTGAATCCACCAAGGATAATGATGCTGACCTTCCCATTCGAAAATAAACTAGGCATTCAAGTTTTAAGTGGTTTGCATTAATTCTAATTGTATAGACATGTCTACCCAGACCTGCTGCTGGGAGAACCCGGAACAGGTAAGTAATGATTACATTAGAGTGTTTTATTAACAGCAACTAAAGTAATGCTGTTTACAGCAACAGAGCTTGGACCATATAAACCCAAAATCTGAATACCTAGGAGCCATCATTTTCACTGAGGTACACATGCCAATGCTGCAGCAATCACAGCAAAAAGCTGCCCAAGGAGATCTGTGATTACGGAGTACTCCTTGTAAACCCACACAGAAGAAAGTAGTAGCTAATTCATGAGAGATCTGCTTTATTGCCTCTTCTATTATTCTTCAATCTTGCAAAGAACATAGGGTGCCAAAAGATGGAAACGCAATAGAATTAAATAAATAAATGAATTATTTACCCTGGAGACATGGCATGGTTTGAACTATCTATGAAACTACTTTGTTTTGGGGATTTTTTTTTTTCTTGAATTGGTACTTTTTAGCAGCGATATTAACTTGGTTCTACTACTGTAGTTCAAGAACAGAAACTATGGAAACAGACCGGTGTCCTTCATATGGAGAAAGACTGGTGTTTAAACACTGATGTGTTAAATCTGATATCTTGCCTCCCTGCAAGCTGACCTAGTTCTCATTTAGTCCAGTGAACCCACCCCCAAGTCCATCTGTGACGCTCTTTCCTAAGCCCTGAAGGCAAATTTACCTCGGTCCAAAGCCTGCAGCAGTTTTACTTACAGTACCACCAAGTCTACGTGTCTTAGTCTGCAGTGGGACAAATTTGCCAGAGAATGAAAACAAAGACCAGTGGCTCAGAGAAAGCTGCATGGCCTCCTATTCCCAGGGTCACAGGAAAAATATGTTGCTGTTTGGGAGCATAGGTCCATAGTTTCCTAGATGCTCTCTCTGCTGGAGATAAAGTTTGTCTAGAGTAAGATGGATTCTTTTCTGGAAAAAAGTTTAAGGATTTTTACATTTCTCCTAAATTTCTGATGTGTGTTTACCCATCAGATGTGGGATCCAGTCACCTGCCTCAGATCTGGAATTTACAGATAATTCCATTCTTCTTGAACATATCAGCTCTGTGTTGCAGGCATGGAAAGCAAATATTTCCCTCTGGAAATGCCAGACTTCGACATGCTCCATAATTTCTGGCTGCAAAAGCCATACTGCTTATTCTTGCTGCAAACCCCAGGAACATAGAGGACTCACATGGGAAGCTTTGTGGTGTGTGCATGGAAGTCCAAGGTGTTCAGGAATAACGTGGCTTATTGCATGTGCACTTTACAGCCACATACAGACATTTCTGCTGGGAGAACTGCAAAAAAAGATACTGCAGCTCAATTTCTGCTTTCCTATACTCCTTGATGCAAATAAAACTAAGTCCCTGATGGATTATCACCTGGCCCTTAAAACTGATAACTGATGCCTATAAGAATAGCTCAAGGACCCAGAACTGCAAACTCTAGGAATCTGGCCTCAGTCACAATACGTGTCATCCAGCTCTGCAGAAACATCCCTGCAGTGTCCAGCCATCAGGGCAGGCTGATTACATCCTGTCTGCCAGGACACAGAGGTGGGAATGACTGCTCACCAGTGATTATACAGCAAGAAGTTCCCAGGAATAGTAAGAAGCAGGGATGGCTGTTCTACAGCAGACTACTGACCCAAGCAGAGAGTGCTTAGAATCTAAATTACTGAAAAACAGATTAGAGGAATCACAACAAAGCTCTATAATTGCACTGGAATTAAGTTATATGCTTACATTTTACATGTGCAAAAATTGGCAATATGGAATGCACAGGCTTTCACCTCTGGGTAACTGGCTTACTGCTCTATTATATTTAATGGACAAACAGGAAAACATTATGTAGTCTTCACTTAGAGTGTATTTATGACTGAACAACACTCTGAAAGTATGTCCAAAACCATTTTCTCAGCTCATTAGAATAACTGCAGGAGGGAACTATGATAGTCTGGGGTTTATAAGGTGACGTGAAGGTCAAACTCATGCCAGGATCATTGTTTTATTAGTTACTTCCCACTCTCTGCTGTCTGAGATATGGATTGATGGTCTCAGTCCAAGTCCAGGTGCTTACATACACCTATCATACACCCCTCACATGGGTAGCAGGTAAAGAAAGCATACAGATCATTTCCTTGTCCAGAAGAAACAACATCTTGTAGCATTGAGCACAAAAGTCGAGCCTTCAGTCTGGATAATGACCTTTAAGCCTCCTAGACAATGAAAGAGATCTTTATCGACTGCTCATTTCACTTTTACCCCATTTGCAAGCTCCTGGATACAAGCAGATTTAAGGACAACAACCCAACTCAAAGGCCACAAAGAGCTTGTGGAACTGTCTGGACATACAATGAGCTTTTCACAGACTGCATAATGCTGCCACTTCTTCTTGCCCCTTACAGACCATGCTCTGCTCCCAAAGAAATTTAGCAGCAATATGGGAGGGACAGGAGCTTGAACCTTGGTGATAAAAGCAGTGGTAACAGCAGTGAGAGCTCAACACTGAGATATTGAACTACCTCATTTTGTGCAGCTTTAGTAAAGAGATGTAGTGTAGTAGAGAGGTAGTGTCAGTGGGACAGCTGTCCACATCCACTTTTACAGGGAAGAAGCAAGTGGGCTCCATCAGCCCACATCACTTGCTATCAGCCTCAGCTTCTCTTTCATGAAAAAGGTCATTGAATCTGCTGTATCATCTCTAGCAACAGGAAAGAGACAAAAGGACCAGAATTAGAAATGTTCCTCTCTCTTTCCCAGACTTCCCTGTCTGCAGAAAGACAACCTAGAAGGAAATCTGAGTCATGACCTTCTTGCTTAGTGAAGCCCCCTGGGATCAGCATTAGCAAAGGCAGTTTTGGTCTTTTCAAGGGTGACCAGCACCCAAAAGAAGTGCTTTGATATTCAAATGAGAAATGAAGGGAAATATCCACATGGAATCCCTGCTGCTGATGGGCAGCATGGTACACACAGACAGCCCTGGATCAAGCTGATAATAGTCTGCTTCTGTTCACAGATGAAGGAAAATGAGTCTCAAATTACCAGAGCTGTCCCTGGGCTTTGATACTATCACGCACACTGCTGCTATCCAGCGTCAAAGTCATAACAGGGGCAAGCACTGTGGCACCAAGGAGGGACAATGTGGTTTGTAAGAGCAGATGCAGGCAAAAAAAAAAGAAAAAAAGAAAGAAATGCACATCCTTTTTTATATTCACCAGCCAGCACATTTAGTACCATGATCCTTGTTTTCTTATGGTATGAAATCACTTGGAGCCTAAAATATTCCTAAGGTTAATAAATGGTCAACTCAGGCACAAAAGCTACAACTATTCCACCAATTTAAAAAGGGATGAGTTTTAGGCTGGAGAACACGAGTGTGACTGACAACATTGTTAAATTTCAGCACTGTCTCTGGTTTGGGTTTGGCCCATAATAACAACCAATCTCTTAGACAAAGCCCAGGCATATTTTGGGAGATATATGAACCAGGCAAATAATAATGTGAGCCAGTAATAATGTGAGATGACAAAATGCACAGCAGAAAACAGAGAGCTTGGCTTCACTTTCTTAGCAAATTACCTTGATACTTGTTTCTTCTAAACTGCTTTTCCTGAGTGACACTATTGAGACATTAAAGGATCAGAGCAAAGGACAGTGAACTGGGAGCCACAACATTAATTACGGCTCTGACACTGGTTACTGAGGAGACCCTTGGCAAATCACAAATTTTCTGTGCCTTCTAAGTGAGAAGGCGATGATCGCAAATCCTTACCACATGTCAGGAAGGAGAGACCTAATTAATTAATGCTCAGAAAATGCTTTGGAGATTAAGTGTGTAACTCTTGATGTCATGAGAGCTAAATATTATTACTGAACTCAGCTTCATACAAATGGGCAACGGTTCCCAGAAAGAGAAACATCAAGGGTGGGAAGCAAAGAATGCTCTTATAGAAAAATACTCAGTGTAACTCATTCTGAAGCTCTTTTCCAGTAGCCAAGTGATTGTTTTCCTCTAGGTACAAGGTTAAAAGAATTCCTGCTAAATCCCCCGTATCTGTCAAGATTTAGGGATATGACATGAGCTGCAATCTTCCCAAAACAGCTCTCACTATTAGTAGGGGCATGCATATATTTAACCAATAATTTAGGTGTAGACATCACTATAAGGAGTTAGGGTTTTCTATCTCTGTGTCCTCTCAAGAGCAGTCTTTGGTAGACAGCAAAAGAACTACTGTTAAAAGAACTACTGGGCAAAAGACTCTAGCTCTGGTCACTTCTTATTCTACTGCTTTTTATATGGTACAGACACAAACTGGGAGTTCAGCTCAAATGTGATGGAAGTTGGGCCATAAAGGAAAGAACAAGGAGGGTCCAAAGGGAGAGCTACTTGAGACTAGAATGAAGTTCCAGCAGCCAAAGGCAGGGCTCTTGCCCAGAGCAAAAAGGATCCAACAGTGATTTCATGCAATGTTTTATATGTCCCAGTCTTTCTGGAAAATGAGCTTTGTCAAAGATCTACCCTACTTGAACAGGTCATTTTTTTCCCCAGTAGAAAAGGAGGCAGTCATGTGTTACTGCATAGGTGGTCACAGAAGAGATCTCAATGTGAGGAGTGGGATGAGATAAGGAGGACATGGATCTTTCACCCATGAAGCTAATCCAAACTGTGCCACAGACTCCTACAAAAACACATATAGTTGCTATACACCAATACTCAGAGATTCATGGATTTTAAAGGACCTTCAAAATCACCATTATTCATTCCTGCATAATGGCTTTGAACTAGATCTTATCTTTTAAGAAGATATCCTATCTTGATTCTAAAATCCCCAGTTATTGGCACCCTTGAGAAACTGGTGCCTAATTTCAAGGTTGAGGTTGTCTAGGTTCAGGCTGCATCAAGATCCTCTCAGCTCATTTCAACAGATTGAAGAGCCATTTGCAATGTTTATTTTCTGAAAAAGTGTATGTAAGAACCTAATCAAGCCTCTTTCTGCTTCTTTAACTCAAACTGTATTTATGGTATTCTGAAATCTTCCATTATGTGCATGACTCTCAATTGCTTAATCATTCTTGGGAATTTTGCCTGAATCATCCCCAGTTTTTTAACATCCCTGTAAAAGCCACAGGCAATATTCTGATAACAGTCTCATCAGCACAAATCACAAAGGTTATATAGTTAATTTTACTCAAGGTCCCCAAAACCTATGTGACATATTTTTGGCATCAATGTTCAGTGAGTGATAAACTAGGACCCCAGCATATCTCTGAATCACTGACTCTAAAAATAGGATCAATCTGTGGCCTTTGTTCCTACACATTTGACTTTACTTTTGTCTCATACCCTGCTATCAAGCAATCCAGATTGTTCTGTATCACTGATCAGTCCTATTCATGATTTATCACTCCCTCAAAATGTGAAATCTGAAAATTTTATCAAGTAATGAGTACATCTTCTTCCACGTTGTTTCTAGAATTATCAAACAGCTGAAACTCAGCAAATCATATGTGCTTGACCCACTAGAAACAGCCCAGCTTAATGCTCCCATTCACAAACACATTTAAATACCAAATATTCATCCAGGTTTTATCATTTTAATAAGTTCTGGTTTGAGCTTCTATCATTCTGGTTTCCTAATCAAAATAACATGCAGCACAAAGTCAAGTGTTATAGAAGTCTATTACATAAAAACTAGTACCTTTCTACACCAAACTTGTAATTTCCTAAAAGAGACATCAGGATTATTTGACAAGAAATATAGTTTCTTCAGAAAACTACATTGATTGGCATTAATTGCATTACTCTCCTGTATGTCTTTACTATTTGAGAGCTGCATCAGCCAAGCCATTATTTTGCCTGGGATCAATGTCAATCTGACATGACTGTAATTACCTGGGTTGTTCCATTTACCCTTTTTGAAGCATTGGTACAATGTTACAAACTTTGTTAAGGATGCAGGTTTTCATGCCCATATTAACATCTGGAGGCCATGACAGAGGCAGAGGCCTCCACAGGTGAAGTTCCCCTTACAATAATTATTACTTTGCAGTTTAAAAGGGTAGCATTACTCCCCAGAATCCCAGCCTGCAAAAGTTTGCATGAGGAGAAGTTCAGGAGCATGTGACATCTCATGCTCTGAGAATGATGTTGATCTGATACCACATGTGCTTCCACTGCTGTCCCAACACTTCTTGCAGGCATCCATGACTCACTGTGCCATCCTCTTTCCCACTTCCTGTACCACAAATTTCTGGCAAGATCATGAGCCACAATCTGGTTGTAGGTGAAGTCACCAGTGAAGAGAAGCCTTCAGCCCTGCACTCCTGGGCATGTCTTGCCTGTGAAGAAGGCTACTCAAGTCATTATTAGCCAAGTCAAGCTCCAGCATGGGAGAGATTAGCTGGAGAGAAGCTAAATCTGATATAGCATAAGGAAGGCCTAGAACATGCTATTTCTGAGACCATGCTGATGGAAGGACTTCTAAAACATCCTCTGATCAGCATCCAAAGTGGCATTTTCAGTGAAGAATGAATTTAATTATTTAAAATCTTTTCTGTCACTACAAAGAGACCAAGATGCTACCATAAAGACAAAGATGAGGTGTAGGCTATGATATCCCCACTGGAAGGAACCAGCTTTGGCAGCTAAGCAAAGGGTTCCCTGTAGCATAAAGGGAAATTTTGGCTAAAAATAGTATTACCAAATCCAGCTGCATCAGACTCAGTTTTAAGACTGTGGCCAAGCTCAAACTTGGCACTACAGCAACGCCTCACTTTAGCTCATCCAAAATTCACATCAGCATTTCTTCCACTCAGTGCATTGACCTGGAGAACTGTGGCTGTGCTGCATCTCTGGCACACAGCAACACAGCTCAAGGTGATTCAGAGTCACATAAAGCTGTGTGTCCAGACACAACAGTCAAGATGCTTCCTTAAAATCTGCAGAAACAAGTCCATTTTCATAGCACTTCTAGCTGTGGGTTTTGCAGCACATCAGCTGTGCTCCCTAGGAGAGCAGAGATTATGTCTGGCCATGACATCTGTTCTGGGTTGTAACCAAGCTCCCAGCTTTCCAAACTGGTTCTATTCATTATGCTCTTTTATAAGGGAAAACTTCAAAATACCTGCTTTATTAGTATTGGTTTTATCCACAGTGTTTATTTCAGTGATTAATTCCAGCACTTTTAATTTAAAAAAACCTCATACTTTCGAAACTATTAGAAACCAATCAGTTTGTGTAATATTCCAAAAGAACTGGTCATCAACCACAAATTCATAGGCGTTACATACATTCACATATAAAATTATTTCCTAGACCAAGAAGACAATGCAGAGAACTGTGTTTGATGCATGATATGCAGTTTAAATTTCAACACAGTATGGTCTGAACTGAGGATTCATTCCTGCTATTTGCTGTGATGCTTCTTATCAGACGCTCATTCTGCATTATGGTTAAAGAAACAAAGCACCAGAAGAAATTTTATTCCCCCCAATTAAATCCCCCCAAAAATTGTGTGGAAAACCTCCTTACTTTCTTGTGAACAAAATTTACCTTGAATGTACTCCATATACTTGATGATGTAGAAACAAAAGACACAGAGGAATAAAAGGAAGGAGAAAACACGTTCTGAGCACAATTAAATATGACCATACTGCATATAATTTAATTAAGACACTTTAATGTGCTCCTGTGTTCTTGTTGCTTAGTACCTGCATTCAGGCAATGGTTAATTAAACATGCAGCTTAACAATGGTGACTGCGCCACACACATTTCACAATGCTTTCTATTAAAATTTTGTGACTCAACCCCCAAGAATTATTTGCTCAGTTTTTTCATCTTGTGTAAGCATGAAGAACCATAATCAATCCAAGAAGGCGCAATATTTATGATTTTTAATCCTGGGTAAGACCAAGAAGAAACAAACATATTCAGAAAATACATGATGACTCTTTCCGGATCAGCCATATAGGGAGAGAATAGATTTTGGTGCTGTAGTTCATTATTGTATTTAATGTTTAAATAAATAAATAAATAAATAAATAAATAAATAAATAAGTTGAAATATGCCTAGGGTGGAAATGAAACAACCCCTTCACAATTCATAAATGATGAACAAAATACTTCTTTTCTTTGTCTGCTGAAGATATTTTAAATACTGCTTGGATTACTGGATGTGTTTAGTGTTGGGGTTTTTTTTTTGTATGGAAATTTCAGCTGGAATGGCTGAATACACAAAGCTGAGTCCACAATGTAAATAAAACCCATCACTTCTTTTTTCTCTTTGCTTCTGCCCCATGAGCAAAGACAGACTGAGGCCTGGTTTGTGTAAGTGGACTATTCTGCAGCTCTCTTGCTTGCTGTTGAGCTTGTCATCATCATACTGCATAGAACTATACCCACCAGCATCTTTACAAGCTTCCCTATGGAGCCTTCTAGGACATTTACTGACACAACATCATCAAGAAGACTCTTTAGAATGCATCTCATTACAATGTATAGAAAGGTTATTGCTAAATGATTCACTTTGTTAGTACATTAAGTGGCCATATATTCAATCCCAGGCAATTAACTGACCAACACAGTCAATTATCTAATAATAAACCTGGACCCTTCAAGACTTCCAACTAAATTAAAGGGTCTCTTGCAGAAGAAACGGAGTGGCCATAAAACTCTCTGTGACTTAACACTGTTAGAGAAGTCTAAACATTTCCTGACTCCATTTGGAATATAGATTTTTTATTTTCTTCCCAAATGACCACAGGAAACAGGTTATATCATTTTAATTATTGCTGATGCTGCTCAGGGGTTCTGAGAGCAAGCCAATAATTCTGAAAACAGGTCTCTTCTTTTATGTAGTTCCTCTTCAGCAAGCCTTCTACTCCTACACTTAAACCCTCCATTCACCTTATATGCTATCTTTTTAAAGGAAGCTTTGAATATTAGCCTGATACACTTTCATTGTCTCCCTTCTCCCATCTCAGTTAGTCCTCCCCCCATCATTAACTATAAAGTCCAGATTGTGAGACTCACAGGCTAATGGAATGTCTAATGCAGAGCAGCTGTACATTTTTAATGCAAAAGGGGAAAAATAAAGGCAGCATATGGTTTTATGTAATCTTCCTATGAATTTTTAACTGAGCGTCCTAATTCATGTCGGACAGAAAGAGCTTTTTTACTGGTCCTTTGTGGTTAGAGCCTGCTAGCATGAAGCATGCAGTTCTTTAAAGCCACAGTGAGTGCAGGTGAGATTTCTCTGCAGTAGATGCTGGTGTGAATGGCATTTGTTTTGTATTGATGCCTTTAATCATGACAATTCAGTGGCTAGAAAAACAAAGGGATGTATGAGCAGGATGGATGAATTGGTCTCCTCTGGACATGACTGTTCTTGAGGATTTTGTTCAGTCCCTGCATAATCATCATAAAAGAAGAAAGTGCCATAACAGCTTCTTGCCCTTCTTTTCCTATAAAGTGAAGGAAGAGAAGGAATGAAGGAAGGAAAAGACAGGATTTTTTTGTAAGTCCATTTTAAAGGCTGATATATGTTGACTCTTCTCCCTGACCTATCATATGTCAATATGCAGGGCACCAGAATGTTTAATTTCCTTCAGTCCTAGATGACATTCATTTTCTCCCTACATGACTATTTCCATGAAAGGAACTTCCTAAGGGTAAGGTAAACACAGAGATAAATGATCTAAGAAGTTTGTGGAGTCTTCGTCAAAGGAAGTCTTCAAAACAAATTACAGAAGAATGCACCAGAAATGACAGAGATACAGTTGATCCTGCCCTGGGGTTTTTTGAACCTCTTTCAGACTTATGGTCCTACGATTCCTCTGTAGCCTCAGAGCTGACCAATGCAGGTTCCTCTGCTACTTAGCTATTACCCTCTAAAAGCCCCCACATTAAACCGATCTCTCACATCCATCCATTTCCTCTGCTTTCAACTTCCCTTCTTCCCTAGCTTTTTGCTCACTCTATTTTTCTTATGTTATATATAAGAACTCTCTGCTTCCCCTTTTTTCCTTGCCAAACTGGCTACTCTCCCTTTCTAACATACAAGATCCACTCTTCATATTCTGCTTTTTCAGAAACCTGTGAACGCAAAAGTGTGTTAGGAAGGAGGCCATTTTCAGGTGAAGAAACAAAATTGGAGAGAAGGGAAGTAACTTGCCAAACAGGAAGCAAAGATGCAAGGCTGCCATGCCAGTCTGAAACCCAGCAGGCAATACTTTGTTGTTGTCCATTAAGGATATCCTGCTGTGATCTTCTCAGAAAAATGGACAAGGGAGCTGAGGATATAGGGTGAGAAAACACAACGAGTAGATGAAGAGACTATTTGTGGTGGTGTTGCCATCTAATAGGGTTCCCTAACCTTAGTTATTGGCAAAAAATATGTTGTCTTTTCTTACACATCACAGTCTTCCTTAGTCCATACATATTTATGTGCCAATAGTAGTTTCAGTAAGAAGGTGTGGGGGGTAAACCAAAGAAAAGGGGTAAAAGTTTTTCTTCTGGATCTTAATAATTCATAGCAGAAATAGGACATGCTTCCAAGTTCATTCTTTCTGACTGGAAAATCTGAGACTCTTTTCCTTTTTAAATGAAGGGTGAGATTTTTGTCTAATTATCTGACTCTGAAAGTTGAAGAATCTCAAATATGGTTTGACTAGCAATAAGATTGCGAACATTATCAACACTGAAAGCTTTGAAAAGAAACTCCTACTCCAAAACTAGTCTTTGTCCTATATCACATTATGTAAAAATGTTTTATCCACTAACTATGGAAAAAAACAGTAACATTGGAGAGATTTGGTTCCTATTTTCAACCCATGATGGGTTACCTGGAATTGTTTTCTAGTGCTGCCTGCAATCTCGTAGGGAGAGATCGCCTGTGACATCTCCAGCACTGTGCCATACACTCCAAGCACTTTCATTTTCTCCCTCACAGGACCTTAACTTCCCTTTAAAAATCAGTTGTTATCACACATGAAAATCAACACACACGTTTAAATGATAAATGTAAATGAAGATGCAGGCCCATGCAATTGTGCCTGTACAGAAAGAAAGCTATTGCTGACTTAGAGCTAAAAGCTGGTTTACATTGCAAAGATGTTGCTGCTCTTGCCAATATCTTGCCTTGGGGCTTACTATGGACTTGGCTCTTGTTTGTTCAGCTATGTAAGGCTGGCACAAATGCAGCAAAAGCCAAACAATTCTGAAATTATTCTGTAGTCACAGGAGAATGACATTTGCCATACAGTCATAGGTCTCATTCAGCCAGGAGTGTCAAGTAATTCTAGAGACAAGAAGCAAAAGGAAGCATTTAATGAACAGGCTACAGTGCTTGGGCGCAATCAGCATGGCTGCTTGGAGAAAGAAATGTATAATAATCCAATGTAACTGTTCCAAATACTGAGTGCAATGACTTATCCAAAGGCAGACAGAAACAATGAGAACATACTTTTTCTAACCTTATATATTTAGCAATGCCTTCTGTATATCTGACTTGAAGGTCCTGTGGGCAAGTCTTCATGAAACTCACATTTTTTAGTACTTTTATTTTAAATAGAGTAAAAAAAGTGGATATTTTCTGTCCTGTTTGTGAAGAAAATCAAAATCTTTTTCGCCTGGCTGCTGTAGCCACTAAGAGAAACTAATTTAATCTCAAATATCAGAAAAACTCACGGGAACATTCACCATTACAAAGCCAACATTTTGCCTACCACAAATGCAGTGACAGTGAAGAAAAAAAATGCAAACATATTTTTTTGTGAAAAGTGATAAGGTTTTATTCCTCCTCCCAGACCACTTTTACATGGTCCAAAAATATATTTCAAGTGTTGGAGGAAAAGGTTTTATGCTGAGCTTGGCTGTGCATTCTCTGTCACTCACCTACCTAATTATTTTACCTTACCGTCACCTCTTTCCCATCATATAAAATAGTCTAGTATTCCTTATTTATACATAAAGCACTTTGAGACCCTTTACTTATATACAGTCTGAGTGTAAGAGATGTATGGAACAACACTAAAACTCAATCACAGAGGTAGGGAAATAAAGTTCTTTATATTATTCTTGGTTTCGAGGCAATATTATTTCTTGTGAAATGTGTTTTCACTGCACACCTCTACTCCCCACTTCATTTTCTGCAGCATGCAGATACTCTGTTCCACTCAGAGTTTCTCTGGTGCTGGCTGTGCAGAAGATTGTGTGCCACAGAGACCTGAGAACTGCGGGACACAGGACAGATCAGGATGGAAACCTCTGCCTATTAGATGCTAACAAAGAAAGCATAAGAAATAATAACAATATTATATTATACAATAATATTTGGGAAACCCCAATCATGATGAAAGTTGCCATTATTTTTTAATTGGAATGATAAACCCATTGAGATTACCCTGAAAATGTTCCTTGTCTAAGATTAAAGTGCGATCATTTCTTATGAGTACGATAGTTTACCAGTTGTGCATCTTTGTCTTCTGGATCAGTGAATAACTGGTTCAAGCGATGGCAGGAATTCATTCATCCTTGATATCTGAATGAGTAAGGGAAGAAAAACTCAAGATTTCCTGCAAGAAGGAAGTCTCTTCTCCTAAGACCGTATTTGTCAAAAGTTTCATTGTCCATCTTCGGTCCTGCTCTGATAATCCACACAAGATCATGAGGAGCACAGCTTTCTGGGACTATTGCTGCATTCACAGCCACAAGTCTCATGAAGCCTAAGATATGTCAAAACAGTAGGGGTTCATTAAATGTGGTCACTGTCACAGCACTTTGTTCACAGGAATGTAGGATTCACTAATGTGGAATGACTTCCAAAGGTAAACATACAAAATACAGTTATATGATGACAAAGGAGGTGTCCAAATAGCACAGAGACTTTGGGAGATGTCAGCACCTTGGAGATGAGTAAGATATTTTAAATGGTACAAAACACTTGGAGCATGGGGATGTATTTAAGAAATGGAAATACCAAGGTTATTAGGGGAGGAAGACATCAAAATACTGATGATAAAATGGTTTATCCAAAATAGGTGCCCTGTCAGTAGATTCAACTGCTCAGGCTGCATTTAGTTAGAACAGAAAGCTATGTCTGTTAGGGAAGTCTGCCTTTCTAGCTTTAACTCATAAGAGAATGTTATTCAGCTATGGCATCCATGTGGGTTCATGAAGATTTCCTTTCCCCCGCCCCCCTCCAATATTTTGTTCATATTTAGTTGCTGTCTGTGCTCACAGAGAGCTGAATGCACACCCACATGGCAGTAGTTAAACACTCCCTTGCTAATGCTAAGGTAAGTCACAGCTCTATAAAAAACTTCCCCACTTTTCCCATCCTGTTAGCTTTAATCAGTAGGCTATTAGAAAGATAAGACCTAGCAGCAAAACAAAGAGCATCAGAATAATTTCCAGTAGTCATATCATTTGAATCCAGGAGCCTTGAATCCCTAGTGAAACTTTGCTGCAGGAGTCAAAAAGGCTTCAAACAGAGTATACTAAAAATGTTGGCAACTTTTGTTGACTTAAATGAAACTGGTTGCAAACAAAACCCCACCATTCTCTGAAGTCTGATCATCTAAAAAAATTTTAAAAGTCCTCAAATATCCCAAGTGGCCTGAAAATCTTTGCTTTCAATATGGATTTTCAATAGTTTCAACTGAACTCAGTCCCAGTAGCATATTCACTCTCTATTAGAACTGACAGTGACAATGAATTTCATGGAATCATAAAATGGCTTGGGTTGGAAGAAACCTTAATGACCATGTAGTTCCAAATTCCCCATGGGCAGGGACATCTTCCAGTAGACCAGGTTGCTCAGAGCCCCATCCAACTTGGCCTTGAACACTTCCAGGTATGGGGTAGCCATGACTTCTCTGGACACTGCGTCAATGTCTCTCCCCTTCGCAGTAAAAAATTTCTTCTTCATATCTAATCTAAATCTATCCTCTAATTTGTAGCTATGCAGGTCATGGCAGCTGGTTAGTTTGGGTTTCCCTTGAAGCATCCTGTGCTTTTCACTTTTAGAGCCAGGATAGTTAAAAGGATTACCTTTGGAAATCGTATCTTGATATTCTCCATGTTTTTGTTGGGTTTTTTTTTTTTTGCACATATGTGGGAAAGTGAGGATGCAAATAACAGAAGACTCTTTTTCACCTTTCAGTCACTCAGATAGTGTTTATAGGTCTGGGCAGTATTTTGTGAGCAGATATGACACTGCTGTGTCTACAGGACTCAGCTCAGCTCCAGGTCAAGAAGCGTGACTGTGTTAATAAGGTTACAAGTCTGAGCTCTTATATCCTGCTAATACTGAGCCTATTAGTATGAGTTTGGCTACAGGCTACGTGGTAACACTGCTTGCTGCTTGGCTTGGAAATCCAGGCCCCAGTAGCACACATCACAGCATTCCATAATGCAGAGAGAATTACTGTCTTCTCCACCTGTGGGTGAAACTGGCACCAAAGACTATTTGGAAGCTTTGTGCTTCCCTAATGGCAGTA
The DNA here is from genome assembly GCA_910950805.1 of Acrocephalus scirpaceus scirpaceus. Lineage (NCBI taxonomy): Eukaryota > Metazoa > Chordata > Aves > Passeriformes > Sylviidae > Acrocephalus > Acrocephalus scirpaceus. The sequence goes on from OU383774.1 coordinate 31,776,491, forward strand.
AAGGACTTGTCTCTTCTACATACAGAGAACACCAGGAGGCACACGATAACACAAAATGATGGGTACTCATCCCTTTGGAAGGGACAGTAAGAATTGTTTCCAAAATCAAAGAAACTCAAGAGAAAAACACTAAGAGAAGTGCAAAAGCAGGAATGATTTTGCAGCTTCACAGTCCAGAGGAACATGTTTGTGTTTATCCCCTCACTGTGGGGTTTAAATGGTGCTATATTGCAGCATGTCCAACTGGCACTTCCTTGAACATTGTACATTGGCTGCAGAAGGCACAGATTTCATTGCAAGATTTTTATCTGTGCAGTTGGAAGGCTGTTTGTGTGCACATTTCAAGTAATCCAAACTTCTTCAAAGATCAGTTAGTAAATTATACAGATTACCATCTCAAGCCTGAGCAGAAGGTTAGGGGTCATTTTTGGCTTTTTTAGGCTGCCAGGAGAGAACAAATATGACTTTCTCCGGAGTGGCATGCATCCTCATAAAAAGTCCTCGTGCTTTTTATTGACTAACTGGACTGTGACCCTTGAAGCCAGTACTTTATGCTTAGAAACACATGGAAAATGGTCTGCACAATGCTGCAAAGGGCTGGGAAATTACAGATTGTTATCAATAATTAGTATGATTTCTTTTTTTTGCCATTTGCTTAGCAAAAAGACAGAAAAAGCCTGGGTCAGTGGCAGTGGCTCAGGCTTGTCACTTTTCATCAGCTTAAGTGCTGAGAGCAGATGTGAATCAGGTTACAGCTAAAAGCTTTATACACTAGTATTCACAGCCAAGAGTGCATCGCATTTGGTTAACTTTTATATGTTATGATTCCTAAAAGGGGAAGGCTCTTGATGACTAAGAATCCATTTGAGGTAATGAGAGCTTACTTGGAGCTAACAGGCTCAACTTTGTTGAGGACTACATGAAAGTAACCTGAATCCTGCTGCAAGCTATGCTGACAACTCAGTAGCACCCCGTACAGACAACAGACTACAACAAACTTCAACCCACAGCATTGTGCAGCTCATGTGACCATCTCCACTCCCTTTTTAAGCACAGAAGTCACATTTGTTGATATTAATATCCAGAAGATGACTATCTAATAAATGTAGCACTCAAAAAAACCCGTATATGCATGGAAAAGGGGGCTTATTCTCTGGAATAGCTCTTTAAATAGACTCATTCCAAGACAGCTCTTCTAAATTTCCTGACTTCATCCAACTGCTCAGTTAGCTGAAAACAAGCAACCATGCTTAGAGGATAAAGCATTCCTGTATCTTCTGGGATGCAAATTCCCATTTTGCATTTGGAAGTGTTTGGAGACTGGCTGCAAGAACATCCATCTGCTTGCCTGCCAGAGCAAAAGGAGCTCAGTACCTGTTATTAAGCCTTACGTGTCATTTCCAAGTTTTTTGCACTCTACTGGGGTGGCAGAAAAGCACTAGTCAACACCTTCTTAGTTTCAGTTAATTAGATGACCTAATTTTTAACCATGTTTTGACATGGGGATCTGTGATACACAAATCATGAGTCCAACAAGGCAATATTATGTTTTAAAGTTGTTCAAGACAAGTAAAACGAACTTGGGATGATCTTTAAGGTCCTTTCCAACCCAAATGTTTCTAAGGTGCTATCAGGACAAGCCTAGGTCGGCCCTGTATGTACTGTTTTTGTTATCTAGCATATCCTTCCCACTCCAACATAAGAAATCATCCAGTCTGTGCACAGACTTGCAGAAAGGTATGGAAAAAAAATTTTTTTGTAAAACAATGTGCAGTCTGTATTAGCAGCCATATTTTAGAAAGCTCCCGACTGCAGCTGTCAAGCAAGAAATGCAAATAACAAGTCTACGCTGGCTTGAAAGTAACAGTTTTCTGAAACCCTGTTGTCTGTATCATTTCCACGTTTCTTGTCTTTTAGTAACTCTATCCTACCATAAGAAAAATGTCAATTGTCTTCCTGTGCAAATCTAGGATTAATGATGTAGAGAACAGATGCACTGCAGAAGCAACAGACAATAACATTTTTGCTTAACATACTAAGTTGTAGATAGGGTTTGAGACTGCAAGTAAAAAGTATAGGATAAAGTGAGAAGGTATCAAAGAAACCAGCCTAATGGCTCACGTTCTGTTCTTCTCACTATATGGAAACCTGGATAATGATGACAGCAAATATATATGTGCACAAATGTAGACAAACAAAAAGGAAGAAATGAAGCAAAATGTTCAGGTCTGTTGTAAAGCTACCACTAGGAGAGCTATGGCAATCACTGGCAGTGATCAAAGTCTCATCATATATTTTAGCTGCTAATAGCTGGACCAGTTCCAGCTTGTAGTCTAATCCTATTGCCAGATCTGCTGATGATGTAGAGAAGCCTGGTACATCTCAGGCAATCTGAATGTGAGCAAAGGCAGCAAGGAAAGGTTAACAGCATCAAAGGTAAATTCTCAGATAAACCAGCAAACAGAACAGTGCTAAAAAAACACCCCATCTTCATGACTTGAGTGGGACACTGACCACGAGGTGGAGTCAGAAAAAAATAGCAGGAGCCATGGTGAAGTATAAATCATTTTGTTTTTGTCTGAAGTGTGTAGCTTTCATTTCAGCTCTGGTAGAGGAAGGGTGGATAAAAGGCCAGATTCAGACACCTGAAATTAGACCTCCACAGGAGAGGCAGGTGTCTTTCTACACTTCAATTACAGTCAGAGGAGACCTAATCAGCACAGTCAGTGGAGTCTAGAAAGCCATTTGGCTGGTCAAATGCAGGTGTCTATCTCAGGGTCAGATAAATAGCCCTCAAGGCTTCATTGTCTGCATTGAATAGATCAAGTTTAAAAGGAACTTTGCCATCTAGCTCACAATTCGATTCACAAGACACTAAAATTCATCTGGTTGAATGTGCTGATAAATCCTGCCCAACAATTATTTTTTTATATCTTTATTTATTTTGATGTGACACTTCCCAGGTCGTGTGCACACCTGTATTAAGATGAAGCAGTGAAACAGCTCAGGCATAGCATATCTGAGACCATACAGCACCTTCCAGTACCTAAAGGGGCTACAGGAAAGCTGGAGAAGGACTTTCGACGAGGGCATAGAGGCACAAAACAGGAGTAAATGGCATTAAATTTGCAAAGTGCAGGTTTAAAGTAGGTTTAGATTAGACATTAGGAAGCAATTCTTCACTATGAGGGCTGTGAGGCACTGGCACAGGTTGCCCAGAGAAGCTGTGATGCCCCATCCCTGGAGTTGTTCAAGGTCAGCCTGGATGGGGCTCTGAGAAACCTTGTCTAGTGAAGGTGTCCCTGTCTATGATAGGGTAGTTGGAAAAAGATGGTCTTTAAGGTTCCTTCCAACCCAAACCATTCTAGGATTCTATGGTTTACCTAAACCAGCATTCTCACTGTGATATTACAGGTACCTCTGTCAATATTACAAGACAGCCAAAACCTGCACACTGCCTTGATTGCTGTGCAACTGCAGATTTTCAGGAGGATAATAAGCAATACATTTTTCCCAAACTGAAAAACATTTCATGCATTTCCACATTCCCCTCATTCTGATAATGCTTACTCTCTCCTTCATACTCATCTTCCAGCTTATCATACTTTAATGAAATTCCTCCCATGCATACTTACAGATATACAGATCTGTGATAGTAAACCAAGGCCAGTGTAATGAAAGTGAAGTACTGAAATACAAGTACCTCTCCAAAATTTGTAGCAAACATGTAACACAATCAATAAAACCCATTTTACAACAAGCTAAACCCTATTTATTATATGTTAAGGGTTATTTTATTCAGTTGTCTTTTTTCTTTTCCAAAGGAATCTCTTTGTAAAGAACAAAAAGCAGCAACTGCTGCAAAACAGATATTATTCAAAATAACCCACACTCACAGCTTTTCATCTTTCCTCACCTTGAATCAGAAAAATCTCAAGTGAGAGCATATTATGTCCAAAGAGATTGCTTGACCTCCTCTAGAACAGTACACCAGGAGGAAATGAATGGAAATTGTCTTTACTTTTCATAAAAGCTTATTCTGTCCTTGAACAAAGTGCTAACAAGGAAACATTATGCTCAATTAAATTGTTTATTTCTTTAAAGTCTCCAGGCCAATGCATTTTGTTATTGATTATGTAGAATCAAAGGCAGCATTTTTACAGAAGACAGAAAGGGCCAAAATTTGACCCCAAACTGGTCATTTTATTGACACTTAAATTCCTGAAATGTGCCAAACTTTGTGTAGCAATCAAAGCTAAATGAGAAATCCCCACACCTCCTTGTTCTGAAGTAGCTCCTATGGGCCCCACACTACGGATACACAGAATGGGAAAAAATGTAGTAATTGAAAGGAGAGATGAAATCTCAAGAGTTCCTGCATACAAACCTGCATTTAAATCACTAAAAACCAGAAAAGCTTTCTCCAGCCAATTGCTTTTCTTCCAAAGTACTTTTATAAAGGAGGTCATGTATGCCCCTTTTTGGTATGAGATGGAGCCCATTAAACCTGGTGAGTTGTAACACAACAGCAATGACATTGTTAGCTCAAATAAGCAGCTTGCAAAACACAACTTTCTTCATGGCATCAGTTCCAATAGTTTTAACAACCTTGTTTTTCCACTGACATCAGTGTATGCTGAGGAGGTGTGAGAAAGAGAGCAAGAAGTGGGCAAAGTCTGGCCTGTTTGCCAGAACAGCACCACAGAGTATTAGACATTTGCACATGTCTTTTTGACTAAGTAATTTCACACCTGTCACAGGAGAGAGTCAAATACAATTCTTAAATCTTTGATATACCCTGAGGTTCTATCACTTCATCTCTCCTGAAACACAAAATTGTTCATTTCTCATTAATTGTCCTTTATGCAGAGAGTTTTCAATTAAATTGGGAGTAGTGTTACACTCCTTATTTTGTGATACTAGCCCCCAAAGATTAATAGATTGCTCGTAATTTCTGAATTGCCGTCTGTGTTCTACTGTACTCTCATCATTTGTTCTGATTATGAGACCAAACCAGAAAGTGTCTCACAGAGAGTGGCAGTAGCCATCTGGATCCCTGGGGGAGCCACTTCGGCAGAAAGAATGGCTAACACAGTCTGAATGCAATGACAAAACTAAAGTGATTGCACAGAAGCCTAGAGCTCCATGGAGGATGCCATCCAAACTTAGGTTGAATTTACTAACAACTCCTAAACAAGGTGTCTTTGTGCACAATCAGCTCTGTGTGCTTCTGAGTTAGTGTGGGGTTTTCAGTAGTGTTGAAAAAGAGACTCAAAAGAAAATAAAAACCTCATAATTTTAGGAAAACCTGATTTTTAAAACTAAATCTTCTGAAAAGACAATAGTAAACCAAGTAATTGGAATATGTTTGCTTAAAGGAGTCACACTGTGTCACTAACCTGCTATACTTACTATCTTGCTTTTATCATTCTTTTTTTATACTTGCTCTCAATAAATACTATCCAGGTGTCCTAGTAATTTTGCTAAGATTAACTCTGTGCTCTGAAATATTAATTAATTAAGATTTCAGAAAAAAAGTATGGTTTTATATTCACAATCTTGTCACCAAAAAAGAGCTTTATTCATGATGTTAATAAAGATAATTCATCCTTTAACCCTCTTTGATTTGAAAATAATTCTCCCTACAAAGAAACAGAGCTGTAAGAATCTCTTGCTGGGATCACATCAGCTGCCAAAGCCACAGTGATTGTCCACGATTATCAGTGGTCCCCTTCAAGTCTCTGCAAGACCATAGCTCATCATAGATCATGACATAGCTCATGATCAGTGATGTTCTTCATAACATCTCTGTAACCTTTTTCCAGCAAGACAAGGGTTTGGTTTTGGGAAATAGTCTATGTTTTGATCCTTTTGTCCTGTGAACTCTGGAGCCTCCAGTGCAAGACAGCCATGGACCTGTTTGACCAGGCACAGAAGAGGGTCACAGATGTATCTGAGGGATGGAACAACTCTCTTATGAACACAGGCTGAGAGAGTTGGGGTTGTTCAGCCAATTCTCTTCAGCAGAAGAGTGTGCTCTGGGAGAGACCTTATTGCAGCCTTTCAATACTTAAAGAGGCTTATAAGAAAGACAGACACTTTGTTCCCTTTTCCTCCTCCTTTATCTTAGTTTTTATTTTTGAGCAGAGCTCATGTGCTATGGAATATCACTTTGGTCAGTTTGGGTCGGCTGTCCCAGCTGTGTCCCCTCCCAGGGGCCCAGCCTATGGCTGAGGGGGAAATATTGGAGAGACAGCCTGGATGCTGTAGAGCACTGCCCAGCAGTAGTCAAAGAACTGTCACATTATCAATACCTTTCTAGCTACCAAGGTGCAGCAGTCTAAGGGCTGCTAGGAGGAAAAGTATCTCCATTCCAGCCAGACCCAATGCAGAATCCAGGATTTTTATTTCTGGTATTTTAAGTTTTGGTCCATCTCAATTAAAATCGGTTAGAAGTCAATTTCACAGCTGTTGGTTTTTAAGATCTCACAAAAATGATAATTCACTGCTAGGCAATAATTTACTTCAGCACAGCAATTCCCAGGATAAAGCTGACACATTTTTAAATCTCTCTCACTCTCCCTTCCTCATAACCATCCTTCTGTAAACCAGGGTTGGGGAAAGGACAATGATCTTTTTCTTGAGAAGAATGAGAAGGAAGGAAACTACAGATCTGTTTAACTCACCCACAGCCACATATCACTGAAATTAGTTTCCAAGTATAAGGTGAATGGGAGTTGTCTGTGCCTTGTCCATTGAAATCTGAATCCTCCTTGCGCTTCACTTTGCCTACACTAATGGCATTTCATGGAAAGACGAGCCTGAATGCAAGACATTCCAAGACTGGAGCTTCAGAGGTTTTTTTTTTTTAATGTGAAACCTCCTTTTTCTTGGTTAAAATATTAGGATGGTATTTATATTTTGAAACCTATTCCACACAACCTCCTGATGGATCAGAACAAGATTGATCCTCTGGTGAAATTTATTTTTTAAATAAAGGTTGAAAAAATTGTGCTCGAAACCTTAGACATATTTTCAAGTGGATAATTAAACCCAACTGCCCTCATGGGAGGTGGCCTTTAGAGCAAGCTGGTTGTCAGAACAAGTCAATTTAATATATCATACATTATTTCTTTCAGGTTTATTTGGTTTATATTGGACTGCATAAAATTGAAAATAGATAGGGTAATATGCATTGCCTAAAGTTATGTACTTGGATTGCTCACAGGGGTGATAAAGATGGGTAAAGAGGAGTATTACACCCTGGACCCCCAAACCCAGCCAGGGGCTGCACCTGGATGTCACATTCAGTAGTGTGATGCAGAGCACCTCTGGAATGCAGCCAAGAGAGGGATGTCATGGGGCTTGGTTTGCTTGTCTGAGGAATACAGGAAGTTTTGCCCAGATCTAGTGGAATTCAATTCATACATCTTCTTAGAGCAAATCTAAGTCCAGCATTGCAAAATTTGAACACTGAATCATTAGTTCAGCTGGTAAATTACTGACTTCTGGTAAATCTCAAGCTTATCTTTCCTCTGGGACAAAATTCAGTTTATTTGTATAGCAAGTAGCAAAATGATGCCTTGATCTCAATTAGTTGCTAATGTTATATGAACACTCATCTTTAATAACCACAGTCTACAGAGGCCTAACAAAGGGTCAGGTAAAAAGAATATGGATTTAGTTGAATCTTGATAGAGCTCTGTTTCCAACACTAAGTCTAAACATTATCCAAGTTTACCTTCCCTCTCTTAAAGACCATGCTTTCAACAGTAATGAATTAACACAGCTCCCACAAAGCTAGTGGGATTATGCATGTGCAGCACTAACTGATAACTGAAGCACATCCATTTTCTTCAACATTATTTTCACATCTTTTCCCCAATGACTGGTTCCCACTTATTTCTATGTAAGTTATTAAAGTAGATCATATGCCATCTGCCCTCAACCTTACCCTCCATTACCTACATTTGACATGGTTAGTTTTGAAGAGGTCTGTAACTGTAATTAATGTATTCTCAGTCATCTACTCAACATGGAGGCAGCCTTTGTTGTATTTTTGTAGAGCATTCTGTGCATCAAGGTAAGTTTTGATGCAAATTATCAATTACTATATCCCAGTGTATCACCTGCAAAGTACTTTTAGACGGTGAGATGAATGCCATTGTAGAAACATTTCCATGATGTGGACAAACACGCTTTAACTGCAGCCCACTACTAAATTTAAATAAAAAGCATCATTTCAAAGAGTCAAACATCTGCCCAATTCCAAAGGACAGCATCAGAGCACTTAAACAAAAACACAGCAGGGAATTTAATCATGAGAAAACTGAAGTGAAAGAAGGTTTTGTAAGGGCACAGCTAGTTTTAGTTCTTTCATGGTAAAAATAAAGGGGTCAGAGAGATCAAGAGGTCACCCATTCATGGGTTAAAAAAAAAAAAAAAAGAACAAAAAGGACTTTTCTATAATCTACTATGCAGTGCTAGGAAATGTCCAGATCAGAGTTTCCCCACCCTGTATTCTACCCACCTTGAAGGATAAAGAAAACAAAATCCTTGGGCTTCAACCTCCCAGCCAGCTTTTATCATAATCCATATTATTCGCAAAATAGACTGGAGGTGACTTATGTGGTGACCTCTCACCACAATTCAAAACGAGTCTTAATGAACTAGGGTAATTCATTCCTCTGGCAGAGCTTACGAGATAAGGCAAGGCTGCACTGGTGGGCTCAGCAGACTGAAATGTTAATCTTTTGTAGTCCCTGCTCCAGAGGACCCGCAGGTCAAATCCTGGTGCTGCCGAGAAGTAGAAGTGCCTTTGTTTGGGGTTGGAGAAGCATGGTTCTTGATTTCAGTGTTGCCATTCACTCTGCAGAATGTAGTGTGCGTGTGTGAAAGTAAAAACAGCCTGTAAAGTTATTTAAAACCATACAACAGAACTATCTGTTGAAAGGCAGAGAACAAAAGCTTAAAATAAGAAAAATAAAAGAATAAAAAAGGGGGGGATTTAAGAAGTCTGAAACAAAAAAGACAATAAGGCTGTGCTCCCAACCTGCACTTCTGGCCCTTGTCCTCCTCTCTGGGTCATTAAAAATCTGCTGTGACATTGCTTCAAGAGTTAGAAACTCCAAGTGAAATGGCTTTGATAATTCATTAGAAAAGCAGCAGCAAAAGTATGATTTACCTTATCAAATGCGAGAGGATGTAAACACCTCTCATTTTCTCTCTTTCCTGCTCCTAGATAAGCTAGCTGCTTCTGAACTCCAGTGTACAGAGCAGTCATCAGGATTTCTTCCTTTGAATAAGTAAAATGGAGGTGTTGCAAAAGATAAGGGTTTGTTTGAAGTTACAGTGGAAAACTATGGAGCAAAAAACTCATCTGAAATTCCCAGATTCCAAGTTCGTGCCCTAGTTTTCCTGATTGTGCTTTTCTTTCTCTTGGGCTTGGCAACACTTGCAAGGCAACAAAATCAGTGAAAAGGTCTTTGGACATCTGACCAAATAAAAAAAAACCCAAAATGACCAAGTAAGGAGAAAATTATAAACTGCAGGCCTGCATGTAAATAAAGAAATGGAGAAGAGTTAGCAAGGAAGGTCTAGGAGACTTCCTGGGAAAAAGAGAGTGAACACAAAGTTAGGAAAGAATTTTAAACTGATTAAATGTTTTGCTATATTCTATCTCTTTTTCAAGAAGACAGCAAGGTAGATGTACACAGGAAATAGAACTTCTCTAATACAGTAATAGCAGACTCTAGACTGCTGGAAAATTATAATTAGGTGGACAAAATATACCTGGAAACTGCTTATAGGCATCCTAATCTCAGCAAGTTCATCCTGGATGTGGCCTGTTTGTGGCCAGCAGAGATCAGCCTCCTTGCCAAGTACAGGACTAGAGTCAAAAGACCAGGGAAAAATCTTGATTGTTGAGTCATGTTGAAGTTTCTGCTGTACTGTAATGGGGTTGGAATGCTGGGCTGTAGGCTGACCCCAGTGAGATGGGAATGTATGGTAGCAGCTACTTCAAACTACTGACACATTTCTGAAGTTATTAGAAAATTATTCTGGTATTGAGAACTGCAGCTGGACTTCTGCCTTTGTGGTCAGGGGTGATGAAGGACTAGTTCTGAAATCCTGTCTCAGTATACACTGTCTTAAAGCATTGTCTCTTTTTTTTTTCTTGTTGTTGTTCTTTCCATGTTGAACTTGAGACTGAAGGATGAGCCACACAATAAACTGCATCGCAAACTACTCAGCTTTCAGCTCAATGTGATCAACTCATTTGCACATTATTATTGTTGTTGTTACTATTATTGCTACTAATTTTTAGAAGTAGAGTATGACTAATGCACCTAAGAATGTTTGGACATCGTATGGAATGGAAATGCAACTTGGCTTTAGTTATAATGTTACATTTTTCACCTTTTTCAAAGGAGAAATGAGAAAAAGGTTGTTTCTAGATAAGAGACAACTCTGGGGTAGGGTTTGAACAGGGGTGAGTGCCACATCACACCAGAGATTCCACAGGATGCTCTCAGTGGAATCCTCAGTGAACAGCCATGGTCTCTCACACAGGGGCTTGGATCAGCTAACTAGGACAGCAGGTATAAGGATCAAGACGGAAGACAAAGGGCACTCGCTTCCAGAAAGAGAAGTTCCTCCAAATTTAATGTCAATAATCTTATGTCAGTGTACCCTGCAAACACATTGCATCCTTGTGTACACCCCTGACAAATAAGACCAATATTTTTAAAATAATTTTTCTTAGTCTTTTCCCCCTCTTATTATTATTATTTCTTTTTTACTCAGTTGCACAGCTCACAGACTTCTTAAGCCTGGTCCTAAAAACAATTCATCAATGGAGATGCAAGACTGGAAATTCAACTTGAGTGCTGTATTAAGAAGACTCACCTCTTCTGGGTAATTAAAGCTACTCATGGTTAGATTTGTGCAAAAACAAAGAGGCATGATTTCAACAAGTTGATCATTTTCTTTTGTGGCCAAGCATTTGAAGAATATTTCTGCTGTGATAACAACTCATGCCAATGCAAGCTAGTCACCTGAGTTTGAAAAACACTTCTGCTCTGAAGGCTGCATTTCAGTAATATTATACAGAAAGCATTTTCTTCTTCATTTTTATTACTTTCTTTAGTTGGATCTGTAATGACTTTTATCAAAAAAGAAAAAAGAAAAGAGGGAAAGTAAGAAAGAATGGAGCAATATACTTGGAGCGATATACTTGGTGAGCTCAAATAAAATATACAGCTACATCACAGAGTAAAGCCCTATAATTATACCTATTACTTTTTTCCCTACAAGTTTGCACATTAAAGTCCACTAAACCAAAAGGCCAGATCACTCAGCTACCTAGATCCCTTGCAGTCTACTTAGCCAAGGGTGAAATTAATTGAAATTCAATGGTGATACGCTGATTTACAAGCAGAGGATCTTTCTCAGAATACCAGAGAAGTCTCTTTTGCTTTTGAATGGATGAGTGATTAGATTTAGATTAGAGAACTTATATAAAGATAGAAGGATAAACAGTTGCCATGGCCTTTTCTTAGATCATAATAAATAATCGGATTCAGGGTTAGCTTTCTAAAAAGAACAATCTGCAGAAAGAAAAATAAAGGAGCATCTTAAGCTGCTGTCACCACACTCTAAAGTGCCCGCACAATAGGTTCACTTCAGAGTGAAACCAGTTCTCCTTTTGGTTCATTTGCTGACATTGTCTGATGGGCAGACTTGCTCTTTGCAAAGAACATTTCAGAAATCCTGAGTGAAAGGTTCAGAGCTGGACGGAGCAGACAATCATTCATCCATTTCACGACCACAAAATTCTGGCACCTATGTGGCTTGTGAGCAACTGAAATTCAGGACTTGAGAAAGGCTGCTTGCTCCTGGAGCAAGTCTCTGAACTTGGGCCCCAGAAGTATTTAACCAGAAATTTGCCTAGAGGGTCTTTTTGCCATTTGTCTTTTCTGCTTCCCTCTGTCTCTGAAAGAGTTTTCTTGATGAATGATTGCTATCTGCCACCACTCCCCTTTAGGTGAAATTTTATGCCCTTTAAACAGCATTTAAACTAAAGGCCAGGGAGTAAAATAAAAGAAAGAAGAGAGAAAATACCTCTGTCAGGAAGTGTTGGCAATTCAGGAGAGCAAATCTGGCTCTCATTCACTGGTTAGTTATTGAAAACACAAGACTTTGCCTTAAACACCCCTGAAGCATCACATTTAACTTCTGCCTGACTAACCAGTGGAGGAAGATTCTGAAACAGTTCCTGCCTTAGCAGAGACCCATTTGTGACCAAACAAACAGGTATCTCTGGATACCAGGGTTTTGTGTGAGCACTTAATACAACAGCTGAGTATCTGGGCTGCTGATCCAAAAAGTAAGGTGCTGTCTGTGCCCCTGTGCCTGTCTGCCCTTCCTTACTCAAACACCTTAATGGAAAACACTACCCCTGACAGAAAGTTAACATGGATGTGGGAAGCTCAGACCACAGGGATCTTGAGTGAGGTAAGATCAATAAGCTGTTGCCAAACATGTGATTTAAAAAAAAAAAAAAAAAAAAAAAAAGGTTTGAGCATTAAATCCTCTTATAGATGTCTAAGGTCTTCTCTCTCTCAGTCAAAAAAAAAAAGTCATTTGGGTTTCTTTTTAGTAAGGGCTAACAAAGTGACAAGCCAAGTGAGCAAGACCTGGTGTTAACATGCCCAAGTGACTGACCTAACTAGCAAAATCAAATTTTGTCCAATATCAAATTGCTGGGATCAGCTAAGAATGAGTGAGGTAGGAGCTAGACATTTCATGAAGCGCCAATATTATATAAACCAATGCTTTCACTACAGAACCTCTAAAAGAAAGAGTTAGACCTTTCTGCTTGTTACTCTGATCCCAGACAGACTGTATCTTTAGCACAAGCACTTCTAATTCATAGTCCCAGCAAAAAAGTTATGAGCTGAAGTAACAAGAAAGCTGTTGTACCACTGCTGTCCATAGAGACAAGATAAATGGCACAGAATGTTCCCTTCCTCCCTAAGGTCCCCCCTGCCTGATTGAGGAGTCAGTTCAGTGTGTTGCCTCGCTTGCTAAATTGCCACTTAGAGGAGGACACAGTTAAACGTGGTCACCACTGGAAATACGCCTCCTGTGCAGTGATGAAGTCGTCAGGTGGCCACTAGATAAGCCAGCTAAAGAGGGTCAAGAAAGCTGTCCTCCACTTGATAGCAGCATCTTAATAGCTTTCTAAAAACAGTAGGCCATCAAGTACCTAGACAATTTAATTTCACTTCTCAGCTGGAAAATAAGTACAGTACTTAGTTTCATTCAGAAAAGTGAGGGAAAAGGAGAAGTCATTTGCCCATTTGCTCACTCATTTCCTGTGTTAAGTCCAACGTACTGTAGGCTGCAAACTTTCAGGAAACTTTCTATGCCAATACACGATGACACTTTACCATCAGTATTTCCCCTGACACCTTTGTAAGCTCTTAGCTTGCTTGGCTACCTTGTTATGCTATCAGAAATGTCTAGGCAGCATTCAGAGATGATAGTCTTTGCATAAATGTATTCCTGCTACTCCACCTAGTAGTGATACAGTTAATATACTGAGTGGGCATTTCCTTAAGCTTGTTAAGAAGTCTGGTGTTGAATTAGTTTTCCAATTTGACATATATTGCAATAAAGTGCGAGCCACTTACAGTCTTTCAGAGTTTCTTGCAGACTTGCACAGACACACTGTTAAATTATATTCTCTAGTGAATAGTTAAACAAAAATCTGGAGAAGGTCCAGCTTTTCCCAGCTTCTTCATAAATGGTTCAGGACAGACATTCTTTCCTTTTGTCATTAACTGGATTGGAATGATACTTCATTATGCAAATGACCATGTTCGGGATTTGTGTACCTATTTTTTTGGTGTAGATTTAGAAAGTTGCCTAATGACTATGATAAAGCAGAGATTTGCTTTCAGCCTTGCTCAATCTTCATCACAGTGGGACTGCTGTCCCAGAGTACAACCATGGTAAAGATCTCAGCCATAAGGCTCCCCACAGCAAAGCCACTGCCTGCTCTCAGAGCAATGTGGACTGGCATCAGAGCAACAGACAGTCTGGAGTGGCAAGAGCAACCCTGTGATTTATCTGCCAAATTTAGGACATGTTGTACGTAGTGACTTACAGTAGTATTTGAATCATCTTCTGCTCCAGTGATGCAGTTTAGCCAGTGCCTTGGTATGGCTACAGCTCTTCAGCCCTGTATACTAAACTTGATAAGCTGAAGGCATGCCTATAGGTCTAAAACTTCATGGAAAGGACTCCATCAGTGCTGGGATGCATGGCATTTAACCACAAGAAATAACGGTTCTTACTTATCTTGATGGAACTGTTTTGACTGGTCAACAAAAGTCTGTGTGGTAACTGAAAAACTTTAATAATGCTAATAATTATTAGGATGATCAGAATTGTCCCTTTCAGTTTTCTAAGCTACAATAAACACTTTTTCAAACCACTGAATGTAAATGCTTTCACATATGACAGTCTGGAAACCTCTTAAAGTGCTCCCACCAACACTGTACTGGCAGAGTCTTTTATATTCTGTGCAACTTCGCAGGCAAAAATCTCATCAAGGTACCAAATTAAACTGTCATGCTGCTCTGTGACTCCTGAACTGCTGACACGCCCCAGCTGTAATGCATGTTATTAATAACACCAAGTTGTCGGGAAAACAGTTTCCAGGTCATATTGTAAAGGCAGCTAATTGGTAACAATGAATGACAGATTCCCTTTAAAGTTCTGGAAATAACTGGATGCAAACAATGCCACATGATGGAAAATACAGAGACAGACAAGATTAATACTTATTTTTGTCACAGTTGTACCTCTCACTAAGACCCTTCTAAAAAAGCCAAACTGAAGTATTTGCAGAGAATCTAAAGCATCCAAATGTTTCACTTTCCAGACAGGAATTAGTCTGTAGACAGCATAGCAGGAGAATGAATAAATAATGTGGGTCACGGTTGATTATTATTGTTAATCTATAATAACTAGCTAGCCAAACATAAAGTAAAGGTTAAATTTCCAGAGGTGTTGAGATACTATTGATAGCTTCACATGCCCAAATTAAGACCACCAAGCTTATACTTCAGATTCCCTCTTTAACCTTTGGAGAAACAGAGGCACTGCTGGGGCATAATTCATCACATCTGCAACAGTTGTGAACAATGCTTCCTTTAATAGTGCCTCTTCCTTAACACCGAGCCTAAATATAGACCAAAGTGCTTAGCATAGATGGAAACTTTGAAGTTTAAGCAAGATGAATCACATTTTTTTGAGAATGAAAGCCATGTACGAGTGGTCTGTCCAGAAAGATGAGTGGAAGGGTGCACTGCATATGCACCAGGTCAGTAAGCTTGGGAGCCAAACCGTCCCAGACCATGACTTCTCCCTTAGTGGCCACAGCTTCATGAGCAAGAAAAACAACCAAAAAAACATATACAGCACTGTTTGAATGGCTTCTGTTTATTTCTCATCTTGTTAAACTAACCTGCTACCAATTTTACATTAAATACTAAATTTTGTATTTAAATACTAAGGAGTAATGTATAGGCCTCTGAGATCTGCCTTTCAGGCAGCCTCCAGGGCCAGGGCAGACACATGGGAATAGAACATCTCCTGTGGTAAGCACTGAGCAGGATGTCTACATCCCATGAGTTGCTTCTAGTTTGAAGATAGGAAGGGATTTAAGCAGTACACAGGTGAAGTCATATAACTCTGCAGCAGGGTGAATTTCATCCTTGGTGCCTCAACTCATCATCTGCAAAATGACTCAGAGATGCACAGGCTATAAGGCCAGAGAGATCTGTCTCCAGCCCTTCACAGCACACAGACAAAGCAGCTATTGCCAAGAGGTGGATTAAGCCTTCCGAAAGATAGCTAGTCTTGTTTTAAAGAACCAGAATGATGATGAGTCTAACACCAGTCCTGGTAAGGTGTTGCAACGCTTAATTACCCTCACTGCCAGAGAACTGCACTTTCCATCAAGGTTCAATTTGTTTAACTTCGTCTTCCAGACAATGAATCGTGTTATGCCTTAATTTGCAAGACCAAAAAGAACCTCCTGTCTAAAAGTTTATCTGGGTATTGGTGTCTGCATACAGAAGCCAAGCCCTTGTCAATTTGCACTTTGATGAACAGCAGACAGTGACTCTGTAACCTCTGTATCGCATAGGCTGTCCCCCTGGATCTTGTTTTTGGGTTCCCTTGCAATTCTCTGAAGTTTTCTTTCATCGCTCTTCAACTCAACAGAGGAGAGACAGGACAGGACGACTACAGGACACCCTGGGCTCAGTGCACACATGGGGGATCATGTGGGTACAGGTGCGAACACTTGACCTCCAGCATGCACAATGAGAATTGAGCTTGGCTGTTGGGTTTCACTTTGCTCTCTTAACAACTGACATCTGTCCACATCCAATCTTCATCAGGGCCAGCTCTCTTCCAGTAGAACCACATAATTCTGTCTATTTTAAAGTAGATGATATGGTCTGCACAGAAATTTCTGAATTTTAACTACCTCTTTGTCAGATTTTAACTGTATATTCTTTTTTCACTCCCTGAGATCCAGAGAGTAATTGCTATATTGTATGCTGGTTTTTTAAAAAGAAGTATTTATCCAGCGTAAATTTACTGCCACACACTCTCACTGGGTAACTTCCTGTCTTGTTTATAAAACCAGGTTCCTGACAGGTGAAATGGAAACTGTGTACAAAGTACAAAACATACTCTACGTAAGTTTAACTAATTGTATATCTTTTCTGACTGAATTACTGTTTCAATCTTCTTCCTCTTACATAGAAATTCTCTCCTCAACTAGAGCCAATTTCATAATTTCTCTGCTACTTGTGTTGTATCTCTCTGAAGTCAATACTGAACAAATGCAAAATTATACCATTATTTCACAGTATTTAAAATATTTATAGCATAATAACATACAATGTAATATTTTCTTGCCATTTTGACCACCACTGATCTATTACTAGAGAAATTTCCAATGAATTTTGTGCAAGCAGAATCCACCTTTTTTTTCCCCCCTTTACTGCGGGTGCAGGTTTGCAGACGCTCAACAGTCAGGTAATATATCAAGCGAATCTGCAAAAAAATTGCATCAGCTTTCTCAGATTAAGGTTGTTTAAGAGCATTGAAGTTCAGCCTTGGTTGAGAATAAAATTCTGAAACCGAGCGGCAGCAGAATTGAAGAAATAAAGCATCCTACCATGAGTCTTGGTGTGTGTTGCCCCTCTACTCCATTTTGGTGAGACCCCACCAGGAGTGCGGCATCCAGCTCTGGGATCCTCAGCACAGGAAGGACATCGACCTGTTGGAGCAAGTCCAGAGGAGGCCACAAAACTGATCAGAGGGCTGGAGCACCTCTCCTATAAAGATAAGCTGAGAGAGGTGGGGTTGGTCAGTCTGGGGAAGATTCTGAGGAGATCTTAGAGCTCTTTCCAGTACCTAAGTGGGCTTCAAGAGAGCTGGAGAGGGAATTTTGACATGGGCATGAAGTGATGGGACAAAGGAGAATGGTTTCAAACAAGGTGAGATTTAGATTAGATAATAAGATGACACTCTTTATTGTAAGGGTGGTAAGGCATGGACACGGGCTGCCCAGAGAAATGGTGGTTGCCCCATCCCTGGAAATGCTCAAGGCCAGGTTGGATGGAACCCTGGCAACGTGGTCTAGCGGAAGGTGTCCCTGCCCGTGACAGGGGGTTTGGAACTGAGTGACCTTTAAAGGTCTCACGCAACCCAAACCATTCTGTGATTCTATGACTCTTTAAGGTCAGAAGAAGGTTTTTGCATAAGAAGGGGGTGACCCTTCTAGCATTTTATCACCTGAGTAAGGAGGGGAAGCGGGGGGAAATGATAAAAAGAACTGTCTCTAAAGAGTTATTCATCAGTTGAGATGAGATCACATCTGCAAAATCTGCAAGGTAGCAATTCCTGGGACATGCTGACAGCAACACAAACCAGACTGGGGCCCTGAAACTCTAATCAGCTTCATGACACTGTGGCTGAGCTGCAAATGCTGTGCCTTGTGACAGCAACCCATGGTCACAGTCGTGGATGATTCTCCAACTGCTGCTACAGCACTCCAAGAAGACTTTTGAAAAGGCAGGATGAAAAATAGATAGTGGATAAATATACAAATAAAACCTGAGGAAGAAGACAATCTGAAGGGCTGATGACCAAATGGGGCTGCACATTGTAACTAGGAAAAGAATGCTTCCAAGTCACAGCATGTACAGATATATATGTGAAAACAAGTGATGTGTGAATATATGAAAAAGAGAAGGGGACAAAGAGACAAGACAGAAAAGATTAAGATGGCAGTGGAAACAGGAAAACAACCAACCTGGACAGTAGAAAGAGTGGCATTTATGAAAAAATATACCCCTGCACAAAGGTCATGGGTTAACAGTAGAAGTGGTAAATGTAAATTATAAATATATGGACTTGGTAAGAATAGTATTATTCCCACAGGGCAATAAGAAACTAAGGTGTGGTAGAAAAGGGATACTTAAGAAAAAGCCCTAGGTTCTCTCTTGACTCTGACAATGCCTCTGCCAATATGAAGCTGTGAACAAACTATTTTAAATTTTTAAAATTGTGAGTCGCCTGTCTGTTTTGCTTAAAAGATAACTGTGACAGGAACAGCAACCAGTTTATAGACATTATTTATGTTCAGATATAATTGTGAAAGTACCTTGCAGTTGTGGGGTAATTAAGTATCACAACAGCACTTGAATAAATTTCATCATTATCTGTTTTGGAAATAGGAGAAGTATGACACAAGAAATGTAAGATCAGAAGTCTGGCATCCATGCACATGCTAAAATCAATAGTTCAAGGCTCTTTTTTCAGACTGGGTGCCTGATTGTTCAGCAGTTCATTGCAATAGTGTGGTAACAGGATTTCCCCTGAAGTGGGATTACTTCACTACTCTAAAAAAATGCCAAGAATGTAAAATAGGAATTTCTGTCTAATTAAATTGATCATAGCCTAACAATGCTTCTTTCTTAGCACTGTCAACACCTATTGCCTCCTGTAGAAGCTAAACTAGCTTGGGTTTCAGCAGCAAGCCTCTCCTCAGTGCTCCAACAACTTGCCGGCCTCAGTGACCACAAAAGCCAGTGCTTCATGTCCCCGTTTATCCAAGAGCCAACATGAACTCTTCCTTGCTGCAACCAGCATCCTGGCTCTCCTGGGGGCAGTTCTGAGCTCTCCTATACACTCACAGTCTTTTCGTAGATTTTTCCTGCTGTGGTGGACTGAATACCACAGGCAGAACAGCAAAATATAGCTAAAGAAGGGGGTAAGTGTTCCTTTGCATGTACTTCAAAGCAAGAGCACTCCTGTGGTTTTCTGCCTCCCACCACACCCTGCAGCTTCAGAGCTGGTTCAGGGCCAAACCTGGCCTAAAAACCCTGTCCTCAACCTCCTTCTTTCTCGTGGGCATAAAAATTGCCCATGGAAATTAACACAAGTGAAAGCAGGTCATCTAACACAGGTCAAGTGAATTTCTGACATTGCCTCATCCTGTTAATTTTCCCAACAAGACCTCCATAGACCTCTTGGAGAGAGTCCAGAGGAGGCCACAACTTTGATTAGAAAGATGGAACTCCTCTCCTGTGACAAAGACAGAGGTTGTTCAGCTTGGAGAAGAGAAGGCTTCCAGAAGATCTTAGAGCTCTATCCAGTTTGTAAGCAGGGTACAAGAGAACTGGAGAGGGACTTTTGACAAGGGCATGGAATGACAGGAGAAGGGTGAATGACTTTGAACTAAAAGAAGAGAAATTAAGATCAGATATTAGGAAGGAATTCTTTACTATGAGGGTGGTAAAGCATGGTCGCAGGTTATCCAGAGAAGTTGTGAATGTCCCATCCCTGAAAATGTTCAAGGCCAGGTTGGATGGGGCTTGGAAACTGAACCGGTGGAAGATGTCCCTGCCCATGCCAGGGGCATTAAAACTAGATCATCTTTAATGTCCCTTCCAACCACAGTCACTCTGTGATTCTGTGACTGCAGGCTACTAAAATACAGTGTGTGACTAAGCTTGCTCTACATGCAAAGGCATGATGGAGAGGTGCTGAACAGGCTGCTAAACTAAGATCCCAATTATGAGCACCAGGATATCATTTCTAATAAGGCAGGATGCAAATGGCCTCCCTCTGCCTTGCCACTCTTTGCAAGCCAAGGTATCCGCCTTTGTGTACACACACACTGGGGACCACTCATCTTAATGACACAGATGATGAAAACTTAACGCTGAGCTCAGGTAATGTGCATTAACAAGGTTTTATCTGCTGCAAACAAATGGCACTTTACCATCCTTTTAGTATTTTAAAAAGATCTTCTGTAAAAACCATGAGGTTGTTTTACCAGCATTAAATAAAGAAAGGATCTGGAGAGGCACCTATCTATCCTTCCATCCATCCATCATTAGATGTAATTTAATACTTAATGACATTTGTGATCATCATGCTATGCTTGTAATTGAAAATGAATAATTGAAATTCCAATTACCACAGGGGTCAGTGTAAGGGGAATTCGTATAGTAACTTGCTAGGCAATAGCCTAAATTTGTAGTCATGTTAGGACTGCAAACAATGTGTCTCATTCTTCAATTATTTATTGGGAAATGTCGTCTTAATTTTGCTTAGCTATTTCTGCGAACACTCAGGGCATTGTCCTGAAAGGCAGAAAATCTAGACTTCCTCATGCTCATTCAGCATCTAGCTGGAGAGTCCTGGATCAGCACTCCTGTGGGGCTCCCCACTGGCATCTGTCCTTACCAGAGCAGCTGAAGGTACCACCAGCAGACTAAGTGCACTTCAGTACAGACCACACATCTGTCAGCATGAGGGAAATGGCAAGAAAGCACAGAGCTGCACAAGACCAAGAATACATGATACCAGTGGAGTTAGCCTTAAATAATCGATCTTGGGCCTCAAACAACATCCAGTGGCAAATCATCAACATAACAAAAGAGGCTCATTTTCAGGCTATTAGCTGCTTGCAGTACAAGGAACTTCTCTGGCTTTCTCAGAAATCTGATCCCCTAATGACTGCAGAAAGGGCAACAGGACAGAAAATAATTACAGTCTGTCAGACAGTCTGGCATTGAACCTTCCACATGGTCCAGCAGACGGTGTCAAAGATTTGACCTCAAGGGGGTTTAAAGCACATTGTCAGAAAATACTCATCTAAATGGTCTACAGAGCATCCTACAGCTGATCCATGTCTTAAGTGAGCAATACTTAGCAGCTGAAATGTGTTTGATTAGTACATCTAACCCCTGATTGATTGGTTTTCTAAATAATTAATTGCCTTGTTCGTGGGGGAACAAAATAAAACTTTAATAAGTGACAAGGATCTCAGTTTCTCTGCAGCAGGCTACAAGAATGTTAGCTCTGCTTTTCACTGTTCAGCTTAAAATTCACATATGAAATCACCTATATATTTGCATCCGGAGTTCCAGAATTTCACTTCTTTCCTAATACCCAAAAATATGGCTTAGTGGAAATTTCCCTTCAACTTGCTTCAATGCCAGTAATTTTACATATTCCTTTCACTTCTCTTTCAATCCATCTGATCTTTCCAGAAAGATACAACCGGTTTGGGCATGAAACTCTGAACATGCGACTTAAAAAAAAAAAAGATATGAATATGACAAATTATATACTCATATTAGTTTTTTGATTAGGCTGCTGATCAAATTACATTGGACCTCTGTGTACAGGCAAGTCTCTCTTGGCTTTTCTTTGAACCAGTAGAAGCAGGCATCTCCAGACGCAACTTATCAGAACAGTTCATGGAGGGGAAATCGAATCATGGCAAGGCTAAGGTTGAGAAAGGTCTCTTAGGTCACCGAGTCCACCACTAACCCATATCTCCAAGTGGCATATCCACATGCCCTTTGAATACTTCCAGGTATGACAATTCCACCACTTACCTAGGCAGCCTATTCAAATGTATGAAACTGATGTCATCTGTCTTAAGATGCATCTCTTTCAAGTGCCCTGGTTAGTGAAGTAACTCCTTCCCAATGTGTTAGGCTTTAAGTACTTTGGTCAAAAAATGTGCAGAGTGCCTCTGACATCCCACTGCAGATTCAGGTTCCAGATAGAAGGAGACACGCAACCTGTGATAACCAGCTCCAGCAGGAGGTTTATATACAGTCCTTTGCTAACACAATCTGGAGGGACTGATTACTTCTACAAGTACAGCCTGGTTTGAAATTCAACTAGCAGGACTAAAATGATTTCCAGATTTTCTACAGAGATACCAGGGTGAAGGGCAAGAGACAATCATATCACAGTCTGGACCTCACCCATCCAGTAATGGCCCTCTGGCTTTGTCCAATAAAAGCAAGTACCACTTTTTTTACTAGAAATAAAAAGGAATGGAAGTTTTTGACAGAATTACCTGGAAAAGGCTCATCTGAGCATACACATTGCCCTTCTGCGACTAAGGATCTTCCTCCTGCCACCAGCAGCAATGAGTGCCCCAAATTCCAACTAACTTAGTCCCCCACCAAGACCTATATTCATCTTTGCAGCAAATAAGTATTTCCTAAATATTCCAAAATAACTGTACCCCAGGACCCACATTAGTGCTTTTCCCCATATGGCCCTCAGTTATCCTGTCCTGATCGGTGTTTCTTGGAAGGACTGGATTATAGGTGCTAAAGGGGCAGTCATTCAACCAGGGCACTCAGGTCCTCAATTTTTAGATGAAGAGGAACATGCCCCTCAAAATTCAACCAACATCCTTTCCTCTTTGCCACAGAAATACCACTGCAGGAGACAGAGCATGGCCAAGCCAAGCACTAGATGGTCTTCCATACTGAGCCAGCCACCTCCACTGCAAGTCCATGGCATCAAAGAAGTTTTTCTATATTGCAACTTAAACTTTGAAATCTCTTGGTGTATAAATGGTGTTAAAATGATCTTTGTGTTGTTGGAGCCTGTGCCTTTTTTGGGTCAGTACTACCACACTACCATGCAGGTCACAATGTTGCTATTAGTGTCAGATTTATAAGGACCATCAGTGGGTGAAGTGTCCTTAGAGAGGCTTTTTAAACAAACCTGATTTCAGCTTATGGAACCAGACCATCATTATGTCTCTCACCAACCAAAGAATGTGTGTTTACACAAGAGGAGGCCACGGGTCAGAGGCAGAGAGCAGAAGCACAGACAGTGCAAATCAATATTTTTAGATAGTTTACTGTTAAATAAACTGTAAGACCAGGCCCAGCTGGTTTGCATCAGCTTCACCACTCTTAGTATCAATGGAAGAAGAACTGTTTACTTGTATTGCAGTTATGGATCTCGGCACAGTCGTCTCGATAAACTGCTGCCTGGAAAACCTCACATCTTCTCTAATTAGCTACTCATTGAGAATGTGGAAGAGGTATACAGCTTCTTGGCTTACAAATAAAGCAATTAAAGAGCAATTTAGACATCTGAGTAAGGTCAAATATTTAACTTCTCAGAGCCTTTGAGTAATCAGGGACTGCTGGGTGTCAAACAAGTCATAGGATCGGAATGACCCAATCAAGAAAAGCAGTTCTTCCCTCTCCTGATGCCCAACCCAGGGTCCTGCCCTCTGGATGCAAAGTCCCATACCTCCAGTGCACAGCAAAGGCCTAAAAGGCCTTGCTGCCAGCAGAGAAACAGAAACAGATGCCAGTCTGTTAGCTGATAAATCTAGGAAATCTTTTCTTATTTTGCTGCAAGGTTGGCTGTAATAACATGGTGGGTTGGAGGAGTTGCCTTTGCTCTGCTGCAGAGGGCAAAAGGAGTTTGAGTCCAGCCACAAGAAATATCAGGCAGTATAAATTTGCTGCTTGGCTTGGCAGTGACAGCAGCAGGTTTTTCACCTGTTTCCTTCTGAGTCATGTCCAACTTTTGGACATGCATTTCCTGTGTATCCAACACAGCCTGAGGTAGGAACTAATGAGAGGCCTGGTTTTGACATGTGTTGACGTACATAGCACAGTTGCCCAGCACAGGTGCTGGCTTGCACATATTTCTGCTCACTGGATTTGTAAGTCAATGGGGGCTCTGGCTCAGCAACCCTCATGTGGAACTCTCCACTCCAGGCTCTGAATTCTGCCAATACTCTGCACAACTTTCATGAATACATTAAACACCTATAGATCTACCTTCTGTGAGAATTACTGTAAGTCTTCTCTGATAACATAGCTAAAGAATTACAAAAATTCAATTTTTTTTAACCAATGAAGATTACAATGAGGTTTCTTTTAGCCTTTGAGCTGTCATGTCTGCTTACTCCCTTCTTAACTTTCACATACTACTTTTTAAGGTTTAAGTCAGAAAATACTTTTTAATTATTTACCAATTAAGGCACAGAAACTCAAAGGAACAATCAAGTTACCTAAGGCTAAAAAATATAAATATTTCATTTCCTTTGAAAGGCAAAAAACTTTTTTAATTGTCTTTTAAATCATCTTTTAAATCATAACGGGAAATGTTGATTGAAAAGCTCAATTCCACATCACTCCAATGGGCATTAGATTAAAATCTAATCTAGCCAGGATATGTGTGTGATGGCTGCTTTTTTACTATTATTAAGAGAAAATATTTATATTATAGTAAATATAAAATTCCTCCTGGAAATTAGTATTATTACTACTTCAAATCTGCTACACCAAGCATTCTCCTTATTCATGTGTAAGAAGATGGAGTATTACACTACTTAGTTAAATTCAATAATCAAACTTTTTTCCTCAGCCAACACCTTACTGACTGCTGCTCTGCTGGCTTTTTATCACTCTGCTGTCTTCATTGTCTTTTTATTTTCCAGTTTTCCCTATACATTTTCAGGGCAGCATTCTCATACTCTGGACCTCATTCATGAGGTCACTCCAACTAGCATAGGTTTGTCATGAGGATATACTCTGCCTCAGGTTTAAAATAAAGTAATAGTATATTTCACTGCAAAAATAAAAATATGACCCACTATCATTATCAGCAATGCATAGTGCAGCCATTCGTTCTGAAGGGGTTTTGCAAAACTCTGGCTTTGTTCCCCTTTTTGATTCACAGGCTGAATCCCAAAAAATCAGAAAGGAGCAACTATATCTTGGACTGACTTGAGGGAGCTTGCTTACTGTTTTCTGTTTCACAAGAAAAGCAGCCGCAAAGCTGCTTTTCAAGAAAGAAAAAGAAAACAAACCACAGAATGGGATCAACTGAAACATTTTGCTTGGACAGATATACTATGTTTTTCTTTGTGGAGGTTGGATTTTTCCTTGCTTCCCTTGCATTTTTATTTCTTTAGGCCAGCAGGCTTAAACCAACAGTTTCTAAAAAGCCACTGAAATATTTTATGTCAATGTTTTTCCAGCTTCCATTTTTTGGTCTCTGGGAGAGAATATGTTAAAATATATAGACGTCACACCTTCTACACAACAAACTAACTAACTAATTAATCTGAAATACTGTATGTTTGTATGGCCATTACAAAGATCAGAGCACTTTGGATATTGAGTCCACCTTCACATCAGTACGGAATTAAGGCTCACACACACTCAGTACAAATTAGTTCTATCTGGCAAAGAAAGGATGAATTTACTGTAAGAGCTGTCTTCTGAAACTTCTTCTGTATAGTCATTGTCAAGCTTTACTTTCTGTGACCTATCTTACCGATTTCCCACTACAGCAAGGTCTCCTGTGTCATGCCTAAAAGTCTACTAAATACACTTTTTTATTTTGCTACCTGTCAAGACCATGCATAAAATTTAAACACAGTTGTCTCCAGAAAGAGAGCATAGGATGTCACTAAAGAGAATATGACCCCTTGACACTGTCCACATTCATGGTTTTATTTTGGTTTATCTCAACTTGAGTTTCCTAGGTTGGCCAGCCCTTCTCAACCTGAGTATCCACAACACTTCAGTAACTCTCTCTTTGCTCATCCAAGATATGGACACTGGTACCTTACACAGTTTCTTACTCTTTTATGCAGAAACATACTGACCTAAAGTTTCAGAAAAGAAATAGATTTAGGCTCAAACCTTGCTCTGCAAAAAGACATGAGAAAAGGTTTCTGCTAACACAGGACCTCACTCCTTCCCTATTAACTAATCTCAGAACCAATTTAAAGGCTGTTTAGAAGAGAATGCTCTCTTTCCTCCTTGTTGAAGTTTTTCCCCTTTGCAGACAAGAACACCAGGCAGCCAAGCTACGAGGAAGAATGGGATCATCACTTGTCTAGCTGAATTGTTAGGAGACTAATATCTAGCCCTGATTTTTCATCCAAGGAAGGGTGTCTCTTCTGCACAGTGGAGCAATTTCAGCACGAGTGACAGAGATCCCAGGCAGATAGGAAGGAAAATCATATAATTTTAGTCATCTCCAGTCTCTGTCCAAACTTGTCGCCCTGGGCAGCTTTTTATTCCCCAGAGAGAAGTAGAGAATTTTAGGCATATATTATGTGGTTTTATTTTAGGTGTGTCTTTTGAAATGAAAAATCTTTCAACCTGAATGTGCTTGTTCCTCTCCACTGACTAAAAAAAACAGTCTGTGATGACTGTCTCAGCTGTGAATATTTACATTTGATCAGATGTACTTAATCCAGGCCGGGTTTCTGTCATCTTCCTTTCCAAAATAAACTTGCATTTTGTTAAGAAATCTCTTTCATACTATCTCAAAACAAAACCTCTATAAAACCCAGGATGAAAACATAATCAAATTAAACCCTCCTGGTTTTAGACACTCATGTCCTAGAATAGACCCTGATATGTAACCACCACTGTTTGGGCAGCCAGAGGGAGAAACAGACTATAAACAAAACTGAAACAGCTTTTATTGATTTTTCCCCATGCAAGCTAAGCCCCATGCAAAATCAAAATCAAATACAGAATATCAATAACTAACAACAAATCAAGTGCATTTTCAAATTAGTTCCCTCTCCATGGTCTAAGGCATTCCTGCAATAAGTCAGATTAAGAAAGATACCTGCAGGTTATGATTTCAAGTGGATTATGTCCATTTAAGGACTCATTTCAATAGGTTTTCATGCTGATGACCTTGACAGAATAAAGGAATTTACATTATCCAAAAGCTGTTAACCATGTACAGTTCTCTACTGCCTGTGCATCATAAAGGTTAAATGTTTTCTCTCACAGAAAAAGAGCTACCATGGCACTTGTACTCCTACTCCAAGATCTAACCCCTTTTCCCTGAGCTTTGCATACACTTCTCCAGCTTACAGAGCTATGGTACCCCACCACATCAGAACTCTGGCTCCAAGAATAGATTCACAATTAGGGTTTAACCAAGCAAGATTGGGCAAAAATTGAAGGTAGGCCAGAGATATACAAGGAGACACTTACTGTGAACACGCATGTCCCACATTAAACTTTGGATATTGAGTCCACCTTCACATGAGCTAGCCACACACAAATCCTCTGACTGTTGATCTGATACTACCAGCTTCTTCCAGCTGGGATGAACCCCAGCCTGGGAGTGCATATTAGGATAGAGCCAGGCTAATACAGCTCATGAGTTGCAGCATCATGACTGTCTTGTTCTTCTAAAATATCCTCTCTGTGCACAAAGGCGCTTGTACTGGGGTGACTTCTTTGTCATGAACTGGCTTGCTGAAGAATGCCTGACACAGAATAGCTCAAATTGCCATAAAGACACAGTCTTTATCTGTGAAGTACAGATCCCTCCAAAACTGTGTGGATAGAAAACTTCTGAAGTATTTCATTACAGCCCCAGACTCTGCATACTGTCTGGGCTGCTTACGTATCTTGCATTTTAAATTCCCTGGATTTTTTCTTACTAATAAACATCTTAAAGGAAGGACAATTCAATTTACATTTGGTCAGGTTCAAAAGTCACTGTAATTGAATAATAATTTGCTGTGAAGTATGGATGTGAATCCTCATGCTTGCCTCTTGACCTGAAAGGATACGGCTAGTGAAAATGTCTAGCAGATAATTACTGTGAGGCTAACCCTGAGGCTTGGCTATTATTCACAGGTCAGTCTCTCTAAGATAATTCCCAGGATAATATTACTGAAGAAAACAGTCCCCCTGCATAATGCAACACCTGTTTCTGTTTTGAGACTGGGGATGGAGATACGGGGTTGAGCTTTACCTGTTTTTCCATCCCTTCATTAAGGTTTCCTGTAGGGCAGGGGATGAAAGCAGTGAAAGGAAGGAGTAAAGGAGAAGTCACTTTGCAACAATGAACCCATGGTGATTTTATGTTCCCTACTTGTCAGGGCTATGACCAATCACAGAGTGTGTACAGATGAGGAAAACATAAATTCTCAGACTGTGCAACAGGACCAGGTGTTGCGATTGGAGAATGGAAATACACAATACACAAAGTACTTGCTAGCCCAAAAACACTAAGAGAAGGGCCTTGTCAGAGCATATAATCCTTTTCTGGGCATAGGATTATGTTCAACTCACATCTTTAGTAAGAACTCATCTTTTTAAGTCTTGACAACACTGTAAACATATTGGTATGCTTCTATTTTGACTTCCAGCAAACCACATCTCTATGAATTCCACTGCAGATGACCAATAAGAAAAATAAACATGTTGAAAAGTGATCTCAGAAGATCACTTAAAATCATTGCTAGGTCGTCTTTTTGTCAATATACTTCCAGGACTGAGGGGGAAAAGTTGTAGAATCATAGAATCATTTAGGTTTGGAAAAGACCTCTGAGTCCAACTATTATTAACCCAGCAATGCCAAGTCCACCACCAAACCACGCTCCCAAGCACCACACCAAGTGTACATTTTTGTGTATATATGTTACAGCATATATCTACAGGCAGGTATGCACCATATTTTAGGCAAGGTCAGGATGTTCCCTGGACTTCTACAGCACTGCAAAGTAAGTGAGCATGGGACAGATCAGGTCATAATCATGAGGAGCAGGGTGAGCCCAACCTGTTTTATTCCCCCCACAGAAACCTAGGGCTGTGAAAGATCTCTAGAGGTCATCTAGTTCCTCCCCTTGCCCTGAGGCAGGCTTAACTACAAGGAGGTCATGCCTGGTAGGTTTAAGTTGTTCTCAGAATGATGAAACTCCACCACTGCAGATAATCTGTGCCTGGACTTAAGTGTCCTCATCACCAAAAATCTTCCCTTCCCAGTGTTAGAAATCTGCCCTTGCTATTGGAAGAGAAGAAGGAGGAAAGACCAACAGGAAAATATACAAGAGGGGGAAAAAAAATAAGGGTCTAAGGGAGAAAAGGGGGAATAAATAAAAAAAACCTACAGGGGTCCATGGGTTGATTTGCATTCACAAATTCAAAATTTTGCAACTGTGAAGGCAGTGCTGAAGGGGATGTCTAGTGATCCCAGTGCCAGCAGTAAGAATAATAATTAATAATAATTATGCATCTGGTCAAAGGACAATGGTACAGTAAGGTTACATGATTAGTCTGATCAGCAACATAGAGGAGTGATGGGAAAAGGTATGCAAGGGTCTTAATTAATGCCACTTAAAATGCTATTAATAATGTATGATTAACTACTTAAATATTAATATCTTTCATTACCTTCTTTTACTTTACCATACTGCACAGCAGGCAAAACCATCTCTGCCTATAATAGTATATATGGAAAAGTTGTCAGTAAGTTTATCAGCCCTGTATTGGGAGACACATAAGTCCTGATGTTCAGATTTTAGTTTTTACAGATCTCTTTAATTCCACTTGTGTTAATTATGTCTTTCAGCACTTTAGCTGAAAGAACTGAAGTATCTTAACTACTTACTATACTCATTGGTATTTTTTTATATTGTTTCCTGGTTTGTTTCCAATAGTTCTAGAAAAGACAGTTGAACGACCTGGTTTGTTCTAGAATAGCAACATAGCATGGAACAACTCCAAAAGATACATTTTAAATTTGAAACACTTGCAAAAGAGGAAACCAGCTATCAGTCTCGACTTACTACTACTGTAACTGGAAACAACTTTACAACTACATTTGTATAATTCATATTATTTTGCCAACACTTTGAAGTTACACTTTCTTCCCTCATTTCTTAAGTCAGCAAGAAACGGTTATTAAAGGCACCCTTTTAAAAAAATGAAACTGTCAAGATGTGGCTTTGAAATCTTTGAAAAGACGCCAGTAATGTATAATGTGCTATAAGCACATCTATTAAATCATGGCTCTTCTGGTTCTAACACAGAAATACCAGAAAAGAATTCTTTTCACATAGGATCAGTAGCTACACAATAATGGGAAACACTTGGACTGAAAGGTAAAAGTTGGCTAAAGTAAGCTCCTTCCCATCTGCTCGTTATCAGCAGTTATAGGAGCAGAGCAGGTGACCCATAAACATATATATATATATTTTAACTGACAGGCTTTTGTTTAGGACTGTGTGACAAGGAAGGGTCTTGTTTTAATTTATAGATATTGTCCAGGAATTCAAAATTAAACAGCAGCTCTTAGTAAAGAAAAGAGCACTGGTGGGAGAAACTAAAATTATTTTCCCATGTTAGAATTCAGAAAAAAGTTCAGAAAAAAAAAAGTCCTCAGAATTTGCCAGGCATTTGCTAGAAAATAGAAGCAGACTGAAATCAATAGAGAAATTGATCAATTAACTTCCCCTGTCCCAAGTAAATGAAATGCAAAGAAAAGTACTGGAAAAGACACAAGGAGAAAAACTTTGGGTGCACAAATAAATCCAAGAGGAGAAGACAGACATCAAGTATGCTCTGTTCAGAATTGAAAGGCACAAACCAAGGATTGAATGGTAAAGCTAAACACATTCACACTTGGAAAATGTGTGAATTAGATATTAATAGTGAATATACTTAAGTACAGTTGTGAGATGGGATCTCAGTCTCCTAACATGCTCGGTGCATCTTCAGAAGGCAAGAGCTGTCCATAGAAGTTTCTAGGCTCTAGCTGGGAATGAGTGAAATTCCATCACCTCCATTAAATGGGAGGTCAAGGTGGAGGAGCTAATGGTTTCTGTGACCTCAAAAATCTTTGAAATTATGAAACCATTAAATTAGGTTACTGATCTAATTGTGCGGGTCACTTGGAGTTGTGGGGATTTTATAAAGGCTTTTAATTTAATATATGACTTAAGATAGTTGAGATAGATACAATAATTAACCTTTAATTAT
Organism: Acrocephalus scirpaceus scirpaceus; assembly: GCA_910950805.1. Classification (NCBI taxonomy): domain Eukaryota; kingdom Metazoa; phylum Chordata; class Aves; order Passeriformes; family Sylviidae; genus Acrocephalus; species Acrocephalus scirpaceus. The sequence goes on from OU383774.1 coordinate 31,807,687, forward strand.
TTTTTAAGACACAGCTTCTCTACAAACAAAGGATTTTTGCAGATTCTAAGTTCTGGTTGACATTAAGTAACTACCATTTGAAAAAAAACCCTCCAAAATCCCTTAAAGCAATTCTCTGCACTGCATCCTCTTTTAAATATTTTGTCATCAAGAACATTAGTGAATTGTTAAAGCAATTAAATATTTGTTAATTAGCAATAAAGAAAAATCAACTTATGTAATTATAAGTGAATTAAAAACAATGGAATTAATTATTAATACTAAAGATTGGCATTCTTCCCAGAGCTGTAAGTTTAATTTTACATGTCTTTTTAAAGCTAAATTCCTTCTCTGCAATACATCCAGCAAAATTATTGATGCTTGTTTTGTAAGCAGGCATTTTGCAGACGAAGGAAACGTGGAGCACTCCTGCAGCTATATGCCTTGTGTCCTACCCCAGAAAATACAGTGATTCAAATTTCTTTAACATTCAGGTTCTAGGACAGATGTTTCTTAACAACAAAGGAAAATCTAAACTAAATCAAATTTTTAAGGAACCTCAGAGAGTCTAGACATGAGATTATATTCATAAGTAATCTACTAAACCATGCTTCAAATAAGCTTTTCCACTTAAATAAAAGTAAGACCAACCTGTAAAATTAAGACTTTGATATTGAGTTACCCAGGGAAGTGGACACATCACCAAGCCTTCCAGAGTTCAAGAAGCATTTGGACAATGTTATCAGGAACATCACATAATTCTTGGGGCTGTCCTGTGCAGGACCAGTGTTTTAGTCCATCCAATCAAACAGCCTTTAAAGTCAAACATGGTCCTAATCACCTTATTTTTCATGATTGGCCAGACCAGTTCCCCTTTGAGAACTGATCTGTCACTGCGAATTGAAGGTGTGATTAGAATAACAAGTACAGAGTCTGCTTGGTATTACTCCATGACGGAGCGGTAACTGATTTGTCAGTATTCCTTTCTTGTGCTGGTCTGGCGCTCATTTTAATGCACATGTAAAAGAGGAAGTTAGAGAAGACCAACAAAGTTTCTCTTTTTTGGAACAAAAAGTCAAGGGTGTGCATCTCTGCAACTCAGCCATCAGCCTGAACACCTTTCCTACAGTACTAATGGTATTTCCTCAGAGATCTGTTTCTATCACCAGTGCCTGTACTGTTTCCACACCTTCCTAAAGGAATGTCTGTGGGCAACTGAAGGATCAAAGTGTTGGCTACAAGGAGTGGTGATTAGACAGTGACCAGAAGAGGTCAAGGACATGAACTGCCAGGCTTAACACAGGTTTAAGTCAAAGGAAGCCTGTTAAACAGAAGGTGAAAGCAAGTGTTCCATTGCCTTATCTTCATTTAATCCGTATACTCACTTATTGAACAGCAGCTGCTGAACATGGGTAAAAATTCAGCTCCTCTCTTCCCTCAGCCCCTATAACCATGCTCCCACAGTTCCTACCATCTCCTCACCATCTCTTCATTTCAGCACTGGTCTTGTTGTTTCCCTCTTTTGTTTGCCTTCGCTCTTACCCCTCTTTTCTATGCTCTCCCTCCTGCTCAGATGTATTTTTTCATCTTTTATTTTACAAATTAATCTCTCTCAGGCCTGCCTTCATCATTTTTTGATAGCCAGCTGTGCTATGGTGCCTTTCACTTTGTTCCCTGCCTATCAGCAGCACTAAGGCATGAAGCTTGATGAAATAAAACCAAGCCTGCTGATAGGCCTGCCTAGGCAGTAGTTTTATATAATTAAATACTTATTCAGATTCAGATTCATCATGGTTTGCACCCAGTCAAATCCAAATGCCACTTTGTCCTTTACACAGTAATGCAGTGCTCTCCTAAACACCAGCAAAACAGGCATGCGGCTGCATGTATTTCCATGGCAAAATATATGTTGCCTTGCTAAAAGCATATTAGTCTCTCTCTAGAGACCATGGTATTCCAATGTAGCCCAAATATCCATCCTGAATCCTGAAAGAACTGATTTATTATTATTATTACTGATTTTAATTTTTTTTTGACAAAACAATTATACAGCTGTGGTTTTAAATAATTATAAAATGGATGTGGAGCTAAAGGTCCCTGATGACATGACAGGACTGTGTCTTATCATCATTGCCTTCTTTCCTGCATTGTGCAGAACCACTATTTCAGACTTTAAAAAGCTAAGACCATACTTCTTTGCCTACATGCCTTGGTCAATTTTGAGGGCAGTTAGTTACCTATATGGCTATAGTTTCATACAACTCAGTTTTCAATTACACTCATTTATCAGTGTCAGAATTCTCAGCATCTTATTTCCTTTACAATAAGGGAAGAACAGCAGCAGTGGCATTAGGCATACTTATGCTGGTAACCAATTATTCCCACTGGGAAGAGATGTATGACTTCACTTACAAGTGTCTGATGGAAGCACCACACCTATGAAGGGCAGAGAACCCTCAGTCAAAATGCACTAACCATGGTCTCACCTAGACTTTTCCCATCAAACCATGAAAGAATAGTCAAATTATTTCACCATAAAGTCTGAAAGTCAGCAGCAATTGGCAGGGTCACTGTGAACACACAGTGAACAAACACTCAATTCCATGTTGGTATTGTAAAGTTGAACATATGAGTGACTAAAAAAAGGCATTCTAGTTTTCACTCTAAAACCAAATAGTATTTTCTTAATATTTTGTTGCAACGTTTGACTTAAGCCAGATTTCTTCACTCGGAAATTCCTGCCTTCTCGAGCGTCTTGAGAAAAACAGAGCTTATGATGTCCAGTTAAATATCCTTGTTGATACTTAAACCTAACGAAATTTTTAAGTCTTTCTGTGTTCTTGATTTGTGTATGTTTTTAAAGATCTTCTGAAGACTTCACATTTATTCACATTTCTCCACTCATGAACAAAGAGAAGAGAGAACACAAATCTCAGAATTTAAGAACTTCCAAGAAAATATCTGTCCGTGCTCTGTTATACAACTCTACACTGCAGTAGGAACATCCAGGCTTTATGTGTGCTGAACCCATCCGTCAGTCTGGCTCCCCGTACATCAATACCCCAGGAAATAGTGTGCCATATATCACCACCAGATCCTGAAAAAAGACACCTGTTCAATACCAGTGTCCAATCTCCTGAGTAAAAAAAACATTCAAGGAGTTATTATTTCACAAAAGTTTATTAATTTGGTGGGCTATAATGTTTGAATTTAAAATGAATCTTTCTACCTCATATGACTATTGATAGAAAATGCCGTCATCAAAAATACTGTTGCAAAGGTTGGAAAGAAAATAGTTTCTCTGTGCATAATAATTCTGCTAAAGATGCTCAGTAATCCTTTGACCTACACATACTTTCACCTATAGTTACACAACCTGCATGAGGTACTTGAGCTGGATCTTTATGAACTCTTGTTTAAGTTGTGTACCAATGGTTTGAAAGAGCAGCTAAAGCCAGGTGTGAATCAGTGTGAGGTTAACTGAGTATGACAAACCATAGAATCATAGAATGATATAGGTTGGAGAAGGACCTTAAAGACCACCTAGTTCCAGCACCCATGTCATGGGCAGGGATACGTTCCACTATACCAAGGTGTTCTAAGTCCTGTTCAACATGGCCTTGAACACTTCCAGGGATGGGGAAGTGTAAGAGGTCCTAGATAAGTGCACTACAACTGATTATAGGAACACTAGCAAATCGAAAATAGCTTAATGTTTCACTCCACAGTGAAATGGAAATGAATGGCCAAGTCAGTAGGAAATATTACTGCAGACTTTTACACATGTTGTAAACTTGATTTTTGAAAAGTACTGGGCATATAAATAAAACATTAAAAATTTCAGCTAAAACATTGGGAACTGTTAGAAATATCATCACTATTTAATAGAAAGGGAACATCAAATGTGCAAATGTTAAGTATATCCTGATTTTGAGTCTGACTTATTGTAGAGAAAAGGCAAATTAATTGTCTGATGATTTTAGAGTTTGTAGTATCTGGAATCTATTTTTAAATCTCATTAGTAATAGGGTAAATATGATTTCAAAAAGCATCCTCTCAATATACTCCAGGATCTTTTTTGCATATGCTTTTTGAAGCTTTTCTCCTGTTCTTGCCCCTTGCACCTATTAATATAGTCTTTGAAATTTATCTATCTTTATCAGCAGAAAAATTCAAGGATTGAAAGAGAAGAGTTCCACAATATCCTGGTTAAGATACTAGCTTGTGATTTGTTTGTGTCCTTCCAGACAGATGTCAATTAAAAGAAAAAAGGGGTGAAAAGGGTGAGGGGAAAAACAACAATAGCACAGGATTGATTGACAAGTGCTATCATACAAGATTTCCCTCAAATATTTTATGAAAAGGACACTGGATTTCATTAAATTCTGTTTTCAAAAGCCATCCCTACTGAAAAGAATGCATTCAGAGGAATTAACTGTTTCTGTCCTGCAGATCACGTACCAAATTCAGAGTTCACCTTCTTGAGGCAGAAGGACTCCTTCCCACCTGCCCTGTCTGCAACAGGAAGATAAGAAGCAGGTGAAAAGGTCTTGCATCCTTATTATATGCAAAGGATAAAGGTATTTTTACAGGGCTGGGTGCATTTTTAAGAACCAACTTAAAATACGTAATTGCTTTACCTGCTGATACACTGAGGATTGTGCTATCTAGCCACACAGGTGTTAAAAAAAAAAAACAACTCGGAGAACTGCTTTAAAGATCTACTTCACAAGCTTCACAGTAAATCTTCTCCCTGTGAAAACCTCCTTAACTATTCTAATAGCATGAAACTTCAAATCTCTCCTATCAGCTGAAGGCCACCCAAGTGCAGTGGAAATTGACACAGCAGAAGATCGTGGCTCAGACAATCCTCTGCTACAAATATCCTTCACCCCATGTTTGTGGAATATGGTGAACTAGGACTCATGCAGCAGGTGTGAGTTTGGAGGGCAGGAGAAAACCTTTCAAGGGGCATCTCACACAGCCATAGAAGCTGGAGCCACCAAAAATGGCACAGATCAGAGTCAGGGAAGACAATATAGTGCAAAGTGCAGTGGCCAAGAACTGTTTGACTACCTAGATCCAACTTTGGGAAAGCCTGAGAAAAATACACAATTTAGGAATCCTACTGTTGTGAGGCTTGAGGAGCCTGAAATTGCTATTCTGGCTCAATGCAGAGTTACCTGTGAGAACTGCATAGATAGAATGGGTATTACAGAGCCTTCTTCGCAAACTTCAGTACTGATACACAAGCTGGTGACTTCCTACCTACAATCCTGCCCTCTCTTAGTGCAGAAACAAGGAGACAAGCAGAAAAACGTGCTTCCCCCACTCACATCACAGGTAGGAAAAGGAAGCAAGGATAAAAGGATGGAGTGGAGTGGAGATAAGTAAGCTGGGAGCAGATGGTAGGAGAATTCCAGAGTATGTAAGTGTTTCTGTATGACCTATCTGTTGGCTGGCTGTCTTGCTTCATGTTGAAGCAAATCACCATGTTTTTGGGAGGAAAACTAAAAAATGGGAGAAGCCATTTGGCCCATATCTTAACTCTTCAGGCAGTTTGGATTTGTCTACTGTGTCCATCATACTGCTGTTATGAACAGCCTGAGCTGAGGACCTAGAAGGATTAACCTCCTCCTTAAAAGGGACATTCTGAAGTGACTGATAACAGTTCCTTTCATTGTTTATGTACAGCAAGTGCAATGACATTACACATGAAGAGAACCTGTAAGGATGGGAAAGTCTCCAGCTAAGAATCTCATCCCACTACTTTACATGGGTATATCTAGTGCAGAAAAAACATAGTTAATCCTCACTATAAAAGTGATTGATAACTTGGAGAAAGAGAACATCAGCTAATGTTTATCTGAATCTAAATATGAGTGTCAGCAAATTTATCTGACCTCTTCTCACACTGTTTCAAAGGGCTGCCAGAGAAGGTGGCCTTGTCCTTCACTCCTGGAAGCAAATAAACAGCTTTATACCTGTACCACTAAGACATTTAAAGCTACAGAGATGTCTTTGGATGATGAAAAACTGATCTTTCCAGATTTTAATTTGAACTTTCGCCTTTGATGGCCTGCCTTCCTTGAATCATAAAATAATTCAGGTTTGAGCAGCATGTGTGGAGATCTGTAGTCAAATCTTCATCTCAAAAGCAGGTCCAGAAACATTAGGTGGTTCAAGAACTTGTCCCACTATTTGAAAGTCATCACGCTTAGACGTTACCCAATTTTCCTGGTCAACCTGTTCAAACATCTGATTACCTTCATGTGGAAAATCTTCAGAAAAGTTTTTGGCCATTTTTCCATTTTTAACCACTTTGCACCTATTATAAATTTATTTTTACTCACAGACTGAAGTCGCTGGTAGTGACTTCAAACCTGAAGCTAGCACAGTGTCAGTCATTGAATTTACTCTAAAAATATTTTACTTTAAAATATTTCAATTTAAAAACTTTAAAAATATTCAGTTTCTAAAGGTGTTTTTGGTTTCTAGGATAGTTCTGTGCCTCATTTCATATACTGTAGTTCTCCCAACAGGTTTATGTCGGAGGTAAAAATTACTGTGCACATCAGCAAATACGTTTTCTTTTGTCTCAGCTCTAAAAAAAAATTAGATTTATCTGCCAGTTTTCTGGCATTCTATGCCTTTCCCAAATCCTGATAAATTATCATGCAGCAATGCCAACCATTCATTATAAAAATTATCCATGTCTAATGAAAGAGGTACTGTACTTCTACACTCCAGGGTACTGGAAATTAATTTGCATACTGGAGGCAACAAGGGTCTGAGTATATCACCTATTCACATCCAGGGCGCATTTTCTGGAAAGAGTACATCATTAAGGGAAAAATATACAATAAAACTTGCATCTGCTAAGGGGTATTTTTATTCTATTTATCTCAATGTCATTTATGAATGTCAGCCAATGTCATTAATTTCATTGTATACATGAGTGGGACAGACTGAAATAATCTATCAAACCCTTGCAAATCCAGAGTAGATGTAAGATTACCACAGCTCAGCCTCGTGTTCTCCACACTCGGCCACACCATTGCCCTTAACTTTTGATTGCTGGGCAGGACCCAAAATTGCAATGTGATCCCAGAGAGAACAAACCATGTAGAGTACAATGTGTGAAATAAGGGCATGGCTGTTTCTGATCATCTCCTGTGTTGCTTTTGCATAATAACAAAGATGAATCCTTACATGGAGCAACAAGTGCTTTTTTTTGTAGTGTGTTAATCTGCAGTCTAGGTAACTTGAAGGACTGTCAGAAATGTCAGACAAAAAATGTAAATTTCTTAGCAGAAACCAACAAAACCCATGCTAACTAGTGTTCCTTTGACTACCCCTTAACAAGAGGAATCACAACAGTTCCCATAAACTGGCTCAGGGAAGATATTCCTATCTAGACATATTCTAGCTTCTCACAAAAATTCAGCTAGGCCAGGAGGTGCTTGGAGAAGCACCAAACCCAAAAATGATCAAGTACTGCATCTGTTTCTTGTCTCCATGAACCCCCTAACTTGTAGTAAACAGGTCTTTGAATCTCAGGATCTTTGAGGACATGGATGGCACCAGCAAAGCAATAGCCTAGATTCTGTAGATGTCTTACAGTGGTTCCCTGTGTGTTCATTATGGAAGCTCTATATGCCCAGTGTGCAACCAAAGATTATTTTTTCTTCCAAGGGCCAAATTTGCATGCAATTCTGTTAATTACATGCACTGTAGAAATGTCAGCCTTTACCCCTCTGTATATACAGCATTCTTTGTCCGTCACATAATGATTTTAAAGTTCTCTGCAGATATAATTTGATAGAATAATAAGGTAATATTATTGAATCTTTATGTGTCCTGCTGTCCCGGGAGCGCTGACCTTGCTTCCCCAATACAGAGGTCTGTCTGCCAGGCCAATCACACTGATATCTGAGTACCTCAGAGGAGATCCGTATGTGGCAACATTTCTGCAGGAACTCAAAACTGGCCAGACATACTGATAAGATCCATGTATTACTCCTGTGCATTTCTGCAAGGTTATAAATCAATTCCAATTTCAAATGTAAATCCCCATCCTGGTGACACGGGGAGAGATGCACGGTTCAAGTAACTCAAATTGTCCCCAGCTGTCAGGGTTCCCTACACAAGTAGCAATGGATGAGATTTCCAGGCAGATAGCAACCACAGGGAACTAAGATGAATGAATCCCCCATCCACTCTTTTCCAGCAGATATGTAGTACTGATAATGTCCTTGAACTACTGAGTTACTATGGGAATAACCTTTCATTTATGTCCTTCACTTTCATTTGCCAGGACAATGCATTCATGCTGTATCTTTTAACCATGGACAACCAGATATTAGCACACTTTCCTGCAAGTTGTTTTTTTTTACCCTTGATTTGATATGTTGTATAAGCGTATCCATAAATATCCATGCACACAGCAGGGTGTATGCAATACATTTGACAGGGCATGGTTACCCCTAGCACAATACCACTTTTTAATACAACCTTGGCTTGTTTCCATAGCTGTCAAAAAGTCTCGGTTAGGTTGATAGGTCTCTTAAAATGTACAATTTCTGGCAATCGAGTTTTTATTCTTCCTTTAAGAAAGTCCTGATACTTATGAGGAGGGCTTTTTCTTTCAGGAATAAGATATTTTGATAGGTGCTGAACAAATTATGATACAAACGCTCTTATCTGGAGTTATGCAGATACTTCATGGCAGCATCAGCATCCATTGCACATCTGCAAAGCTGCAAAAATGTCCATTTCCTTTTTCCACTCAGAAGCTTTTTCTTTATTTTCTTTTTTGAAATGAAATGCCAGAGCTCTACTATTGCCTCACCACTTTTTATTTGTCCTGAAAAGCCTTGTTTTCTCCCTCTAGAGCAGTGAAGATGCCTAGGTTATAGTTCCTTTTATTGCAGTACCTCTGGGAACCTCCAGATGAACAAGGGCCTTGATATAACGGCACTGTTGTTACACCAATCACTACAAAACCAATCAGCTACAATCAGAAACTTAAACATTCCTTAAAATACACTTAATTTAATTCAGACCTATCAAAACCAGACTGTCACTGGTACAATGTGTATGTTCAAAAACATGCCCAGAGCTGCAAGAATTCAGGGTAGTCTCACTACAATATAAACACAATAGTCTGAAATATGTTTTATAACCTGGACCGAGGAAAGAAAGCATATATAAGCTTATGCTTATTGTTTAAAACCAAAGGAGAATCAGTACATTCTTGAGACATAAAGCTATACTTTGAACCCTGTCTGAGTAAAAACATTCTTCTGTGATGAATTTCAAAACCAGAAATGTCAATAGGACTCAGCCTCATCCTTACAAGTCCATTACAGATCTTGTTGACTGGTTTCCGTACTTTGAAGTACAGTGTTTCTGGCTTCAAGTTGTAGAAATAAACTCAAGTGTGTTTCTAAATCTTTGCGGCTTGTTGAAGTCTTGGCATATGTAGGAACATTTCAAATTTCTTTTGTTGTCTCTGAAATACTTTGGGATGGACCCACATTTGTAAAACTGAAGTACAGCACTCTGCGGCCAACAAGTTCTACTTATTATTGTTACACACAAACTTTTTTTTATGGGAGATGATAGAGTTCTAAAAGGCATCTTATGCAATATTATTAGTTGAATCAGAAGTAGTATATCCACATGATATTTTGGTTGCTCTTATTCAACAAATTGTTGATGGCAGTCAAGATAAAGTTGGAATTCAATATAGACTTGGTGGGGAAAAAAGAGAAGTGTTATCTTTACTTGTACTGGGAGTGAGCAGGAGTGATTGAGGATGCCTGAGTGTTGGTAGGTATTTGGTGAGTTGGAAATGCTGGTAAAACAGGGAATGGAGGTTCTGTGGTAAGGAATAAATTATGATTAGTAGTATACAAACTGCCATGAAGTTATATTTAGGTTAATTCAGATACTTCAAATGAACTTCCAGACCAGCACATTAACACTGACAATATTCAAGCTTCAGGAACCTGGGATCATTTCTCATCTTGATTCAACCACTTTGGTTAAACCTCTTGTTAACAACACAGGAAAAAAAATAAGATTTTCCAAGTGATCACTATTTATTAGACAATAAATTTAAAATGACACTGCAAATATAATTTCATGGTCTTTGCTCTTTTCATTTCTTTAAAAAATACAAGGATGGAGACAAATAACAGTGCTTAAAATATCATGAGGACAATCTTGATTTATGAACTCCAATATAAACACACATCAAAAGAAAATTATAAATGTCTAAATACCACACCCATGATAGATTAAGAGCTTTACTTCTTTGACTCATCTTTACAAATAAATCTAAGAAACAATGATAGTGTACTTACATATTTCAGATCCTCATCTGTCTAAGAATAGAAAGCACTGAAGTCATGTGTCAGAATGACTCGGGTGGCCTCTTCTCAATTCCCTTTTTGTGATCACCATCCACAAAAATCAGTGCGCCACTGCAATGGTCCAGCCATCCTCACTACAGAAAAGGAGCCAGGTGTTGAGTGTCAGACAAGACTGGCATGAATTTGTAAAGGTTCTTTGCATGGCAGCTGTCAGGATTCTAAGACCCAGATTCCCTCTATCTACCAGAGTACCTCCACGAGAAGCCAGGCTATCACATCAGGCAGTAATTGGTACCTGTCTTTAATGTCTGTATTAATATGGCTAAAAGGGTATTTATCTCCATATCTACAGGCCAGCCATGTCCACGCTGCCTTCCCATGCTTTGATTTCTCCAGGAACAGTTATAACAAGTTCCAGGCTTGTCCTACCCAAGATATCATGCTTCACACAATAGGTGTGGTCTTAAAGGCTGGATAATGAGTTTATAGTTTATAGAATTTGAGGTGCTTCAAGCCAAATGGAATGAAACTGGACCTAAGTTAGTATGCTCACATGTTTAAACATGGAGAAAGAGACAGAATGTTTCTCATGGGACAAACCCTCTAACTAAATTTTTTCTTCCTTTTCTGTCTTTATTTTATGCTTAATGCTGGTAATAAAGCATATTTCCTTATTTTAAAATATTGCTAAAATGCTGTATGTTTTGCAGATTATATTGGTTTTTTGGAAGAAATTTAGGAGAGACACTCCTGTGTCTGACACCTGGATGAGTCCAACTGTTTCAATGTACATCAACAAAATTACCATCTCAGTCTCCTACTGCATATTGTTCAGACACTTTAACTTAATAATGTCCTGGGCACTTTTTTTAGCAGCTCTATATTTAATGGGGACTTGAAGACAATTCTCAGTTTTAGAGGTACTTGAATCTATATTTACCATGAGACACACTCGGTAATGTCACCCTGTTTAGTGACAACACTCACGAATATAACGTGTGGCACAGTGAGAAAATGAGCCAGTATATGATCTTGCTAAGGCCCAACAGATTCTGATAGGTCACAATTAGCATGCCCCTCAGTGTTATCAAAAAATAGCTTGAAAAGTTGTGACTGCAGATGCAAGATGCAGCCCCGCTCAGCTGTCCACATAAAACTGTCCAGTGCAACTAGAGATGCCCTAGTTATTCTGATTGTCCTTCAGCTGCTGTCCAGAAAGACATGGGTTTTCTGCAAATCCTGCATCTTCTCTGTCAGTCTCTTAAATGAGCTTGGGCATCTAAAATGGCTCTGAGCATCTCAAATGTCTTTAAGTTTATTGTAGACCTAAACTTGGCACTAAGTCACAAGTTATTCACTGACAACAGGACTCAGTGATCCCCCATCTCACTATTGTTATCCCCATATACAAACCCAGAACATCATTCCCTTACACAAGTACTGCTTTAGGGAATGAGCTGCATAACAAGGTGCCAAAAATTTTGTGCTGTGTGCTACTTAAGCACATGTCTGCATGCTGTATCACAGTTTTCATTCTTTAATTAATATTCTCTTTTTGTAAAAATTAAAGCCATGGGATTCCAAAAAACCATTATGTTTTGTTTGTTAGGAGCTGGCATAAATGTATTCCAGTAGAGATAATGCTGTAAATGTTGATCATGTTACAAGTTGGCCCACCTACTGTCACTTCAGGAAGTAGAGGTTTAAATATAAAACTACTATTTTTAACTGAGTTAATATTGGAACTGAAGGAGGAGATGTTCAAGCTGGGGTAAATAGTAGCCTGGCTGATGTATGTAGCAATATATTGATTTACAGCAGTGAAGCAACTATCAGAAACAGTAAATCTTTTCTCCACCAAGAGCTCCACAAATGTATTTATAATATTACTTTAATAAGGAAAAGAAAAAGTCACAACAGTGAGTCGAGATTATTCAAAGGTATCTCAGAAGTCCTGACAAACTTCTATGAGCAAATAAACAGAAATATAGAGCATGTGTCCTAGCCCAGTAGACTGCTTCAAATCCCTGAGCTAAAATATGCATGTTAAATAACTACGTGTCTTGTTTACAGTGAGCAGTATAATCTAGACATAATTAAAATAAAGAAAATTATTATTGGATACCTCTTGATGATAAGAAAGAACCAAACAACCCTCCACAAACCTCTAAAGTATTAAATAAAAGCAGGTTTTACACTATAAACATTCATTTATGTTTTCTTCTAGAAGTTGTAGTTCCTCAAGTACTGTAAGTAAGATTATTATTAAAAATAAGAGCAAGACCATCAGATTTTATTACTGAATTGGAAATAGGAAAAATAAAAATAACAAAAATGTTCTAGTACTTAAAACTCACAATTTTAAATACCTTAGTTTATCTTGATTTATTAAATATTCTAATGTTGGGCATTTTTTGGGGGTATCTACTCAATAGCACCTGGTCTTTGTTATACAATATAAACAAAATAAGAAAAGTTTATGAAAGTTTAACCCAAGAGGAACCTTATTTCCCCAAAAATCCAACTAAAGGAGCCAAAGCTGTGTTTTCTTTTAAAATTACTTTCTCTCTCTCTAGCTGAGGTGTTTAAAGACTCCATAATGAAGCACAGCACAGAGTACAACACAGGAGGACTGAGACTCTGGGCTTTAGGGAGATTAATGGCTGCAGAGCGGCTCACTTTTTGTTACATTAACCTGCCCAGAAAAGCAATTCCCTCCACAGTGCCCATACCCAATCCCCATAAGTGGAGACATATGGCAGTTCTGTGATACAGAGAACACACTGTGGTAGTTTTATTGATACTGGGACTGCTTCTTAGCCAGTATAAGTCTTCTCCACTCAGCTATGAATTGATACCATTGACTCTTGGCAACAGCAGAACAGTCATAAAGGTTAATGCTGCCCTTGCAGTCAGATTCCTTCTCTGAATTGCCCTGTGAAGGTGCCTCTCTCCACTGACTCCAGGGAGACTGGCAGATTAAATTTAGACCGAGCTAACTCTTGTGCCTCTGCCTCTGTGGTGGGATCAATCTGTAAAGACGTGCTTTTCTCTTTGTCCATGATCCTCAGATATGAGTCTATTGATAGAAAATCACCAAAAGTAGCAACGAGAGTGGTGCAAGTTGTGCACGGCCATCACTGTCCTCTCATCAGGTGAAATGTCAAATGAGCAAAGCTTCTTCCTTCCTCCCTCCCTCTCTCTTTTGCTTCTCCATTATCTATCTGAGGACAGTAATCATTAAAACATTTCAAAACCCATATAACAGTATTTCCATGTTGAATTAACATGAATACTCAGAATTGGAGAGCTGTGGTGCATTTTGGGAGGACCTTGCAAAAGGGGTTTTCAGACTCTTGGCTAAAGGACAAAAGGCTTGGTGATGTGGCACAACATTGCACACACACAGACACATGGAGATGATTTCATATTTTATGCTTCCCTCCTCAGATTTCTCTCTTCCAGCCATCAGCTTCTCTGCTAACCTTGAGACTGCAAGAAATTTCATTCTGTGGCTTGTGTTTCCTCTAAAGCAGAATTGCAGGACCTCAGTTCCTCCCTAGAAATTATGTCTCCTGGAGTCATTATTCCCTGTTGGCCTCAAACCACTTCCTGCAATTTCAGAGCCACTGAAACAGCAGTTTCAAATGATCTATTAACCCATGAAGGCTAAGCCAGCCTGGATTCACCAGAGTTCCTTTGATGCATTTTCTTTTTTCACACTTTTCTCCTTTCCCTAAATTTTGAACTAGAACTGAAAAGATTCTTCTTCAGATGAGTTTTGGCCCATTTTACAGACCTTATCCTCTGAATATTGTTGTTTTCACCTCCAGTTTTTTGCTGCAGACTACTATTTACCAAATCTATCTTGAAAAATTCTGATGACCTGTAAAAGCTGAAATGTTAACTATCAAAGCCCCTGGGTATAGCCACAAATGATTACGTAAGGCTCAAGGCTCAGTGCCAGATGAACAGATGACAGATCCATTTATCATCAGTAGGAACAGGCACATTAATTGGCCATGATACCGGTATGGTCCTTCAGAATTAACAAAACTCTTCTTGATCCTGAATGCACCCCCAGAACATCCCTTATTAAATAAGATAAATAATACTGAGGCCAAGGGTCGCACTGCTTCATCTGAGAAAGCTCAATTATTTATGAATACTTCCCTGACTTAGGCTTGGTAACCTGACAGGTTACCAAGCCTGGCAAAGAGAGCTTTTTGGTCTACTAACAAAACATTGTTATTCTACACAGACGTGTCTTCTGTATTAGAGAATCAACAACAGAGAAACAAAAACACATTAGTCCTGTAAAGCTTCTGTACTGGTGGAAGAGTGCTTGAACACTGGAACAGTTTAGCCAGAAAGGCTCCAGAGACTCCTTGGCAATATTTAAAATGTGACTGGACAAATCCCTGGGCTCTTGTGGCTGACACTGCTTTGAGTGGTGTGTGTTGGACTAGATGATCTCCGAGGTCCCTTTCAGCTTCTGTGATATTCTGTAGTTCTGAGCCCATGAAATGAAGCCACAGCAGTGGATTCCTTGGTTTCTGTTCTGGGCTCTTCCATGTACTCACACAAAAGCCAAAATTCTCATAATTGGCTACTGCTTCCAGCTGTTTAGTCATGCAAAGAGGAATATAATCCTAGAAGCCTCTCATGCCAATTTTCTTGCATGCAGCCGAACATGTGAAGAAGTAACCAGTGGCCACTATTTGGTATGGTACTAAACTCCAGAATTCCCTGCAGTTAAGTGAACTCTTCCGTAAAACAACTTGACCCTATTTGGCACAGTTGCTATGCAAATATTTTGTATGATTCCAGGGACACTGTTTGTGTGTCATCATTGTCACCATGGATAGTACAGAAGCAGTGATACAGTCCAATAACTCTGCATGAGAATAGAGAAAGTAAAACATGATAATTTTACTGCAATACTGAGCACATGTTACAAGCAGTAGAAATAAAGTGTTTGTCAAGATTGGCTTTCACCTACTTCTTGCGCTGCCAATAAAAGGTTCTGTGACCCATTTCATGAAAGGAAGAGCTCGGAAGTAATACTGTACTATTTCATGGGACTCAAAAAGGACCCTCTGGGTCAAGTCCATCTTGCCAACACAATTTCTACCTTGTGGTCACATGTTGCTACCTTGCCTGCACTTCATATACACAGATTTTTATGTTTTCAACACCCCTCTCCATATAGCTTCTTAGCTAATTATGTGTTCATCCTACCATAAATGACATTTTCCCCATCCTTGTATCACCTTTAGATCTTGACAAGAAGGACAATTGTTTTCTTCTTTTTCCCCAAGGGGCTTGGGGAGTTTTCCTCAGAATGATACAATGTTTCCTCACACGTAGAACAGATCCTTCTGTTTGCACACAGTGCTGGGGAATTTTCAGTGCTGAAACCAGTCAGGCTGGCATGCACACTTTATACCTGCGTAGCCAAAGGAACTGGCAGATGGTCGGTGACAAAAGGAGCAACCCATGGAGCTGCAGGAGAACCATCTCAACAGATTCAAGATTTCAGAGCCTGAAAATTACCACACAACAGCCCAACCGTAGCACTGCTCAGCATTCAGCCAGAAGCAAGGCAGGTGCTTGAAATGTTTGCCAGGATTCACTCATTCAGACATGTTTAGTCTCCAAGATGGAAATAAATCTGGCAAATGGGTGTGGAATGCTCTTACAAAGAGATGTAAGAGCAATCATCTGGTGTAGGAAGAATATACCACCTTGCCTCTGTGACTTTTTGGTAGCTGGAGGACTGACTTATACAAAATTGTCCCCCCCAGGCCTCCAGCAGGAAGAATTGTCCCTTCCAGCAAGACAGCCAGTGGCAGCAATGAGAATGTACGATGTCGAATGAAGTAGTGGCTGAAAAAGAAGATGTACTACCAAGCAAGCCTCGTTTCAGCATGGGTCTCCAGGACCAAAGCATCTGCCATTACACAGCATTTGGTGGGGACCATTTTACAGGAGAGGGGTGGCTGCTGATGGTTCAGTGCTGCAGATTGACTTGAGTTGTAAGCCTGGCTGATGAGACTGGGGAGGAGGAAGTCAAAAGTGTTGAGCTCAATATGTTAGACTTGACAGATTTGGATCAGTTCTGCTCTCTGCTTGACAGCTTCATATTTCATGTCATCCTACCTCTATCAGGCACAGTGACACACCTGGAGTTCTGTCTCCCATTTTTACTTTTTTTAAAAAAAGGTGAGGTTTTTCTGCATCTTTCCTTCCTCAAGTTGGCTGTAGACTAAGGAGGAAGCATTTAGGTGTTTGTTTCACACTATTCATTTATTTCTTAACTCCCCAGAAAACTTTCCAGTACCCCAGCTCCTACTCAAAATTTCCCATGCTGCAGCTACAATGTACTGACATGATTCACAGTTCTTGTTAAGCAATGGTAAACCTGTCCCAAATATGTGGAGGTTCTTCCTTTTACAAAAGAAATGAACCATAGCAAAGATCATTGCAGCTAATCTGTCTTCAGACTCAGGAGGATTCTTCTGCACCTCTGCATTTCAGAAGATGACCTTTATCAGATGTAAAGCCTAAAAATATTTTCTGACTATGTAGTGCAAACTACAGATATAGAATTTGATGTACAAATGTAAAAGCCCTTCTCCAATCATACATCAGCCGGTATAGCACAGATGAAATGTTGCAGGAAGAAAAGCGTAAACTAAAGGGAACAAACATAAAAACTAGTTTATAACTTGCCAATGTGAAGACCAACTAAAACAATTTGTAGTGAAGGTCCAGTCAAATACCATGGAATTAGTTTCCCTAGAGGAATGATGGGTAGACAAGAACAGTACCTCTGTAAATGCAAACACTGATTGGGAGAGGTGGTGCTTCTGTGATCTGCCAACAAGAGCAAGAGTTCTTTGCTGAATAATCAACTGGGCTAGCTGGTTTAGGAAGCAGTGTACACACTGATGCCCTAGGGCATCAATTTCATGATCAGGCGACCCTGAGACATGCTTCAGTTTTCTCATAATGAGAGGATTGAGTGCATTCATCAAAACTGAGATTTCAGGGCTCAAAGTTCAAAAAGCTACCAGAGGTGACATCACTTCCCGGCTTCTTCCTTCTCTTGTCCCTTCCAAAAACAACCCCACTGTATTTCTTTTTCTTGCCATTTGACTGAAATCACCTGGGGGTTAATTATCTTTCTGAGATGAAAACCATATGCTATTTCATGTTCTTGCATAAGGTTAAGCTGCGTATGATGAAACCGATCAATTAAATCTTGTGGGAAGAGAAGGGAAGGGAGGGTGAAGCCTGGCCAGGAGTTAGTGTTCTCATTTACTGACAATGTAATCCAAGGTAACAGACAAATATATAAAAATTTTCTTGCTTACAAGGAACAGAGCAGAAAAAGAGTTGCCTGTGACACCATAAAATGAAGATGGGGAACACCAAAGTGGGGAATACTAATGTAAACAAAATTGGGAAAATCACTGCTTATGACTTGCAAGACTTGGACTATGGAAAGGTCGTATTATTTAAAAAACAATTTTTCTGTGGTTTTTTTTTTTTTTTTTCCTTGCAGCTTGCAGACTGCTTTGAACACAGGTACTGTGCTGATGTGCATTCATAAAATCCAACCTGTTGTATGATCTACACCTGTCATTTCACTTCAGTGCAGGAACAGCCCGCTAAAATGTTAGCCTGATTTTCCAATCTATCTGGCATTTGAGGCTGATTCTTATCACTGTGGATGGTTTACCTTCAAGCTAGGATATGGATTTTTTTGTGCTGGTCTGGCAGGGATAAAAGAGAAGAAGAGAGAACAGACATGGAAGTGCTCCACTGAGTCTCATGCTTGTACAATTCCATGTATACAGAAATTGCAAGTGGAAAGAACATCCATAGCCACATGCAAGTTACTGAAGGCAAACAGCCCAACATAAGCTTAGAGCTGTTTACAAGTCAATTCTTCATAACTCCTAAGCCAAAAACTCCACTGCCTGAATAATGTCCTTGTGGAGGAGAAACATTTCTTTGTCAGTGAGAAAGAATAACGCCAAGAATCATTCAACCCCCAGCCTTGCAGAGCTTAGGTTGTACATGGGTTAACATTTCAGTGCAGTTACACTTCCTCAGCAGCTAGCACTTGGAAAGTGTGTTACTGAAAAGAAATAAGCACAAACATACACAGATGTCTACTGTTCTGGGTTCAAATAACCCTTGTGGAGAAAGAGTGGTGTATATATATGTGGGTGTGCACGTGTGTGGGCATGCATGGGAAAGCAAAATGAGCTTTATTTTTATTCTGTATCCCACCTAAACAAAGATCCTAATGTTATCCCTTGGAATGAGGTAAGAAATATGATCATTCGGTTCCAAGACCTGCCTGAAACTACAGTTTTTGTAGCCCTGAATGAGCAGCAGCCAAAGTAAGAGAGATCAGATGAACTGCATTTAGAAGTGATGCAGTGAACTGGTACAAGGGGAAAGTGCTTTTAGTGATCGATATGAAAACAGGGGGCTTTCATCTAACCACAGTGAGGACGGCAAAGAGGAATTTGGGCAATATAATACGGGATAAAAGGGTAGATAGCCTCTTATTTCAACCTAAAGACTTAATGATGCTTATTAAAAGGTTGTTACCTGGTTTCATGGAAGAATTATTGCCCTCTACCTCTTTCCTTAGAGTGAATGACCTGACAGGGAAAACCAAGTTCTCTTAAGTCCTTGGTCCTTGTTATGGAAATGCTCTTCTCATTTTTCTGTGACTTTGCCAAAAGACCAACCCATACAGACCTGCAATACACAATGCAATTCCCCAGGCAGCACGTTCATATTACAGCACTTGAGTCATTAGATATTACGATTTGATTCACATACCAATTGTTTAGATTCAGCTCAATGTTACCAGTAAGTGAGAGCTTTGAAATAGCAAGGTGTTCTCATGCTAAAAAAAATGCATTGGGCCAAAGTCAGGTCTGGAAGGGACACACTGAAGACAATGAACTTCCAGCAGGTGAGCCAGGCTGCACATTTTTGCTGGGGAAATCTTTCCACCAGTGCAGCATTTCATTATTGCTGTCATTTTCTCTATGAATTATTGCTTTCTTGTCAGATTTAACTCCCCTTCCACTTGAAAACAGTCATCTGGGGAATAGGCCAGCAATAAAACAAAACCTCCTGGAGGTTAATGTTGCAATGACAACAAAAACAGGAGCTGGTCTACCTCTTCAACTAGGGGGCCAAACCACATGGTACTGGTTCAGCTACAAAAGTTCAATCTGTCCATATCTGAATATAACATGCAAGACTGCTTTTCCGGCACTGGATAACAACAAAGTGTTTTGAACTCACAGTTAGTACATTTTTTAAGGCTATTTGGTGTGCTTCAAGACTTACAGTTTTTTAGCACACTAGGAATGACAATTCAGATGAATTCATGTGCCACTAAAAAAAAGCTATTAATTAGCTTTTCAATTAATGTTAGGAAGTCCCATACGGCATTTGACTGAGTATACAAGGTGCCAGCATTTCTACAATTCTACAGTGAAAAGACATGGGGTAGAGATGTGCCCTGGGAGACAGGAAACAAGAGCACCAAAATGCCCTTCTTCTTACCAGAAGAACCCATCCAAATGCATAAACTGGCCTTTTCTGGTGAAAGAACTATCCTCTCACCATTTGTAGAACAAACTGTAGTTTAGCTAAAGTTATCTAAAATTAAATCAACTGGGCCAAATCTATGAAAAGCCATTATTTCTCATGTATTCCCCCTAAAGATGTTTGTCTTACATGTAGAATGTAACTTTGGAGTTAAGTCTAACCAATACCCAGAGGGAACCTAGATGTAGATGCATAGAATCATTTAGGCGGAAAAAGAGCTCCAAGAACATCGACTGCAAAACACCTTTCAAACTGCAAAATGGAGGAAATGTTTTTAAGTTAAATATTTTGAGACATATAGAATGTATGAGAACATTTCTTTAGAAATTACCATGGCATGGAATCAAGCCATAATCAAATAAATGAAATTAAAGAACCTTTTCTCTGTTGCCTTCCTTGAATAGTCATTTATGAACCAGAAAGTAAATGCACAAAGGATCTTAAATCACAACCAATCACTCCAGCAGAACTTTGACACTCCTTCACACTACTAAGTGGCTTAGAAGCCAGAACAACTGCAACAGGAGATCAAATTCAACTTTACTGCAACAAATTGTGTTTTGAATTATGTTGGTGCAGTGCTACAGAAGTCAATGGGAGATGACCTTCACAGTTAATGAAAGAGGTCCACTAAATTTGTCCTAGTCAGCTTGGCTGCAGAACTCCTTTGCACATTCTATGCACAGCCTCTTGTTCCTTCTCTTAGAATAAGTAAAAGATTTTCAGCTAAAATATAAGCTAATGAATTTCAGAAACATCTTTTTTACAGTAAATCCTCAGGTAAATAATGACAGTACACTAGAAAGTACAGACCAGATTTACATGAAGACTGATAGAACTTGAACTTAACTCATTGCGGTCTGTAACTTTCTTGTGAGGGGAAGAGGAGGGACAAACCCTGATCTTTTCTCTCTGGTGATCAGTGACAGGACCCGAGAGAACGGTTTGAAGTTGTGCCAGCAGAGGTGTAGGTTGGATATAAGATACAGGTTCTTCACCCAGAGGGTAGTGGGGCTCTGGAACAGGCTCCCCAGGGAAGGGGTCACAGCACCAGCCTGAAAGAGTTCAAGAAGTGTTTGCTGTCAGGCATGTGGTGTGACTCTTGGGAATGGTGCTGTGCAGGGCCAGGAGCTGGACTCAATGATCCCTGTGGGCCCCTTCCAACTCAGTTAATGCCAGGGTTCTATCAATCAAAGTCCTTTCACCATGGGATCTTTTTGTAAAGGAGCAGATTTACTACAAGGTGTAGGAGGCTAGCATTGCCCAGTGCATCCTCATGACTGTTTGTGATTGCAAGAGCAATTGTGAAGCAGATCCTCATCCTTTGCCTTCCCTTCCAGATCAGATCTGATTCCAGCCCTGCATATGGTAGTGGGGTAAAGAAATTCATGAGATGCTTACACCTAAATTTTATGATGTGGCAGACATTCACCCGATGATCCTCTCAAATACACACTTCAGAAATGCCTACAGAAATGAGTTAACTTGTTCTTAAAGAAACCGATTCTATTGACAAGGGGAAGCAAGGAGGCAGTGAAAATAATGAGAAAATAATAACTATCATTATCCATAAATATTAAAGCAGATTAACAGATTATGAGATTAAAAAGTGAATGAATATTCCGTAGTTTAAATTTCTAACAGCATTAAGGTTCTATTTCCTGTCAACTAATTTTAAGTTAATCACCATTAATTTTTCAGAGCTAAATAGCAAAAGAAATGAGATTCCTCATATTTGCCATACACTCCAGTTGTGTAGGGAGTCCAGTATGAATGCAATGTGGTGAAAGTCATCACAAGATAATTGAAATTATAGCTAGAAAAAGATTTACTAATCCACACCCTTGCCACTGCAATTTCCTCTCTTCTACAGAGCATCTGATGAAGTCTCCTACTCAAAAGGTTTAAAAGTGACTCAGTGATTTGAAATTTTCTGTTGTTAATTGACTAAATTATTTTTTTAGTGAAACCTCTTAGTAAGTAGTCTTTAAGTACTTTATGCTATACATCCCTACACAATCAGAAATACATTATGCATTAGAAAAGCATTTGAGCTCAGTGCAAGTGACAGAGATGATAATTTCTTTTCAATGCAAATAGTTCCCTGCTTCCTTCCAATTTTTAACATTGGTGTTGTTTTGTTCAGTTAATGCCACCTTCTTGCGTTATTCAACTTAGGCATGTTGAATACTATCCTAATTGTGTATTTATAGAATTTTGGTGTCTGAAAGACTCACACAGGAAAGCAGTCTAAATTAGCAATTTCTACCCAGATCTTGATGGTTGTCAGGAAACCATGAAGTCTTAGAATGGCTTAGGTTGGAAGGGACCATAAAGATCAGCTACTTCCAAACCTTCCGCTACCTCCCACTAGACCAAGTTTCTCAAAGCCCCATTCAACCTGGCCTGCACTATGAGTTCTGGTATTTACAAAGCATTTTGCACATTAAAATTTTTGGAGGACTGTATCACCATTGCATTACCAACAATACAACACAGTACCAGTGAAAAAGCCTGTACAACAGCTGGATAAACATTAACTTGTTCTGATGAACAAAGGAGCCCATCACAGGTAGCCCATCAGCTAAATGGCTGAAGTCAATTCAAAAAAACACTGTGTTGAGAAACCAGTAAAAGGTGGCAGAAAATCACAAGGTGTTAATGTTTATTTCCCAGAGAAGTTCGGAAAAATAACTTCATGCAAAGTCATAATTATATGTCTAATACAACCAGCAACAAATCAGACATTTGCAGTATGCCTCAGCTCATTAGATGCACAAAATGCACAATTTGAGAATACAGGTTACTGTATTTGATTTAATTTTAATTTTGAAAAGGTAACTGCACAAACGCCAGAACAAATCAAGTTTTGATCACTTTTTCTGCTGACATCTCCTTGTATTAGTGTAAATAGTTGACCATATACTTCAGCAATTTCTTAGTCATGCTGCAGCAGGAATTTCTTCCTGCTTTGCAGCTCAAATTTTCTTTTGTTTAACATAATCCCATCATGCCTGTCTTTGTCACCTTGGGATAAGAGAAACAATCTTTTCCCTTTATCCTCTGAGAGCATGACTTTCTGTTTCCTACCAAGTCAGGTTGTTCAGCCCCTTAACGATTTTTGCTGCTGTTCTCGGAATTCCCTTCAATTTGTCAACATCCATCACTATATTCAAGGTGCAATCTCATCACTGCTGTACAGCAAGAAAATCGCCTCCCTATGGACAAAGGAATGACGATGCTGCACGTACAGACCAAAGTAACAACACCCCTTTTTGTAATCCTCTAGCATTGCAGCATGCAGATATATCATTTGCTGTCTGCTAAAACCCCAAGGTCTCCTTTGACATTTCTGCTTTCCAGGTATCTTTGTCTGACTTAATAAATGTGCTTTAGATTATTTCCCTCTCAGATTTATTAGCCTACATTTTTCTAGGTCAGACCTCATTCTCTTAATTAAAGCACATATTTATGCCGTGTCCCATGCTCCTTGCACTTTTTTTTTAATAATCAAACATAGTTTGTTATTTTGAGGCAGAAGTTGGAAGATCCTTATTAAGATTTGGATAGGATTTGATCAGAGTATTTCAGTCCTTTTATCCTTTTATGTCTTGCATTGATTAAATTGGATGCTACACCTGTGTTCACTGCTGGGCCACTAATTTTTTTGTCAGTGTGACTGACTGTAGAGTGCCAAAACACAGCCCTGGAGCTCTCTATCATCCTTGCATGTTATCCAGAAAGAAAAATGCAACCATTTTGCTAATTGTAGACAATCCACTCCTGAACAAGCCTAAGCCCTTCTACAGTCAACAGAGTTAAAAAATGGGCATGTTCCTGTTACAACTAGTCTCATCCCTAAATATGCATCAAAACCAAATTTAACAAGCTACACCCTAGAAATGTTTGTTTCATTTCAGTGGACATGGGGCGAGTCCAGTAGACCTGGCTGTAGATACGTAAACAGCAACAAACAACTGCAGATCATTGTAGACATCTTTGACAACATGATTTACTCTTTCATTTTTTTTCTATCTACTAAACAGAAAAGCATAAAAACGTCTTTAGATTTAGTTCTTGTTTTTCCACATCATAAATTTTTTCATCTGTGTAACTTAGGAACATTTTTGATGATCCATGTTCAACAGTGAGTTTTACCCAGCAGATTTCTAGGCAGTTAAAATAGTACTTGAGTACTATATTCTTTATCCAGTTTTTGAATAATTGCTCTAAAGAATTTTTTTCATTTCAAAGCTTGCAACAGATGCCTATTGATGTCTTCCATCCTTTGTAATTTAATCTGAAGTTTTCCACTTGCTGCTATTCATTATCAAATTGTATCTCAGTGCCATTACAAGTATGATATTATTTCAGTATATAGTGGTAATATAAAAAAATAAATGAAGCAGCACAAAAAACAAACCACCCCTCTCATATGTTTACTGCCTTAAAAACTTATGTAGGAGGTATTTCTCTCAATGCTATACAGAAGAGTCTTCAAGTATATCTTGCATCATTTCACTAAGAAAAGTTCAGATAGTTTATCACAACTGTAACTGCAGCAGCCAACTGTTCCACAGAATTTTAACTTCACTGATCTATTACAAACTGAAAAGTTGAAGGTGAAATTCTGATCATAACCTGGTTTTTCAAGCTCTGCCATAACATAGTCCCTGAATCCCATTAAACCTACCAAATATGAAGATACTTGCCCCCCATATGATACCGTACATTAAGTTTATTTCAACAAGGGAAATCTCTTTAAGTTTTATTACAGGAATAGCTACAATTTTTACTATTTGTTTAACAACATGGAACATTCCATAAAGATCTAAAACCTTAATTACACTCCTCTACCTAATCCTCCAGGGAATTCATTGGAATAGCATATTAAACTTTTTTTTTTCTGTTCCTAGAAGGGGTCTTCTGTTATCCATTGCCATTTCCCATGCTTTTTAAAATGAGTCGAATCCAATGTACTAAGTAGCTTTATAAGCCAGTGGGCTACAGCTTTCTCACTAGCCTCAAAAACTTATGTTTACAATGTAAGCTGCATATCTCTTTAACCTGAAATGTTTTTGTAGAAAACAAAACTAGTTATTTGTTGCGGTGATAGCAACAAATATCTTATTAATACGCGGTGCTAAAATGAACAACTACTGTGCAGTAACAATGCCCTATTCAGCAGGTTTATTCCCTCCTCTTTCACCATGTTCCTATTGATTTCAGTGGTAATCTTTATTGTAAAGCTGTACTTGCAGTTCCAACATGGATGCAAGCAAAACTCCATTCCTGTGTGTACCTCCTCAAAGTAACTCTTTCTTATGCTTCCATTTTATTATGCACCACTCTGCAGTTACGGGGGTTGAATATCTGGCAATGAATACATCATTTCAAGTAGAAGATAATCAGGGGAAAATTTATTCTTAGAAAGCATATCTCATTCAGAAATGTTGGAAAAATCCTGTTTGATTATGAGACACCTTGTCATATTTGAAAAATATGGCCACTGTATGAGACTACAAGAGAATGAGTTTCAAAATTAAGGGTACAGAACTAAGTGAAGGCAGCAATGTCCATTCTGTGTATTTAACTGTAACTAAAAAGCAATTTTAATGACAGATCATGGCATCCAGATGCAGGTCAGCACATCTCCTTGAATTAATTAACAGTATGAAACCTGATAGTATCTTTGGAATGGTGATTTTATTACTGAAAGTGACGACTTTGTATGAAACTAAAAGTTTAAAATGTTCTATGTGAGAGCGAATTCCAGAATATCAGCATTAAGGGTGTGTTTTGGTGGGTGTGAGCAATAATATAATAGAATCATAGAGTCATTAAAGTTTGAGGAGAACTTTAAGCCCATCAAGTCCAATCATCACTTTAGCACCATGGCCATGTACACCATAGAGTCATGTCCCACACACAGACAGACATATCCATGTCTTTTATGAACACTTCCAGGGACGAGGGTGTCTCCACAGAATGTGGATATTCTGTTAAATATTTTTTCCTAATATCCAATCCAAACCTCCCATGGCACAGCCTGAGGCCATCTCCTCTTGTTCTGTCACTTGTTACCAGGAGAAGAGAATGACACCCCACTCGCTACAGCCTCCTTTCAGGCATTTGTAGAGAGTGATAAGGTCCCCCCCTAAGCTTCCTTTTCTCCAGGCTGAACACCCCCAGCTCCCTCAGCCACTCCTCATCAGACTTGTGCTCCAGACCCTTCCCCAGCTCCACTGACCTTCTCTGGACACGCTCCAGCACCTCCATGTCTTTCTTGTAACAAGGGGCCCAAAACTGAACATGATTCGATCTGTGACCTCACCAGTGCCCAGTACAGGGGGACAATCACTGCCCTGGTCCCCCTGGCCACACTGTTGCTGACACAGGCCAGGATGCCACTGAGCTTCTTGGCCACCTGAGCACTCTGCTGGTTCATGCTCAGACCAGTCAGACAGCCATACGGGAACTTTATTAAAGCGACAAGTTTTTCCAGTGGCTTTTTTGCAAGGATGCATCATCACTGGAGAGCAAAATAATGGCTGTCCCCCAGGACTAAGAAACAGACTGGACCCATGAAAAGCATACACATTGGGGAGCGTGTTTATAACCTGTTCTTGTGTGCCTGCAACTCCAAATATCATGAGCGTGATGTGTGGAATATCAGGAACAGGTTCCCCAGGGAAGTGGTGGAATTACCATCCCTGAAAGTGCTCAAAAACCTGAGCAGATATGGCCTTTTACATTACAGTTTAATGGGGACAGTGGTATTTTGTTGGATTTGGCCATGTTGGAAATCTTTTCCAACCTTAATGATTGTATGATTCTACCTCATCCCACAGAAAAAAACAATTTGGATTACATTTCTGATACAAGAAGCTAACAGCTTTCAAGCAACTGTTTCAGAATAAAACATAAAAGATGAGTATGTTTCAGCGCTTTTAAAATTAGAATAATTAAACTAACTGGTACACTTAATGTACTTTCCCATTCCTGGAAGTGTTCAACGCCAGCTTGCACAGGGCCATTTTAATGAAAGGCATCTTGGCCTATGGCAGGGGAGTTGGAACGAGATGATTTTTAAGGTCCCTTTTAACACAAATCATTCTACAGTTCTATGATTCTACTTGAAGCCTTTCATCGGACAGCAAGACATGCTCACTATTTGTAGATCCTGGTTAAAAAATGCATGTATCTTTCGACAATATTTCTCCTTCAAGTACAAAATCTAAATATAGTTGATCTTGCATAGTCAAGATTAGCAAAAATTCTAGAAGACTAAAGACTTGAAGCCTGCAGTAACCTTCATGAGTTGTTCTGGGAAGTTTTGAAGCCATCCTTAACTTGTGTTAATTTGGATTTTAATTAGCATTGCCTCTCTATATACTACAAGAAAAAAATTATTCTTCCAAGCAATGGTTTCTCAGCTTTTAGACGATGAATAGACAAAAAATAATTCATTATTGCTAAATGAGGTGGAAAAACATAGGTAGTTCTGGAGGGAGCACAGCATTAGCAAAGAACATGAAAGCATGGGACAATAAATAAAGAATACTACAACCAGTTCAAAGTAGACATGAAAGCATAAAACCAGTTTTTCCTTCTGTTTAAATTCTTCTACCTTGCAGGCTAAAATAGTATTGGATCAAACCTGCATTTTCTTTTCCAAATCCATTTTACAAAAAATGAGCAGTTTTTCAATATTTATTGCAAATTTTCTATTGCTTTTTTTTTCAGGCAAACCAAAAATGGAAAAAAAAATTATTAATCCAGCAACACAGACTTTTGCAGTTGAAAAAAAAATGGGATGCCAAACAATAAAGCCAATAATATCAATAATTATTTTAGGAGACATGATGAAGCAGGCTTGCAAGTGGGTGTCTGTTGCCATTTCAAAACCACAAAAAGTAGGCTGCCAATAGCGCTAACTGAGAGGAAACACGCTTGCAACTTCTCGGCACTGAATAGTACCTTGTATTTATTGCATTTAAGCTCATTTTATCTGACTTTTCATTTAATTGCACTTTGCTTCTCACAGAGTGCATTATATTAAATATTTACTATCTTGGTTAGGATGTCAAGGCACACTTTACTGTCTTTTTAGATTACTGAACAGTAGTTCATGTAGGAATTATTTAGGGTTGCTGAAGGTAGAGAATTAAATTTGATGGGGTGAAATTAGAAAAGGAAAAAGTATAGGCAGTTAAAGTAGTCATATCCAGAAAACTGTAAACCATTTCTCAGGGAAGAATAGATCTTTCCTTTCTTCAGATTTTTTCAAATAGACTAAAGGACTGACAACAGCTGTTCAATAATAAATGGTGCTGCACAGAAAGAATAAATCATGGTCTTTGTTGATAGCACAACAGTCTCTTGCCGTAAGCAGTGGCCTGGGAGTCAGAAGCTGTTTTCCCAGCTCTGCCAGTGACTTCCTTTGTAATCTTTTTTGGATCACCTCAGCAATTTCACTTTCTCTTGAGTCTCTTGCAGTCTTAAATCTCTCCAAGTGAGGTCTAACTCTAACTGGGGTTTGTCATCCCTGCAATGCAATGTTATTGTCACTTGCTGCAATGCAAATAATAAAGAAGGGTTGTAATGCTCACACTCTTCATCTTACACCCAATTCTATTAGCTTTTTTTTTCTCCCATTCGATTGTGGCAGGATCTAAAAGAACCCAATCACTTACCTGGAAACTGACAAACTTACACCCCTGAAAAACTTCATGTTAAAAAGACTTTACAATCTACAAGTGAAATGATCACAGCTCTCAGAAACTCATCCCTAATCTCTTTTACTCTAGTCCTCCGTCAGCTGCCAGCACCCAACATCTGAAGAGGTCCTACACTTAACACCTCTTTTTCATGACAGGAACAAGACATAAATTTCTCAGAGAGAGATGTTCTTGTGCTGTTAGTCACCGGGCTGCTTCTATACTTGAACATTGAGAACCACCTCCAGAAAATGTTTTTCTTTCTCTCTGTTAATGAAACCAAGATATTTAGATGATTCCTCTAGGAATGACTATGCTGGGTTGGACCAGTCACTCACCCACTCAAGTGACCAACATGGACTTTTGAGGAAACTGTCCAAGAACAGATAAGGATATTGAGAGCTATGTCTGCTGAATATTTTCCCAGACCCCAATACATTGTGACTCAGGGAGGTCTTCAGTTAGATAGAGATGCTGTGATTAATTGCTTTCAAAGGATGTTTTTCCATGAAGTTGTTTGAAACGTGCACAACCAGCTAGATAAGTAATCTGCCAATATCTGTAGTTACTAAAGAAGCAGCTCAGTCTGTAAACCCTGTATTTTATTGCTGTTTTGCAGCATGGTGGGGTTTGTTTTGTTTTGTTTGTTTTTTTTTACTTCTGGTGGCATTGTACTTTTTTTTCTGTAGGAGAAGAAAGCCATGATGCTACAATAACTGTCAGACTGAACACTATCCAGGAGGCTGGGGTATCTACTTGGGGGAGACTGAATCAAGTGGTCAGATCACTTCCAAGGAATGCAGAGTAACTGCGAATCATAGGCCAGAGATGTTGTGGATGTCCTGTCTCTAGAAGTGTTCAAGGCCAGGTTGGATGGGGCTTTAAACAGCCTGGTCTAGTGGAAGGTGTCCTTGCCCATAGCAGGGGATTGGAACTAGATGATATTCAAGGTCTCTTCCAACCCAAAATATCCTATAATTCTACGAAAATTTAAGGCTGGAGAAAGAATTGTGAGATAAGGGGAATGAAAACAGTTCCTTTCTACCAGCAAATAACCATACCTTCCAGGTATGGCTTGGAGCCAGGACTCTGTTCCAAGTGCACCTCTGAACTTGGCCCATCATACTTTCCAGGAAGTTGATCGCATTAAACTACTCCTAGTATTTTATTGAGAATTGATAGCTTGTTCTGCTGATCTATAAACTCCTATTCCATGCAGTAGCTGTCTTTTAAATCATGGGCTGGCTTCTTTCCCAATTTTCAGCTTCTAAAATCTACCCAGTTGTCATATAACTACCTTTTTCTTTCACACTTCCTTACAGTAGGACTGTTTTATGCTTGTTTATTTTGCTGCTGTGGGTTTATTTTGATCATAATGGATCACTGTCATGGCATGAGTAATATCTTTGAAACAGCAACTACAATCCCATCTATCATCACAAAACTTTTTAGAAAACAGTAGCACACCTTTCCTTCTGTGAACTTTTGGACCAATCCTCATTGTATTCTCCCCAAATTCAGCATCACTTTCCCTCTGACTACAGAAAAAAACAATAGGAAATTTTCCCTGGATAATGAGAGAAAGGTTGGATTTTTACTCCCAAGAGCAGTCAAAGTTTCATGATGGTGATCACAACTGTCATCTTCTTACATGTATTTCCTTTTGCTAATTTGGGAGGAGAGAGATAGAATAGGATTTTCTTTAAGGAATGGGCTTTTTTCCTATATTATATCACATTGAGTTCAATATAAGTCAATAGAAAACATCCCTGTGCTTACAACAGAAGTGAGCTCTCTATTGTACTCTCTTCAATAAGATGCTTCTCAGATATTTTTCTAATTTGTAAATAGAACCATAAAATCATTAGGGTTGGAAAAGACCTCCAAGACGTCCAACTTTGAACAAATACTCTATACCAACTAAACCACATCATGAAGGTTGAAGCTGATCTTGTGGTCCTGTTGGTTTAGAATCCCTCTGGCCAAATTCATGCTTAATAAGACGGACTCTGAGTAGGGCATGGAGAAGGTCTTGGTGTTGAAGACCAATATTTTGTTACTGAATACTCCTAAGGGAAGCTGGTAACAGAATCGAGAGGATAAGGCACACTCTGGAGACTAAAAGTAATAGATGGGAGTAGTGAGGAGGAAAAAAGATGCCAAAGGCCAAAAAAAAAAAAAAAAAAAAAAAGGAATAGTTTTAAACTGCCAAAATGCCCAATCAGCTCTAGTTCCCAGCTCTGTCAGATAGTTTAAATCCACTTCCCACTGTCAAAGCTGAAGTGGAATCTGCTCAGTGCTCAGCATTACTTTTCATTAAAGAAAGTGGTTACTGGGAGTACAAGTTGCAAGCAGTTGGAGGAGAAGATGAGCAGGGAGAGGATCAAGGAAATCACACAGTGAGGGAGGACTAGGAAAAAGCAGGCTTGATTTACCTCTCACTTAAAGCAGTTCTACATGTTAAAACTCAGCTGATTTCAGAACAACCTGCTCCACATTTTCAGCAGTGTAAGAACATGAAACCAACTGTGTTCCCAGGGAATGCATTTTTTAATTTGTACCATCCCTGTATTCTTTTATCTGGCTTTTTTTTTGTTAGCCATTTTCATTTACTTTCATTTCCAGAAAAAATGTATGAGTAAATAAACTACTTTATTTAAACAAACAAACAAACAAACAAACAAAAAACCCCCCAAAACCAACCAAAAAACCCCATTTCCCCAGAGTTCACATTCACATATCTCCTATGATGGTATGGTAACTAAGTTCTGAATTTGGATTAATATTATATGTAGGTGATGGCATCTGGCAACAAAGATGTTTATTAGCATATATTCCCCCCCAAACCTTTATTTCTAGTCTCAATGTGGTGACTGTCAAATTTCTCCTTTTGTCTTATGTAACAAGAAGTTTCGATGTATTTGCAATAGAGAGGTCCAGGGAGTATCAAAATTTTTGAGTTAAATGTCATATAGTCAGATAACCCAGCTGAACCAGTTTTAAGGAAAACATTTTGTATGATGCTTGCTGATCAAGCAGCCAAGTACTCCATAAACTTAAAGGAGGCTGTGTTTACATGTGAAAGCATGAAAATTACTATCAGGCACAAATATATATGAACACTGTGTTGCACAGCCCCTGACAGTTGAGGCTATGGCCAATATATTACACACAGATGTACATTTTGCAATGCTTTCATTTAAAAGGTTTAAGCTGTTTCCAAGGGGACTGCTCCAGCTCCCAGACAAACGGCCGCTTGACAGCTCTCCTAGTGCTCAAAGCTCTCATGCAATTTTGTTCAATACACAAAGTGCCAGACTGAAGGAAATTGCTGTTCCTCATCTGATGTTAAGTGATTGGCTTTCTATCTTCATTAAATGTGTGCTACTCGATGCCTCAAAGACATTTTACCTTGTCCTGGAATGTGAACTTTAGCAGCTTTTTGAAATACCCAGAAGGGCTCTGTGGAAATAAGAAGGAAAATCCTAAGTCCTGCTTGCCCATGCCCTTACCCCTGTTAAATCGATTAGAGATTGGACAGATCAGACGTTGTCTCACTAGATGTACTGAGTTAGTCTTAAAAGTTGGTTTCAGAATTCAAATGAGATTCTATTCCCAAAGACCCCAATCTCATCTGCAAAGGTGAACCAGGAATGGAGAAAAAGAAAAAAGAAAAGAAAGATTTTGTCTGGGAGGGGAGCACTTATATATGATGGATTACAAAATTAAGGCAGTACCAGGGAAACATTAGTGGTGCTCGTAGATTTCCCTGGCTCACTGGGGCGCCAAATGCCCTCATTCTTTGTTATTTCCAATGAGGATCCTGATGCATAGGTTCACTAAAAATGGGGTTCAGCCTTTAGAGAAATGAATATCCACTTCTTTCTCCCCGCCCTGTTTTGGTAATAATGAAGAGCTGCTGCACCTCTCAAAGCTTGAAAACACAATTGTGCTGTTGAAAGCCACTATAATGAGATCTCTGAGATTCAGGTCTGATCAAATAATAGACCTTCCCTGTTTGTGTTTAAGGATGGGTAAACAATGTCCAAGTGAAACCTAACCTGAAGAAATTGCATGAGCTTCTTAGTGCAGCTGCTTTGTTCCACTGCTATTTAGAGCTTTACTGGTCTGTGGCTGGTCTGAGGTCTGATAAAAAGCCACTACTTACCTATGAAGAAAGCTGACTGACTACCCTGCTGACAACTCAGACACTAGAGAGAAACTGAAAACGGCAAGAGCATTATGCCCTGTGGACAGTATAATCACCCTTAAAAGACTGAGTGTATGGTGGCATTATGGGTTCTCATCCACTCCTTTCCATACTCCCTGAACAGCCAACATCTGGGTAAAAGGGATAGAACAGTGAAGGCAACATCACTGGGAAAAAGGACTTTGAGCAGAATGAGATACAGCCCTATTATAGTCAAGCATGAGGGGAACAAACTTGCATCCAAAAATCCCAGGAACAGTGGTGCCAGCATTCTACTGGAAATGACTGAACATCTTCCAGGTGAGGAATCTCATAATACTTTATGACCCACTGGAGGAGATTCACTTACGTTGGAGGGGCATGGTTTAGTGGCAGACTTAACAGTGCTGGATTACCAGTTGGATTCGATGAGCTCTGCAGTGTTTTCCAACCTGAGTGATTCTATGATTCTGTATATGTTGGTACGCAAACATTCTGCTCCACCCCCTGAAAATGTTCCAGCCTCCACAGTCTACATCAGCTGAGCAGGAAAATCATAATAAACTCAAAAGCTGTGGAGCTCTTCCGTATCAGGGATGAGGTTAATGTTCTCCAGAGGCTTTCTGCGCATTTGAAGACCTTTCCAGGGAGTTCCATATGGTTTACCAAAATGAGTAACTCAACATCCAGCCACCGCTTAGCACTGGAAGATTTTGGGGGACAGATTCCTTTCAGTCTGACTGGAATGGAAATTATTTATTTATAGATGAAGGTGCTTCTGTTCACTGGCAAAAAAGGCAGTCTAGAACAATTTAACTTTTAACATAATTGACACAGATACAATTCAAAAATTAAACAGAAGGAAATCTGATTATTCCTCTTGCAACACAGAATTCCCTCTAGGACATCAGCCACTGTGCTTCTGAAACCATCTTGTGTGTTTAGTACCTCTACCTGATCTACCTCATGCTGTAATCATGAAATCAGAAAACCAGACACAAAAAATCCTACTTTTTAAAAAGTGAAAATACTCAGGAGTAAAATGAACAGAATGTTCAATAATTTCCCAGTTCCACAAAAGCCATATGATCTAAGGGAGCAGATAATGGTGCTGATGATATTTTGTCGACAGTGGCCCAGGAATTTTTTGTGAAGGACCAACTGACTTTTGTCTTTTTCTTTTTTATTAAGAAATGATAATTCAAACAAATAACTGACAGGTTTTTATTTAAATTTCAGATCTCTATTAAGATATACATATGGAAAAATTATATTGAGAAATTTGAGAGCTTTCTGTGTTAGGCGATGCTAAGAGACTGGCTACAGGAGAAGCTACAAGAGAAAGACTGATGTTTTCCCAATGCAAGTTGCACAGCAATTGGGATAAAAAAAACCAATCTACTTGGAAACACAATTCCAGTAGCAGTTGTTTGCAGTTATGTATGTACAATCCTATCTTTATATTCCACATGTGGATATAAATTGTCAGCCTTGCTCTGCACTTACCCATATGTCATACCTGTGAAATATTTTATTATATAAACAAAACCATGTTTCACTTTCTATGGGCCAGTATTTCCATGCAGATCTGACACCAAAAGGGGTGCTGTGCTACACTGTTATTATGTCGTCTATCAAGAAGCTCAACCAGTGCCTTTCAGCATGCAGAACCGAGAGACAGCCCCTTCTACTCTAATCTTGAGACAAAGAGAAAGGTACACAGTCTCTCTCCACATTTCCCTGCTGTTAAATGAGGGAACCAGCTGTTCTTCCACAGGGTGGTGAATGTTTGTAAAGTTTTCAAACAAGTACATGATATTATTAATGAAAAATATAAATATTAATGGTTTGATTCAACATAGCAATAATCTATCTTTCTTTAAAACTATACTATTCTCCATCACCACAGCATCTAATAAAGAACCAAACTACGTAATATTTCATGAGCAACTGAGAGAAACAGAAAAGTTCTGGGACTTCTTGGTGCTGCTATGGCTTTTCCCCTTGGTAATAATTCTTAGGTTTTAGAAGGGAGTTTTCCATTTCTGCTCCTGCTTTGATTTGTGGTTTTGATGGCTGATTGATTTTTCTGTGTAACTGATTTTATTTTGCTGTTATTTGATTTACTGAAGTCAGTGAAGTGAGGGGTAGAGGCCATGTCTGTGTTCTGAGCAAACTTCATGTTATGTTGGAAGGATTTTTTTGAGAGTGTGCACTAGACATTTATAAGACCCATGCAACTGTAGTTTTCCATCAGTCAAGACTTTACATTGGTATGATGGAGAAATTGTTAACAGTTATCAACAGCAGTGCAAAACCAAAGGATGGAGACATCATTTGTCAACTAAATTAGATGAAACAGACTGTAGAGCATTCCACCAGAAATGGTGCTGCGAAACAGGTGTAAAATAGTGTTGAAT
The DNA here is from genome assembly GCA_910950805.1 of Acrocephalus scirpaceus scirpaceus. Lineage (NCBI taxonomy): Eukaryota > Metazoa > Chordata > Aves > Passeriformes > Sylviidae > Acrocephalus > Acrocephalus scirpaceus. Next base: position 31,843,025 of record OU383774.1, read on the forward strand.
CTAACCTCTGTTTGTTCTCTTGTGCAATGTTAACTATGCTACGAGGCTGGGAAGACACGCCCAATATTTTGCCCCATCTCTGCTGAGGGAGAACGGTGACATCTGAGCTCATCACTCAGATGATGTTGTGAGGACTCACCCCAAGGATGATGTTCTCACAGGGGCTGGGCTAAATTCAGCTTCACCTACAGAGGTAATTTAAATACACAAAAACCATCCACAAGCACTGAGGCCAACTGGCACAGAGCAGTGCATATCTAAGCCAGCAACCTTTTGTACTCTCCAAAACAACACAGATGCATAAAAAGAGACTGGTGGAAATGAGCTCTGTTGTTTTTTTCTCTAGTTCCTGATCCAGACTGAAGTATTACTTGGGAGAGCACCAGTTGACACAGGCAAACACCATATCACAGATGCTTCTGAGAGTGCAACAGCAGAAATTACTGTATTGTAGTGCCTAGGACTGTTCCCAGACACTGTTTAATTTACTTCTTGGATATAGTCTTCATATTCTCATCTGTGAGATGAGCTCTAACATCTACTGTAGAGGGAAAATTATTCAGTATATGCCCTGACTATGCCAGTGCAAGAAGGCCTGGGAATATTAAAGTAGTTGCCAAACAGTAATGCACAATGTTTTAATTATTCAGAACCACTCTGCCATTGTCACAGAGAAAAGACAAGGGCTTGGCAGAGAAAAATGAGATAAAACCCCACCATCACCAACAAAATCAAGAGAGAATTTGGAATCCCCAGGTGTCTCTTTCCAGATGTTGTCTCTGATGATGCTGTTGAGCAGGTTTAACTCTTTGAGCCAGAGGATAAAGACAAAAGATAGTGCTCTGTACATACGCACACCTGCACCTTTTTAGTACAAACAGCACAATTCAAGCAGACGAGGTTAATGATTTCCCACACAATGTAATCTAGTTTATAGATCTGTATAAATGTTTTATGGCAACACTTGATTATGTGATGTCCCAAATGATTTATCAAAGAAGCTGATGTAAAAGACCAGCAAGAAATGCTGGGGAATTAACTGTCTCATTCTTTCTGTGGAACAAACAAATACTCAGAGCCCTCAGGAAACTTGAAACCCGTCTGGTGCAGAGAAAAGCTTGTAATTTGTTTGCATTTGATGACTCTCCTTAGTTGCAGGTAGTAGTGATAAATTCACAATTTGTGACAAGTAAAAAGAGGAGCAGGGAAGGTGTAGTGCACATTAAAGTAGTTTAATCACCTACAGAATACAGTGTCTGCAAAGCAGGTTTTCCTCACTGTGCTTTACTGTTCAAACTGGTGGAAAAAAAAGAGGAAAAGCAGGCTTCATAATGGACTTTAAAATGCTGAAATAGCAAAGTACCAGGAACAGAATGGCAAACTAAAAAATGCAGATTATCTGGGAGAAGTGTATCATCCAACTTCCGTTTTTCTGGTATTAACAGTGTCTGTCCAGAGAAGGGCAATAAAGCTCATGAAGGGTCTGGAGCATATTTCTTAGGAGTGGCTGAATGAGCTGGGGGTGTCTAGTCTGGAGAAAAGAAGGCTCAGGAGAGACATTATCAGCCTCTACAACTACCTGAAAGGAGGCTGTAGTCTGGTGGAGGCCAGTCTTCTCTCCCAGGCAATCAACAATAGGACAAGGGGAAAGGCCTCAAGCTGTGCCAGGGAAGGCTCTTGTTGGATATTAGGAAAAATTTCTTTGTTGAAAGAGTGGCTAAGCATTGGAAGAGTACCATCCCTGGAAGTGTTAAAAAAGAGTAGACATGACACTTTGCAAGATGGTTTTGTGGGCATGGTGGTATTCAGTCAAAGGTTGAACAATGATCTCAGAGGTCTTTTTCAACCTTGAAGATTCTACAATCACAAGAGACTGGTAATCAGGACTATCCCCCCTACCCAGGCTACCAAAACACAGCGTGCATCTGTGGTACTTTCTGTGTGAGCTGTGTCCGTGAGTGATGAGCTCCCACAATCTCCTAATGAACTTCTACAGAGGAAATCATAAAATGGTCTGGGGATCAAGATGTTGCTCTATTAAGCACTTCAGCAACTCCGTGATGATTCCCTGATCTGTTTATTTTCTGCATGCTTGGACAAGACAGACAAGTCACAGACTCAGTGTGGATTGTAAGAACTTATATGAAGCATCTGAATGAGAAGTGCAGAGGTCCAGGTAACTCAGAGAGAAATGCAGCTCATATGGTGATGAAAGCTTCTGTTTTTTAACCTGTGCTATCCATGAAACTGGCTTTTTTATGTGTGAACAAAGGCAATCTTAGTTTTCTTCTAAACAATGCGTTGTAAGTACCTAGAATAAAGAAACAGCTTATGATTGCTCCTGAAGAAATTTTCTGTTCTGACAGCGCATGTGCTGGTTGCATTATTTTACTAGCTTAAGAGAGTCCCGATTAAAAGGATGGTATATTCTCCCCTGGCCAATTCCATAATTCCAATGCATAGTCACGGGAATATCTGTCATTGAAGAAGCAAATGAATGGGCACAAAAGAAACAGAGTAATGCCTGGCATCTGACCTTTTATGTCAAACATTATTGTAAGTGAGTAAGTGGGAATAGATGCAATACTCCTACAATAATCAGAAATAGTTTTTGCCAAAGGATTTGGCAAAAAATCTCAGTCATTGCAAGACGATGATCTATTCCTGACTTAAAAGGTCAAAGATGGCATATATGTACTGGAATGTCACTGAACACAATTCTTGTGCATAAGGTGCTCACTGAACAGAGGATTTTATCTAAGTCAACAAAACTATATTAAGATAGTAGCTTTGTAAATTTGGTCATCAGAAAGAGTTACTCTGGATAAATTAAAGAGTGTCAAAAGTATGAGCATTAACCTGTGATTGTTCCCACTGTAGTTGATATGGTCCCTGGAAGAGTTTCAATCCAGCACTTAAAAATTATTTCAGAGAGTATTTAGCTTGTATGGGCAAGAGAACAACCTAAGACAGTGCACGCAAATGTGTGCAACTCAGTCTGAAGGAAAAGAAAGTTTAGAGATAAATTCTTAAATTTTATAAGTTATCTGAACTAACACCTTTGAGTATGCCCCTTGATTTAAGCAACATGAGAGAAAAGTAAAAAAAAAATCAGACTTCAGGAGGAAGTACCATGGTCATTATTAATGCCTGAGAGATAAAGAAACGGACATTCACTGGAATGTGGCCAACATCATAAATTGTAGGCCAACAACAGAGTAAAAGTAAAAGATGGTGCAGTCAACAATAACTTGCAAAATTAAACTTTGAAAATGAAGCCCACCTAAGCTGTTACTTGTGCAAAGTAAGGATACAATGCTTATCATCAGTCTTTATTGCCTCTTGACTTCCATCAAGTAGTTCATATGGACAACAGAGTCCTAGAGGTAGAGGTCTGTAGGCATCAGAGAACGGTTTGGGTTGGAAGGGGCCTTTAAACCTTACCTAGTCCAACCCCTCCACTATGGGCAGAGACACCTTCCACCAGACCAGGTTGCTCAAAACTCCATTTAACCCAGTCTGGAATGTTTCCAGGGACTGGCAATCCACCACCTCTCTGGGCAACCTGTGACAAGTGTTTCTCCACGCTTATTGTAAACTTGTTCCTTATATCTAGTTTGAATCTACACTCTTTTAGTTAAAAACTATTACCCTTGTACTATTGCTACAGGCCCTACTAAAAAGTCTGTCCCCATTTTTGCTATAAGCTTCATTTAAATACTGGAAAGTTGGAATAGAGTCTCCTTGAAGCATTCTGTTCTCCAGGCTGGACAACCTCAACTCTCTCAGCATTTCCTCACAGCAGAAGTGCGACAGCCCTCCAAAATTTTTGCAACCCTCCTCTCAGCCTGCTCCAATAGGTCCATATCTTTTCTAAATTAATAACATTTCTACATATTTACAGCTGATGCAGTATTCCATTTCTGACTATGAACTGTTGATCACACTAGTACTTGGAAAGATACAAGGCATTATGGATCTGTAGAATAATAATGTGCCATATCAATCCTTAATCAGAAAATATTTGATCAGAAGCTACTCAAAGAAATACACTTTATAAACTGTTGAACAGTTGGCTGGAAATTGCAGCCTGAAATGGCTATTTTCAAAACAGAACTCCAAACCCCTCTTTGAATCCATGCGCTTTTGTATATGTTTATGTACACATACACTTACATGTAAACTTATATGTATAGCTATAAATAAATGGTAGGAAAAGGCTGCTTCACTAATATGATGAATGATACTTAATGTTTACAAAAGACAAGAATCTGTGGCTCAGGCTTGGAATCAAGCCATACTGGTTCAGTGTAAATTAGTAGCTGCATGCCAGGAGAGAGCTGGTCTGCTATGATGTTTGCTGTGTTTTATTGCCTGGATTAATTAATGCTAATGGTTAAGAGAATGATAATCTACTGGCTTCCAAGAGCGAGTCAGGCAGTCTTCCCTGCTCAATGGAGTGTTAGAAGATTTGAAATATTTGAGGCACCGGAGGCTACTAAGAAGATTTATACAAGTCAGTGCTTGAGCTTCCCACTCCTGGAAATCTGTTATGAGAAGGTTTCCTGGAGCTCAAGTGGATATTATGGATTCCTAATAGACTTCTACTCTGTTGTAATTTCTATGAATTTAAGGTTCTTCAAAAAAACTATGTATGTCATACTTTTTTTTAACACATCATACATATGTTTGAGGTTTAGGTGTCATTTTCTGTTTTGATCACTTTTGTACAGAATCCGTCACTTCAAGCCCTTGCCTGAAGTATTACTATATAACAACCATTTTCATTCTCCTAATATATTTAATTTCTTTATTGAGCTGTTAATCTTTCATTTTGAAACAGCACTGGATGTGTTCAGTGGAAGACCAAATCCATTTTGTTTTCCTTTTTGTATGACAGCTAACTCTTCACTTAGATTTCTAGCTCTTGGAAACAGACCTGAAGATCAAAGAGGATTTGAGAAAAGGAACCATTCATTAACTCAAGAATTTAAAAAATTTGAGCCACAGGAAAAACCAAGCATATTATGAAAGAGGACTCAAAGATGTTGGAGTGATATTATTAATAAAGATTCTACCATTCTGTTCTAGTTGCTTCTTTATATCAATAGATAATTCTTTTCTACAGAAAAAAAAATTCATAATTATTATTTACATAAATATTGTAGGGAATATTTCTACTACATTATTTAAAAGAAGATAAAGACACCCTAATAATAAGGAACTTGTCACTCTAAGGACTGGAAAACTGGTGACTAACTGAATTAGAAACTGATGAGTTACATGTCATTGCTATATAAATGTTCCTCAAGGATTTCTTTTTGTTGTTATTTACGGAAAACAGTATTTTTTAACTGCAAGCAATCATTAAAGATTTAGATATGCACAAGTCTAATAAGAAAAAGAAAATATTTCTATTTCTTATATTTTCCAAACAGTACTGCTGTTCCTCTTATGTGACAATGATAAGGTTCCTTTAAGTATTTCTTAGAGAGAAAGTTTTGCTCTTGAGGATTGATCCCCTTTATGACAACAACTCAACACAGCTCTGCATCTTTCACCTGAGAAGTATGAGACGGGTGTGGAGAATATTTGTTGGTATGGAACTTTGTTCCCAGTATCTTTAATTTATTTCCTTCTAGCAGCTGGCACAATAGATTTTGTAAACCATTTCTGTAACTTTTTTGGATGAAAATTTTATACCCCTTCAAGGACACCCACAAGTCATGTATTGACTTGACAGGAGAGGCTGTCAGATTCTTGATAGTATGTTCAGTTCCTTTAGTTTTATCCTTTGAGAAACAGTCTTTGTTGTCCAAGAGTGGCTAGTGAGTACATGTTTTGACTGGCACCGATTCAGGCACTGCTTTTTTCAATGATGCTAGCTGGTATAGATATCAGCCTACACTTTCAGAAACAGGGTCTGAAAACAGTCTAAAAATTACTCTGGCAGTCACATATACTCATCATTTAAAGCCACAAGTGAATGCGAGATCATTTTGTGTGACTGCACGTATGTCACAAGCCATTACATTTAAGCATTACACCTTATTAATTTCCAAAATTCAGTTTGACTATACTGTGTAGGTCCAGATTCATCCTGTGTAACATAAGACAACCAATGAAATGCCCATCTTGGATCCTTTGTGGACAAGAATCTACAGAAAAAAATAACCCCTCAAGAGGGCAAACCAGATAGGATATGAGCTGTCTTGTGAGGAACTCTTCTTCATGTACACAAAGATGGCCTCAAACTTCTAAAAAATGCCTTAGAGTTTTAATGAATATTTCTATGACCCTGTGGCTACTCACATGGCAAAAGCCAATGAATATCAGAGAAATAAAGGAATAAACAGAGAACAGAAATAAAAGTATTATTATATCATTGAATAAAGTCCCAGTGTGTCCAATTCTTGCATATAAAATGCAGATTGACAAACAACAGAACTTTCTTGACAAAAAGATGGGAAAACAAAAATTTTAAGGACGCAAAAGTATAGGTAAACTTGCTGATTAGGAACAACTAAATACACTGAGGTTCTTCAGCTTGCCAGAGGCAGCTGAGAGAGACTACGACTGAGACACAGTCTGGAGATTTTCATGGTCCCTTTCAATACCAAAGCTAGCTAACAGCAAACAAAGCCAGGTGGCCAGCTGAACCAAAGGGAAGGGATTTGTGTGCATGTGTGTCCAGGGTCAAACCACGAGAACACAGCCGTGCTGCACAGTGTGTCGTTACGGTGGAACTCAGAAGTCTGATAAAATGAAATAAGAAGCATTTGTTGTCTAAGATGTCCGTCCTTCAGAGGTTTTTAAACAAATCTTACAATTTAACTACCATGCCTCTTAAATAGGAAATCCATTGCTTATTTGAACAGTGCAGGAGGTATAAATGACAAAAAAATGAGAGAAAAAAATCCTTGACTTGCAGCTTTTGCTGCTCCAGGAACAGACACTGTGTACAAACAGAATAGTAGCTCAGGAGTGACGATGACTGGTGTTGGGGAAAGCAACATCTGTCTGAGAGAAAACATCTGGACTGCTGCAGCGTTCAGTGAGGAGTAAAATTTATCTTGAAGATTTTCCCTGTGGACTGGCAAAAATGCAGCTCTTACACAGAATCGTTTTATAGCAGTTCAGTATAATTGTATCAGAAATTTTAAGGGTACTGCAAAGTAGCTATCACAGATACTCTTTTAGGGAGTTTTGCCATTAGCATCACATCAACAATATTCAAAACACCTCCAAAAAGCCATTTGAGAACCAGACCACACCTCATATTTGAGATCAGTACAGAGAGACCTTCCCACTTATTCAGTATCCAAGGGTTTGGATTCTAATTTCAGATATTCTCAGGTGCACTTAGGCCACAGTGAAATGCTACAGAAAGCTGTGATCCCACCCTCACAGATGTTCAAGCAGCAGCCTAGCTGATATAGCTCATAAATTCAGAGTAGGGGGTGGCTGGAAAATGCTGCTTTCAGCTGTCCAATGTGAATGTCACAATGAATGGGCATATGGTTAAAAAAATCACAGACTGTTCTAACTTGTCTCTGCAACTGGATGCAGGAGAAAATATGCCTTTCTGTCTTAAAAGAATTATTTGTATAACAGAAGTCATATGCCAGAATTCTGGCAGTGGTAACTGATTTCATATAAGCAAATTCTGCCTGATATAAAAGAATACGGTTGTTCCATGGTTAGGAAACACAACCTTTGTGAATTCAATCAACACGTTTTTAAACATTTAGTGACATTAAAAAGAAAGTGACTAGCTTTAGGGTATATGAAGTATTGCAATCCCATAAAGTTTAAGCACTGGCAGGGAAAAAGAATAATTGCTAAAGCAAACAGCTCAGCAGCTGCTTTAGTGGTGTTCATCAGCTAGTGGTGATGAGCATGATCCTACCCTGCATCCTTGCAGCTGCAAGAGATGGCCTATAACATAAGAGTACTGAAATGACAGAACGATCAAAGTGGAGAGAGATTGGATATCAGGAAAGTTCTTTTCACTGAAATAGTGGTCAAGCATTGGAACAGGCTGCTCAGGAAGTGGTGGAAACATGACAAGCATGAAGATGTGGGACATGGTTTAGTGGTAGACTTGGCAGTGCTGGCTTAACGGTTGGACTTGGTGATCTTGGGAGTATTTTCCAAGCCTCAGGATTCTATGTTTCTCTTATCCTGATATATGCTGCAATGTTTTCTGCACAGCATTGCAACAGTAACGAAAGATGCTGGATTGCAGCAAGACGCCCCTCTGTAATATTTCTGCAGCTCTCTGCAATTTAACTTGGTGAATGAGCAGCTCTCCTCTTTTGATCATCAGATGATGAGTGCTGCCTGTCTAAGTAAGGAGTCCGTGTTTTCAGATCGACCACGTACCTGCTGAGATCAAACAGTAGAGTCACCCTTCAGATCTAACATCATATATCCAGAGACACCCCTGCTATGACAGAAATTACTCGTGCCTCTGGTGATGAGAGATTTGCATTCATCCAGCAGGAGGTGAAAGAAGACACCTCCTCACAATGTGCTAATGTTTCTGTGCCCCAGTAGCCCAGAGGGAACCCTCCAGCTCCACACTCCACAAATGCCCACCAAGACAGAAGCTGTCCATTTATGAGCCTACACTGTCAAGCACAAAGGACAGCTTCACATCCTTCTCAATGTGTAGCACTGAGGCCAAAGTCCATACAGCAACTACTCTAAATCCCTCTCTTGTGTGTTTGTGGCTACTGTAGTCTCAGCAGCGAGCAATTCAGATTACTGCTCAAGGCCTAGATCCAAACTCATCCTAGCCACTGAACAAAGAAAACAAACCCCATGACACACAAATTAAACACAGATAGTAAGCTCTCTGATCTCATTGCAGTGAGTAAAGTTTAAATGATTTTAAAAAACTTCTTGATTTGTGAGCAAGAATTAGTATATTCCTGTTTAAGCTATATAAGGAAAAAAAAAGAATTAAATCAAAACTAAATCCAACACTTAGCCATACAGCTCTTAAAAGTTGTTTCATATGGGTTACCTTTAACTCCAAAAAATTCAGCCCATTTGGAAAAATATATTAAATTCAACATATATTAGACTCAAATATCATAGAATCATAGAATGGACTAGGGTGTAAGGGACATTAAAGAACATCTGGTTCCAACCCCACAGGGACACCTTCCACTAGACCAAGTTGCTCAAAGCCCCATTCAACCTGACCTTAACACTTCCAGGGATGGGGCTGCCACAGCTTCACTGGGCAGCCTCTGCCAGTGCCTCACCACCCTCCCAGTAAAGAATTTCTTCCTCACATCTAATCTAAACCTATCCTCCTTATGCTTAAAACCATTATCCCTTTTAATGTCACTCCATGCCCGTGTCAAAGGACTCTCTCCAGCTCTCCTGCAGCCCCTTTATGTACTGGAATGTGGTATAAGGTCTCCGTGGAGCCTTCTTTTCTCCAGGCTGAACAGCCTCAACTCTCTTAGTCTGTCTATATATAATAGACTCCAGTGGTTAAGCTTGAGACACACAGGAAATTAGTTGCATGCAGTGTCTCAGACACAGGGACAATATTCTCACCTACCTACAAGCAGCAATTAAAATGCCCAGAAACGTGAGGAAATGTTTTTTCCTAATCCTATTAAAATTCACCCATTACTAGGAACGCATTCTGTTAAATGCATGGTTTGCCCTAAGTGTTATGCCACTGCATTTTACCTGGAATACTTAATTGTTTCCCAAGAATAGCAAATGGTTAACAGCTCTTCATACAGGAGCTGTGGAATGGTTTCTGTAAATTTCACTGCAGTTCACTGCCTGCATTTACACCAAGTGAGAAGCTGATGTTGAGGAAAAAAAAAAGAAAGAAAAAGAAAAGGAAAATACAAAATACATGCACAGGAGAAGTAGATAAGCTTTATACATCCTAGAAGGCAAACGTGGAACTAGTGCTACAAAGAAGAAGCTGTCTGCTGCAAGAGAGTGCAACGTACCTCAGAGGTGTCAAAATACGAAGGTAAAGAGATAGAGCTTCCTCAGGTTAATGGTCTGATAATATCACTGCTGAGACCTGGAAAGCCATTGCCTCAACATCCATTTCTGGCAATGTTGATATAAACTCCACAGGGGTGGGGCTAGGGGCAAATTCTGGGGCTTCGCCTGCCAGGCTGATGAAAGAAGGAAAATCTATTTCAGTGCTTAAAAGACTGAGTGGCTTTTGGTGCAGGAGGTCAGAGAGATACATGGGTAAGTTGCTGTATAGGAGTAGTCTCAAAAAGGACTACTGAAATGAAAACCAGATAAGGGCCTGGAACAAGATCCTACAGTCTATTAATGCCCTGGGATAGTGTAAGAGAGACACATGGGAACTCAGACATAAGGAAAGTGGAGGGGGGGGGGGAGGTCTGCAGTGTTGACAACAAATATGTTTGTTCTATGGCAGGTAAAAACCCCCTCAGAACAAAAAGCTCTTGCAGGCTGATACAGGAAGAAAAGCCTGTTTGTGGTGAATACAATGGGGAATTTGTTCACGTCGATGCAGACAAACCCATCACTTGAAAGCTGAAGTCGTTGTTTTGACCCTGTTCACTCCATGTTATCGAGTCAACCCAACTGGGCATTTAATCCCCCCAGGACTACGGAAATCCATCTCTCTCCCCTCTTGCGAAAAAAGGAAAATTGACTGCTCTGGGTGTATTTCTAGCAGACTTAAGCCCAGCAGGTGCTGGATGTGAGCAGCATCCTGCTGGTGGGTGACTACATTTTGCAAGTGTTGCTATCAGTGTGAATGAGAAAGCTGCTCCATACATGGTCCTCCACCAGTGTTTTCTTCATTTCAGACTAAATCCATAGCTAGAAATGGAATTTATAAGTTCTTATCTAACATAATTTAGGATGCAGTCATTTCTATAGAGCCTTTTGGCGCAAAAAGCCTTTCAAGTCATAGGGAACAATGAAACAGCAAGACCATTAACCAAAATTAATCAAAAATTACCATTTCAAGAAAGAAGAAAAATGAGCACTCTATTCTGATTCTCAGTAAATAATCTGCCTCCTTAAAAAATTCGGGCAAACATTCTGGGAAGAGGACAAGGATGGGCTCTTAACCTGGTGAGACCCCAAACCAGCACAGAGATTAAAAAAAAAAAGCAAAAGCAAAAGCATGAGAAATACTTGGCTGAAATTACTCCTTGGGCTGACAAATATATGCAGGATGTAGTTTGCTGTTGGAGCTGGGCTTTTCTGGGTTACAAGGACAGGAAAGACATTCTGGATTGAGACAGTGTTCAAGTAGAGTCAAGAGACAAGTATCCAAGGTCCTATTCCAATTTTACTACCAGCATAACACAGGCTCCCTTTGATATCATATAAGCATCCTCAGTTCTCTACCTCTGAGAACACAGGAAACGAGTTCAGGTTAAATAATTTAGGCTTCTAGAGGGAAAGGTCAGCTTGCCAGTGTAATTTTAAAATTAATAAAACATTTTAAAATTAATAAAAAATTTTAAAATTAATAAAATTAATAAAAATACCATTCAAAAAGTGGTAAGAAGCAAGAACCCTATCCAGGCACCTTATGTTTTTTAAACATTGCAGCAAAGGAATTAATGTATTTCAAGGATAGAAAGGACTTGATCTCCCAATAACAAACTAGAGATCCTACCATGGTGTCCAGCAAATCTAGTTCTAAATCTGATAGTACTCTTACATCCAAGAGTTTGCACATTGCACCCAGTCCACAGGTCACACATTCAAACCCTGTGAGATAACATCATGTCCAAACAGTCATTCCAGTTTGGTCTGTATAAAGTTTCTCCTATAATAATAAGGTGCTAAGCATTGCATCAAATATTTCTGGATGGGCAAATCTGCCAGAACCTTGCTTCACCATGGGAGTCCTCTGTCTTGAATGATGTCAGGAGGACATTGCAATGAGTCAATCAGGAATAGCTACACTAAGTATTTGTCTTCTAGTGGTCATTGTCCTTAATGAATGACCCAGAAGAAGGTGGGGGTCAAAGGCAGGATGAAAAGTAAGTGATATTGGTTTCAGGGCAGCAGGGAACAGAAGTCCAGGCAAGCGGGAGGTCAGAACAAGGGTACACAGTTCTATGGGTTCATGGGTGATCAGCTCAGAACAGAAAATTAAGGACGTCACATAGCTATGAAAGAACAGAGAGCCAGAAGAATAAACTTCCAGAGCAAGACTGAGTGAAGTCATCTCAGAAGGTGTACTAGTGGCAACGTTTGGGAAATAAAAAGTGGTAGTAGAGCCTCTGAATTTACACGGTGGGAAAATGAGAGACACATGTAGGGGCAGAAATAGGAGTGAGGAAGAGCGAGGAAGAAAACAGAGACCTTGAAGACGGAAAGATGTGAGAATAAATTTTAACCAAATGTGCAAACAGTAATGGATAATAATAGCACTCAGATGTTATGTAAGATCTTGTGTGTTTGCTGAGGGAACAACAAACTTCAGGCACAGTAAAAGACGATGGGCGGGTTTATGAGAGGAATGTTTGTGTACAAAGTAACAGCAGGCTTTTTCAGCAGAGGCTAGATTTACATCCTATACAAAGATATCACAGAACAACAGAATGGCTGGTATTGAAGGGATCTTAAAGATCATTCCATTCCAGCTCCCTGCCATGGGCAAGGACACCTTCCCTGACACCAGGCTGTTCAGGTCCCCATCTAACCCCACCCTGAACACTTCCAGGGGTGGGGCAGACACAACTTCATGGGAAACTTGTGCCAGTGCCTCACCACCCTCATAGTGAAGAATTTCTTCCTAATATCTAATCTGAACCTACCTTCTTTCTCTTTAAAGCCAATATTCCTTATCCTGTCAGTACAAAATAATACATCTCAAAATAATGCCTGTCTGGGAATACCAAACAATCACACACTTTGGGTTGTGAAAGCTCTACAAGAAACAAGCCCAGGGACAAGGGCAGCTTCTGTTTACATCAGTGCTGGCACTCTTCTCACAAGTCCTGGGGAAGGACCAGAGCTCCGAAGATGCTGCCTTCAGGTAGAGTACATCAAGGACACAGCATTATCCATTCTTGTCTTACTGCCCAGAAACACACTCATCTTTCATAATCAGCAAGACAGCAGCAAAACTGTCTGGCATAGCACCACGTTTTCATTTTTCTTCATTTAATTGTACTCTGTCCCACGGCACGGATCAACAAGCAAACAACAACATGTAAAAAAAGAAACCAAGAGCTCGTCAGCAGGTCTGACTGTGGAGATTTACTTCTTGAGAGCTGGGCACAGAGCCAGATCCACCTGATGGGACTTGCTAAGGGACATAGAGGCAGTGCTGGGTTTTGTAAATAATTCCAAGAGAAGTGGCCAGAAAACCAAAATCTGAAAGAAATAATCTTTCAATTTCACATTACTGGACATAAAACTCCAGGGGAGAAACTGATTCAAATCTGAGCTGGCATTGCACAACAGTTCAACCTCCACCAGAATTTCCACAAACAGAAATTTACAAGAATACAGCAAGGCCAGGCTTCATATTTTCCCAACCTGGCAAAGGAATTTTGTGGCTTAACTGAAATAGCTTTTCTGACACATCGTATCTCCATCCTCACTCATTCCTGCCCTTCATCCCTCCCAGGATCTCTTTCCCCCGCCAAATCAGACTATTTCCTTAAACAGAGCAACATTTCAATCCAACTTCCTCAAAAGCTGCGGAGTCCCCTTTTCCCTCTCTCCCTGGCTCATTCTACGTCTACAGCAGAGCCTGCACCTGTTCTCCTGCGTGCGGGCTCTGGCTTGGCCATTTTCTTACTGAGGCATGGACTTCTCACACTGTAAAGACCTGTTGAGGAGTGACTTGTTTCACCATTGCCTGCCTCCCTCGATAAGACCTGGAAAGGCGACGGGCCGTGGCGGACCGTGGAGGACGGGCCCCGCCGCGCCTTGGCGAGGGCGGCGACCCCGCCGCACCGCCCCGGCCGCGCCGCCATGGCCGCTCAGGGCCCTCCGCGCGCCGCTCCGCGTGCCGCCCCGCGCTCGCGCGCACCGCCGCGCACGTGGCGCGCGGGCGGTTGCCATGGTCCCCGGGCTGGCGTGAAACAGCCGGGTCTCTGCCGTAAAGCGCCGCGCAGCCCCTGGGCAGAGGGAGAAGGGAGCTGTACGCGGGGCACCGCGGGTGGTTGGTGGCGATTCCCTTTCTTGATTTCTGTAATTCTTCGCTTTTCCTTATTATTTTTTTAAATTTAATTCTTTGCTTATTTCTTTGATAGTGAGTCAAAGTGAATTATCGTTTTGTCTGCCAACATTTGACCCCCTTTGCGTCTAATCGCTCTGGCTGTTCGTATCCATCCTTCTCCACCCTCCCGCTGTGTTCGCACCTTAGGAAACATATCCAGATCGGGACACAGACATCCGCAAGATGCAGGGGAAAAAAAAATGTGCTCTGTGGTTAAACTCATGCGTTTGGCAAGACAGCAGAAAGGAGAGAGAATGGTGTGTTCTTGCCATGGATTTCTCCAAAAGCCATGGAAATCCTCCAGAGCAAAACCCTTTGACAAGAGATACGACTCTGCCTCCCCACAGAAGATTTCAGGGGCTGGACCACGGTGCCAATCCCATTTACGAGAGGCAATGGAGACAAGCAGGAGCAGTAACATGGTTCATGGATACATCATCCTGATGTAAGAAACCCCAAGACTGCAGCCGAGTAATACATAGCCTGCTTGTTGCACTTGTGGTCCATGAATGTCAGGGACCTTAAAAAGGTTTTAAGTATGGCTAGCACCATATTAAATATCGATTAGCTGGTTCATGCTGAAGTGGGTGACTTCACCAAGATCATGCAGCAGTGGCAAAACCCTGGAACAGACAACATCATGAAGAAAAGCCTCCCACTCATAAATTGCCTTGTTGACATCAACAACTGCATATTTTTGTAATGCTATTGTTCACAGCATAGCTGTGAGACTCAAGGGATACTTGGAGGTCCTCTTGCACATTTCACAACACATACAGAGTTACCTAAAGACATGGGATGCAATGCAATGTGGTACCGTTGTTTATTTCATTAGACTTGGATGGGGCATTCATTCCTCAGGCCAAGAATGGAGAATGGGGAATGAGGAAAATGTGCCCACCTCACTGAAGAAGCTCGAGTAAGAAGAAAGCAAATTGGAGGTTCTCAAAAAGCAAAACATATTGCTTTTATCTAACATAGCAGAGCCCATCTACTGCTCTCCAGTATTATCCATCTGCCTACTGATGCTACTATATGTCTGTTGCTGGTGTTATTCATTCTGTGAAGATTTTTACCCTATTTGCCCTTCAGACTAAATTCCTGCATTGTATGCATTGTAGGTCTAAACCCCAAATTTGTCCAGAAACTGTGTCTGAACCTGAAGCCTAATGATCGCTTTTCTTTGCAATATTTTATGTATCTGTCAAGATAAGCCATAGTCAGGTTTTGAATGCATATTTCATGTTGCTTAGAATTATGGTCTGTGCTACAGTGACAAATAAGATCACTTGCCTAATTTTACTATTGCTCAAAAGTTATGATCTGCTGATAACTTCTAGATTGATATATTGTAAGGCAGGGCACTCTCATATGAGCAAGTCTCAATTTTAGCAAAGAATTATTTTTTCCATGCAACAAGTCCTTGCTATCCATCAGGGTGTACTTCAGGATCTGCTATTGTATTTAGACGTACTCTGTAGTTTGGCACAGTAGGGGATCAAAACACTATTTCAGGATTGCTGACACTTTGTCAATGTAACTGATTTCAGAAGGTAGCTTTGTTCTATATTTTTGATAGACTAAAGATGATTTTTTTCAAAAATGAACAGCAAGAGACACATGGTGAATGGGGAGTTGATAACTGTGAAAAAAGCAGCATCAGCAAGTAACTGGGTCCCTAGCTTTCTAGGGACTTCTGCTATGAAATCTGGCTTCTTGCCTCTTCCCTTCAACTTTTTCTTTTAAAGAGTGATAAAATTGTGCTACTAATTCCTGACTCAAGGAGGAAGATAGAAGCTCTGTCCAGACCAGATGGCAGTGCTGCAACAAATATGTCTGATGGTCTTGTGAAGGAGTAGCCTAGCAGAAAACCTTCATGTGTTTTTTCCCTGCTAGAAAAACACAGCAAAGATTACTCCATCCATTTTGCAACTTTGTCACGGCAAGACATGATTTCTTGAAAATCCCCAAGAAGACAATTACTGGTTTAACAAAGAATTTGTTTAAGAATATTGATGCTGTGAGGAATACGCCTGTGGTTCACATGGAATGAATAAGAAACAGAAGATGAAGCAGGAAATTTGGGACCTGTCGTACATCAATTTTGGCCCTTCTGATGGAGACTTTTTTATGTCATAAATAAGCAATGGTTTGGGTTGGTAGGGACATTAAAGATCATCTAATTTCAACCCCCCCCCCCCCCCCCCACCATAGGCAGTAGCGATACCACCTGTTAGATCAAGTTCCCTAGAGCCCCATCCAACCTGGCCTTGAAGAATTCCAGGGATGGGGCATCCATCAGCTTCTCTGGGAAGCACCCTCACAGAAAATAATTTCTTCCTGATCTCTAATCTAAACCTCCCCTCTTTCAAGTTAATTCCCCCTTGTCCTATCCCTACATGCCCTTGTCAAAAGTCCTTCTCCAGCTCTCCTTTAGGCACTGGAAGGCTCTCTAAGGTTTCCCTGGAGCCTTCTCTTTTACAGGCTGCACTGCCCTGAATCTCTCAATCTGTCTTCATAGAGGAGTTGCTCCAACCCTCTGATCATCTTTGTGGCCTCCTCCAAACCTGCTCTAACAACTCCATGTCCTTCTTGTGCTGAGGGCTCCAGACCTTGATGCTGTACTCCAGGTGAAAATAAAATATTCATTTAGCTGTCCTGATTCTATGTTAGACTTGGCAGTTACAGCTGAGCTAAGTAAGTTCTCCCTGGATTGTCACTCAGTAGGAGAATTTCTTGCTCTGTCCCCACATTTCACATGTAATGAGGCAGGATGCTGTCAAGACAGGTGCTGAGTTTCACCCATAGGGTGAAGACACTACAAAGGTATGTGATACATTTATAGTCAACAGCATCTGTAAAACAGGTTCCAGGCAGGGTTGTGCAGGTGTGAGATTACAGTCATCATAACAAGGGTACAGTCAGTCAGTTCTCCGTCCCTCTTAATGTTTTCCAGCTGATGACTCCATGGGTTGTCATTTTAAAAAACAAGTGGAAGACCCTCATCAAACTAGCCCATTGTGCCCTCCTGTGCAGGGGTATCTAGAAAACTCTACTGACCTCCAGAGAGCAATTTAGGCCTAGTGCTCTGATATTAACCTGGCAGGTGTGTATTAAACCCACTCATTTAATCTGAGGTGAATGAGAGGTCAAGTAAGGTCAAAGAGCGCCTGCTTGACTTAACGTCAAAAAGTTATTCTGTTAATCTTTTTGGTTGCTTCTGACTCTTTCCCTGCAAATGACAATGCTGTTATTAATGTTAATTAGCCTAGGCCAAGTAATGGGATCATTGCGGAAGGAACAGCTTTGATGTGTTCAAGTAACATCTAATACGTGGTGTAATAGTGCTCTGTTACTACTCAATAAAAATATATTTCCAGTGATTAAATACAGGAACTGGAACTTCAGTCCCATTTGGTTAATGGCAGGACTCCCAGTAACTAGAATGGGATGAGCAGTGTTCACTTGTATAAAAAGGCACTAATTTCACCATTTTTTGCATTTGAGTAAGCCAAAGGAAATGTCACTGTACCATGCCAAAGACATTCTTTACTCTTTTCTACAATTCTTGTCTTCTCTTTCCTCAGTTTTAAGAATCAGATCTCTGTCTTTCTCACTCAGTCTTACCATCATTGAGCAATACTGTTCAACAGATGTGTACCCTGTTACTTAAGCAACACAAACTTTGTTTCAGATTCTTAGATGGGGTCAGAAATTGCACCTGCTTCTTTAACGTTATACTGTTTTAAATGTAATAAATAAACTAAGCTAATATTGGCCCAGAATAGGAGCATGTATTCATGCTTTTACATCCATTTTAAAAAGTCTCTTCAACTTAACGTCAACATTTTAAATACAGACACATTCTATTTATAACCAAACTTCTTTTCTTTTTTAAGACAATTCAAAGATGTATATTTAGGGTTCAAAATAGCCACTCTTGTGACTGGAAAAAACGTCTAATTAGAAGAAATTTCTGAGTAAAATCACCTCCATGGGTCCCTTTCCTACTCAGCTGTTCTATGACTATAAAATATTTGGAAATCCTAACTAAATGTCTTCTGCACTAGTGCATGTCAAGCCTCTGCTAGATGCACAAGGTGTGTAATTCAGCTGGGATGCTCCTACCATTCCTTATGTATTTTGGACGACCCACTCACGTGTTAACAGTAAGTGTAATGCATGTGGTAGATGTCAGACTTACTCGACAAATCTACACATCAGCACAGGTGTGGTAGATCTCAAGGTTCCCTAAGAGTTCAATCCTATAACATATGGATTTCCTATAGCATAGAATCATAGATTTTGGTTGGGAGGGATCTTAGAGACTATATAGTTCCAGCCTCCTTGCCTATGGGGAGGGACAACTTTCTTGGCCTTGAACACTTCCAGGGATGGGGCATCCACAGCTTCTTTGGGCAACCTGTGCCCGTGCCTCACCACCCTCACAGAAAAGAATTTTTTCGTAATACCAAATGTCATCCTGCACTCTCTCAGTTTGAAGCCTGTCCGTCCCACTTCATGCCCTTGTTCAGAAGTCCCTCTCCAGCTATCTTGCAGCCCGTTTAGGTACTGGATGATAATCCAAGACTCTCTAGAGCCTTCTTCAGGCTGAACAAGCCTAACTCTTTCAATCTGTTTTCATATCCACCAGGTATGACCAACAAGTCTGAAATGCGTAGGGTGGGTTGAGTTTCCATGTGTGCAGGCCTAAGTAAGCCTGCACGGACTAAAAATACCCCAGAGAGAAAGTTCAGCCTTGAGCAAGCTTTCACATTAGTCAGCAGAGCTCTAAACGCAGCCACATCTTTTGTTCTGTCTATATAAAGCTTGCCTGAGACTTTCTGTTGCATAGTACATAAATAATGTTGTGCTTCTTCTATTCCCTGTCTGCATTGATCCACACTGGCCTTTACAACTTCATCTTGGGTGACCCTGCTGCCAGAGGTAAGACCTGTCTGTAAAAGAGCTGAAGGCCCAGAGTGTAAAGCAAAGTTTACTATGTTGTGACTGTCACCATGATCTGTTAGTGCCCTTGGTGAATTGCTCCTAGCCCAGGTAGGGTTTTCATACCTGAGAGGTCCCAACAGAACTGGAATCACTTCATACAGAGTTCTTTGAATCTTCCTTCCTACATCAATTCCTCCAAATCCTTTATCTTGCCTGAGAGGAGATTATTGTCTTGCAAAAAAAAAAATTTTAAAAAAGGGCATTTCATCTAATATATCTTAATTGCTATAACATTTAAAGAAGATACATGATTCCCTTAATTCAAAAGGCTAATGAATCATTTTTAATCATACAAAAATGTCATGTCCTATGGTGGTAAGCAGCCTAAAAAACCCAGGAGAAGTTGGTAGGCATATGCTGGCTTGCTCTTTCTGTAGCGTGAAAAAATGCATGAGCCTGCTGCTGGCTCCTGACTGAACATGCCAGTCTTAACTTTGGAGGAATAATCACTTTCTCCTCGACTCATTCCTCTCTCTTTGTCCTTTGATTGCAGATTCAAGATGGGTATGGTAGCCAGTAATTACTTTTATAACTAGAACTCACTTGCAATGCATCAGGTTAATGTTAATGGCATTCTGCACAGACACTCATAGTCTTCTCTAACTTCTCTCCCATGCCAATGTAATTGTATTTCCTTAATACTAACCAGTGATCTTTTACCTTCTTTTCTTTTTTTTTTGACAGGGGGTATGTAGGGAGGAACAATTTACATTTTTCCAGACTCCTCACTCTCCTTCACTATGTTTATTAAATCTGTATGTGTTACTTTTATTTCTTACTGCCAATGGATTTTTCTACTAATTACAGCAATCTGATTTCAGTTTATTTAAATGCTGATTTATGTTTATGCTATCCCCTGGTATCAATTTCATTCCAACTAGATCCCAGTGTAACTTAATTACTTGTAGTCTTGTCATTCCAAACTAATGCTAATTAAAACAGTTTTATTACTGGAAGGTATTAAAGATTAACCCCCTCCACTGTTCTATAGGAAAGAAAGTAAAGTGAAGGTGAGGAAAAAAAAGTTTACAAAACCAGAGAAAAATGTGCATAGGAATGTCCACTACATCTGTTTTGTTTGATCACACAATGTGCTGTAGTTGCCTAAGGTTCACAGCCTGGTTTTATTGCCTGGTCTGGTGATCTCTTCCTGTTCTTACCCCTGTTGTTTCCATTTCCTCTTTAACCTTGTCTGGGTGCAAGAGTTGCAGAAGATGAAGCTGCACACCTACTGGTGGCCGGCCTCTCCTCTCTTCATGTCCTCATGTCCCTCTTCCTCCCCCTCTGCCACACCTCTCCACACCTCCTCTCAGTTGTATCTCACCTTCTCTACCTCCTCCTCTTCATCACACATCCCACTCTTTGCCATTCTCTCAAATCACACACTTGTTCACATCCAAGAAAAACAGTGTTTTAATCCAATCATCCTCCCTGTAGGCTTAGCATGGATGGAGATCTCTGTCAGTGCATTGTTCGCTGCTGTTCTATTGTGTCCAGCAGAATATGAAGCTGAAGCACTGATCAGCCTAAGCTTTTAATAGCAAGTGCTTTGTAACCAAAGAGATCAATCCTGATGAAGGTGTGTTGGGGTGAGTTTGAGTTAAATGTTAGGAAAAATTTCCTCACCAGTGAATAGCTGGGCACTGGAACAGGCTCCCCAGAGAAGCCACAAGCCAAGTCACAGCACCAAGCCTGGTGTTCAAGAGTTCAAGAAGCATTTGGACAATGCTCTAAGGCACAAGGTTTGCATTTTGGGGCTGTCCTGTGCAGGGCCAGGAGCTGGTCTCAGTGATCCTTGTGTGTCCCTTCCAGGTTATTCTATGAGGGGTTTTTTCCCTGTGTGGAATTGAGATGATATGGACTGAGCAATAACAGAATATATTGCCACGAGCCTTCAAGCAAACTAGAGGAGTTAGTAGGCTGCTAAAGCACCAGCTGAGTGCAATTATCTCCTGTGCAGTGCTTGTAAACTTTACCTGCCTCTTCAATGCTTCCCATAAATCCCCCTGACTGCAGCATACCACTGTGCCTTCCCAAAATCCCTCCCCATCTCAGACACAGCTTTATTTTCCTCTACTTTATTCCTAAGTTCACATTTGCAGAAATGGTAATAAACTAACTCAGTTATTTTAAGAAATCCCCAAGTCCTTACTCTTTAATACTAAAATAACTCCACGTATATCTTTACAGGCCTACGTATGCACATGTATGCAACTGGCCACAGTATTGTACTCAGGTGTTTGGCTTTCCAGCACAGTTTTTTGGTTGATTGCCAGGTAACTGGAACACTTGTGATACACATGTGCAGAAGACATACTTAATTGTTTTTCACGTGTACCGAAATTAGGAGCCGGCAAAGGCTACTGTTACTTCTGCTGATGAGAAAGTGGCATCTGTGGGAACACAGAAAGCTACAGAATGTGTCTGTCTGGGGCTAATTGATTTATAAAACTTGCCGACAGACAGATGTGAACAAACACGCCTGACAAACAACATGATTATAAATTAGCTTCTTCTTTTTATAGGAGGTAGGCTAAAAACACACAGCAAGGGTAAGTAATGGGTGCAGGAGGCACATTATTTATTTTCTGCATCCAATGAAGCACAGCGATTGTACTCTTGTTCTGTGGGCTGGTTTCCTGTCGAAGTCTGGGAGTAGGAGAAAAAGAGCTGAAGAATAAGGACGGTCTCTACAAAATGGGAAGCATATTGCAATACGTGTCTCAGAAAAAGATGTAACTATGATCTCTCTCAGCTCTCTGTCTGAATTTGTGGGTTTTAGCTGGATAGGTCTGATTCTTATTAAGGAATTTCTGTGCTGTTTTCCTTAATGAAATTCACTCCTACACAAACTAAGCAGTTCCAGAATTTGTGCTTCAGAGGAAAAGAGAGTGTGAACTTCTTCACATTGCTTTGATAAGTAAATAAAGTTGTGCAATTCCTTTGAATTGTCTCTTAAGTCAATGAACAACACAACTGTTTTCCCCAGGAGAAGATGGGAGATTGTGAAGGGAGGGGTGAGCCTAACAGACAACTGAAGTCCTCTGTGGGGTTATGGGAATGCTGAGACTACTCTCTAAAATAGCTAAGTTCTTTCCTCAATGTCCCAGAAGAAAATTACAGGGAAAAAAATAGAAAAAAAATCCTACCTCTTCTTCCTACATGAAAGAAAAAGAGTTCCACATACTATTGTCTAGGTGAGAATTTCACTTCGTTTTCCCATATATAAGCCAGAGGCAATAAGAAATAGAATTGAAATTAATTTGGCTCAAAGTAGTTGAAAAGAATTTTTAAAAAGTAGTAAACATGAAAATAGAGCACAGAAACTCACAACAAATATTACATTATCTAAAGTCTTTGGTAAAGCAAGTGGAGAAATTTAAAATACAGGTAAATAGGCATTTTCTTATAATCCCTTAAGCTCCCACCAGCCCCTGTCTGGGTTCTACTGGTCCCATTATCAAGCATGAGGCAGCAACAACAGGGACTAGTAGAGAGGAGTATGCTGTGTATGCCTGCATTTCATACAGAGGGAAAGCTTGCCATCCATCATCACAGTTCCAGAGGGAGAGGCAATGCTGAATCTTTCCTCTACAGTGCTTTCCACCACAACACAATCTCAGTGAGAGAGGGAGCACACGACTGCTAAGTGCACCAGCACAAGGGTAGAAATGGAAAAAAAAACCTCAGAAAAGTCATTACTCATCCGTCTTCAGATTTACAGCCTTCAAGGTCTGGGAGGGTGGGAGCTCAGCACAGGCAGCAGCATCAGACACGGCTGCTCCTCAGCTAAGGCATGACCTTCTCCGACTGCCCAGCCCTGGGTATGCAGATGATGGGAGAAGGGCAGGGAAGGTTCCTGCAGCTCAGTTTTTGGGGTGCTGCCCTTGTACAGCTGCCTTGTACAATTCAAGGCAGCAACGCTCAGCATCAGATCTGTGGAGGGCAGTGAGCAGCCAGCAGCAATTCTGGCAGCCAGTGAGGGACTTTTCAGGACGAAAGCTGAGTGCAATCAAGGAGACGTAGGCAAAGCAATCCCCAGACCTGTGGCTTCTGGCAACAGGTAGATACAGGGGCAGACCCCTGCAGGCAGAGGCTTGCTGGATTCATGAGGGTTCATGGTGTTTACTCTGCTGAGGGTCCAGTGAGGTTTAGTACTGAGGGTCCTCTTACCCTCATTGGCATCCAGCACAACCTGGTATGAGGAAGATGAAATACAAGCAAATTGAGATCCCAAAGCTCGTGCAGACTCTCCAATCTAGGCTGAAATCTTGGCAGACGGGACATGCCAGTGGGACACAGGACTTCGAGTATTCCTGGGAAGATGATGTTAATTATTCCTGTCATTAAGAGCAGCAGGAAATAAGTTCTTCAGAGCAGCTTGTCTCACATACAGACACACTTACACACACCCAGGCACAAGCCAAGGCAGGCTTTAGGGGAAAAGGTTGTTGCTCAGTGTAAAGGAAACTAAGTCAATATTATCTTTTAATAACAAATCCAAAAGGAGTCAAGCTGTCCCAAAGAATGAGCCAACAGAAAACACGATTCACAGGAATATGAAAGATAAAGGGGCCTCAGTTGAACAAATTAGTATGTGCAAATATTTGAGCTGATGAACTTGATGGAGATTTAAATTGTAGAGACCACATTAATAATTGACATCCCAAACTGGAGTTGCACAAAAAAGAACCTTTCCCAACCCAGGAATTGTTTTTCCTGCCTTGTTTCCTTTCACTTAGTAGAAAACATTTTTCCCTCATGCTGTGAGAAACAACCTTTTTTTTTTCATCCCTGTGCTTGCTCTCACTTTTCTGACTGCTCTGAGTTTAATAAGATGCTGTCAGACATGTGCAGGTAAAGCTTGGGGTTGCGTTTCTGTTTTCTCTTGTTCTTGCACAACACAATTCCAGTGGTGTCGCTTTTACAAGCCATGATGCGACTCCTCACAGGAACAGTGCAAGACAAAACCAAAGTGTTTATGAAGCTCTGAAGCATCCCTCCCCTGCTGTGGGACATATGTGCAAGGAGAGGATCTCCTGTGGTCCCTCTTCATCTTAAACCCATCCAGTTTTTTCCAAAGTGTTACTATTTTTCTCTAAATAAACAGGGCAGGAAGAATTGTGTTTTATATGCATGGGAATTGCACAAGGTTTGTTGTTTTTTGGTTTTTTTTGGTTTTTTTTTGTTTTTTTTTTTTCTCGTAGAATCGTAAAAAGGCTTTGGTTGGAAGGTATCTTAAAGATCATCCAGTTCCAACCCTCCTGCTCTTGGCATGAATGCCACCCACTAGATCAGATTGTCTCATCCAACCTGGCCTTGAACAATTCATAATGTTCCGTGATTTTGTTTGTATAATGGAATTAATGCTAGGATCGTCTGAATGAGAGATGAATTATGCACCCAAAGAGAAAAAAAGAGACTGAGAGGAACTAGTTCTGCTTTGATTTCTTCCTTGATCCCGAGAAGAGAGAAGATGAAGTACAATCTTATATGGCCACCTTGGTCTTTCTTTTTACTGCCACAAATGGAAGGAAAAAAATAATGCAGGAAACTCCTGTGCTCCCAGTGTATGGTTAACTCACAACTTTCAGGAGCGAATTACCCTGCTAAAGTCATAGTGTCTGCTACCTCAGTTAGAGCAAGGCAGCAAGGCTCTTGCTTTTGTACTTATTATGCTTATCTCAATTGCTATTCACAGTCTGAAGCCTCACTTCCCTGCCATTTTATACTGATCACTGTGCTAGACTGAGGAAAAGCTTATGACCATATGGTAGCATTTGGCTGCTCACCCATTCTCTGAATTTCCCCAGTTCTCATTGACTTTCAATGGCATCTGGATGACTAATTGCCACAGGCATCTTTCAAAGCCTCAGCTACAGTACCCCGAAGTATGCAGGCTACTTTAAAGTCTAACCACACAAAACAACAGGTTCCTGCCTCCAGGCGCTTGCACCTACTGTTAGATGTTTATCCTTAAGTGGTAAAGATCAGTCAAGCAAGGCAGAGTGCTTATGGCAAGTCTCAGGCCACTACGTGTAGCTGGAAGTTTTAGGAAGAGCTGGTCTAGTCCAATGAACATTATCATCCCCCTTACAGTGACCGTCACCAGAGGTAGCAGGAAAGGCGCTGAGCAGCCTGTGCCTGGAGCTGCAGGATTTATTTCATACTCTGCCACTGATGTCCAGTAGAGCCTCTGCCAGGTCATTTAACCTGTGCCATTTTTCTCTATCAGGTCACAAAGTGTTGAGGAAGGACAATGCTGACAGCAGTCTTCCATGCACAAAGGAGTTTCTCTTGGAGACTCTGGCATTGGTTGGAATCTGACCTGGAAAAGCTCTCGGAGAAATAATAGCAGCAAGTATTTCTTGTCCTCAAAAGAATTGTGTGGACCTGTCTGCACTGTGTGAGCTGACGGTACCCACTTAAGGGACCTGAAAGTGGCTGCCCTTGGTTTTGTCAAGGCTTTTTCCTTCACAGCCCCCCAGTTTCTGCAGGGCAAAGGAAATCCTTTTAAACAAGATGATTCAGAACAGAGGAAAACAGCATGTCGTGTAAACAACTATGTGAGGCAGGAAAAAATGAAAAAGAAACCTCTTCTATCCTAAACAACAGCAAGACCATTGCAGAGGTCAGAATAGCCAGAGCTGTAAAAAGCTTCTAAAAATGTATGTGCTGCTGTTGAATTGCTTTGCCCTTGTCTCCAGAGCTTCTCAGGGAATTGTATTCAATCTCAACTTTTATGAAGACGAGCCCAATGAAGATTTGGTCGGCAGCATTTCTGACTGTAGTCTGAAATGTTGCTCAGGATGTCTTTAAAGATTTAAAAGGAATTCAGCTTTAGTGTTGTTTGTGTGTGATTATTGTTGGGTTTTTTTCCAAACCACAGAATTGCTGAGAGGTTTTATACCTTTTCTATTTTCTCCCTTCAAAGATTATGGATAGACTCATCACATAATTATTTTGTTTCCATCTTGTAAACAAGATCTGGGGAATAAGATAGCAAAGAACATATTTCTGCTTGTATCTTACAACATGCCTACACTGAAAGAAATTATATATAACAAAATTTCATTTCAATTTCCTGTAACATGGCACCTTGTGAAATGGGAAATAGAAAAGAGGAGACGCTGTTAGACACAGTCTGTTCTGTGTAGTTCTGTCCTGCTCTGAAGGGCTGCTGAATGGAAAATTGCAGTTTCGATAAACCTTTATTGACATATTTAGTAATATTAATAAATTATTCAAATAGAAAAAGAACAAAAGTTCCCATGAAAATATACACAGATGTTATTTAAGCAGCCCTTGCCTGGAATATAAGAAAACCAGGCTTCTCACTTCTAGAAATCTGAAAAATAGATTGACTATGAAGCACACAAAAAGGTTCTTTAATTTTTTTTTTTTAATTTCATCTTTCTTTTCCAAGTTCACTCAATACCAAAGAAAGTAAATGCTTAAACTGCCATTTTCACAGTTAGGTTTTAAAATTTCTTGCTTGCAGTGTAATTTTAGTTGGCTGTGCTCCTTCAAAAACAGCTGGAATAATGGCCTATCTGCATGTGTGTTCAGAATATAATATATAACATCTAATATGCCATATATAGTATGTTATACACGTCATCTATTGTATAAATAAATAAAAAATAAAATATTAAACAAAACAAGTGTCTGCAATATTTTCACTGTTCATTTCACAGTCTGGAAGCCATCTCATGAGCTTGAGAGAACCTCTGTTGAGATCGTGGGTTGAAGACATATATTCCTAAGGTAAATAGTGCTGCTCCTTAAATACAAGGTTCCTGGACTGTCTAAAGAAATTGATGGTAACACCCTGTTGTTATCAGTGCCAAGATAGGAATAGTCTGAATTTTAAAAACATACTTCCTATAATCAGGTCTATCTGATTACCATAGACAAAGTTATAATTTCTACTATGTCAGGTTGTATATATCAGGAAAAGTGGGGGATATAAATAAAACGTCCCTCATTAGACTTGCAGCCCAAGATCAGGAGGGGTATAAGCACCACTACATGTTTCCTGAGAACTGCAAAACCTGCAAATTCATGAGTGACACAAATCAAGGCAAGTCTATGAAGCACTATTTAATATTTTAGTTTTCCTTAGTAAATATTCTCCCTTAAATGTCTGACTTCCAACAGGAAAATGCAACTGGTGGCATTTGCCCTTGATGCTTTAGACTTGCATACATTATTTTTTAAGTGGGCCCAACAGCACAACTGAAGCTTTCTGGAAGTCTTCAGTCCTCACAGATCTCAGGCTGTGCTTTCCCATTATCTCACCTTTTTTCCTTGAGATTTTTGCAGTGATCTGAGTGTGTTGGTGCTGACTTTGAGCAGGATGAGAGATCACACACTTTGGAAATGCTATGAGTTTGCAGTGCCCACCTGTGCTCAGGATTTCTGCTCTCCCAGTTTTCCATCTATACAGAGGATGTGAAGGCATGGGGCTGTGACCCTCTCAAGCAACTCCACCTCCATGGAACTCAAATCCACACAGCAGCCAACCACCTTTGCCTTCTCTTTATATAAAGTCTATGGAATGTAATGGATTTCTGAATAAATGGTGTTCCTGTAGCTTTTCCTCCAAAAATTTCTTTTTGCTTATAAGTTTTAAGCTCAGATTCAATTTCATTAAATGCACAGATGAGCTGCTGGACACTAATGATGGCTGAGCATGGAAATATAATTCCATGCTTTTACTGGTCATTTCACCCAAAGGTGATGTCTTTCAAGGCTGAAAGGAATTCATCAAAGGAAAAGGTGAGGGGGGAGTCAGCCTCTTCTCACTGCCTGCTGCCAGTTCAGGGAAAAGTGAAATGAGCTGTCAGAGCTCAAAGGGAGCGTGAGAGGGAGACATGCCTGTAGTTCACTGTGCACCTTCTCCCTAGAGCCTCAGGAGGATATTTTGATGGTGCAATAATCAGAAAGATGAATTCTCTGGTGCTCTGAACACACCACCAAACTGGTAGCTTTGCTGCCAAACCCTTATGTGAATGCTATTCATGCAACAACAAATCTTACAGAACCCTGTGTGTGCAAAAGGGAACCAAATCCCAAACATCTTTCTCACTGCTGCTGGGTAATCTCCTGCCCCATGGCAGGATCTGAGTGTAGCACAGGACCTCACTGAAAATAACACTTCAATTAATAATGAATTTCTTGCCATAAAGGTCACTAACCTATGCCAACCCAGATCCCAAGGCTGCAATTTATATTGCCCTTGGCTCAGAAGACAAGTCCCCTGCTCCTCAAGGCAAGCTTTCTTGATTGTTTAACATCCTTGTTCACTAGCAGCAAGCTTCAATGTTAAAATAAAATTAATAAAACCAGAATCACAGAATGGTTCAGGTTGGAAGGGACCTTAAAGATCATCTCTTTCCAACCTCCCTGCCATGGAAGGGGACTCTTTTAGTAATAGAAGCATTAAGGGTAAATCTGATCACTTGTAAATGTACTAAAGGAGTGCTTCAGAGTAAGGCGCACTTCACTCCCAAAGAAGCAAGGAAGCATGTATTTTTGCTTTAGAATCAAGGGAAATAAGGATTGCAGGTTAAAATGGAATATAAGATAGAAAAGCTAGAAGGAAAGATTATTTTTTTTTTCCCCAGGAAATCACTACTTGAAAATTTCAGGGACAACACAGCCACTTGAATAATGAATAAAGCAGACTGGTTTAAATGCAGTGAAATTGCCCTCTCCTCAGCTTTCTTTTAATCTTTTGTGGCCCTACAAGGAGCCTTAGAAGAGGCAGCCCTGTGACATGATAATCCAGCTTCCTCCAGCAGCTGAGCTTAATCAGTCAGTAAGACCTGAAGCCACTATGTTACATTTTCAAGCAGGAGCCTCAAATTCCCTTTTTCATGGCTAAACACTTGTTGGTTTTACATCTGCTGAATTAAAACATAGAAAAACCCCCAACAAAACCAACACTAACCACAAACAACTTAAATTACTAAATCCACATTGCTAATCGTTCCTTAATTGATAACCTGAAGGTCCGTAGCAGTCCTGATTGTCATTCAAGTTATTTTAAAAAGGCGTGTTGATTTTGAATTATAATGGTGCTGAATTAGCAAATGGATTAAGAATGGCAGAAGAGTTTTCTGTATCAGGGGGCCCTACATTATGAATGATAAGGTTTCCCATCTGTATAACTCCTGGGATTGCAAAACATTTACCAAAAATTAATTTCTCATCACTCAGAATACCCTAGGAAGTAATCAGATGTTTGTGTTTCACAGAAATTAAAACCACAGCCTTAACAAACCCTTCTGTGAATCCTGCCGTGAGGTCCACTGCAGCATTAAGACCAGGAAAGCTGTTTTTAATAGAAATTTATAGACATGTATTTTTTCATGGGGCTGTTTCTTGTAGTTATTGGTGTGTCTAGAAACGGGTAGACTCCAGCTGGAGTCACACTTTCAGCTCTGAGATTCCACACTTCTCTCTTGCAAGTGGTGAGCTCTTCCTAACCCCCCTACCTTGGCTTAGGTTGTTCAGAGGGTCACCTTCACTGCAGGACCAAACAACCTTTGGGGCTGTTATTTGACTGAGAAGGGGTGGCAGGGACATTGACAAAAAGAGTAAGAGAATCATGGAGTCATTTAGGTTGGGAAAGATTTCTTAGATCATGAAGTCCAGCAATTAGCCCCACACTGCCAAGTCCACCAGTAAACCATGTCTCTGAGTGCCACATTACTCATGCAAGAGCAGTGAGATTACAGGAACCTAAATTTAAAAAAAAAGAAGTCTAAACCCAGATGTTTCTGCTTTTTATCTGTGGATTGAACAAATCTTGGTAACTCTTATTTTTATATTTTTTCCTAGGGCAACCAGATAGACTATGTAACTAGAGTCTGGTCCTTGGCAGAGAACTCAAGTGATTGGGAAAGCCTGTGACTGGTTAGACTTTCCTGCAACAGCAGGGATTTAATGTATTTCTCCCTTGCTGTACAGAGCTTCCAAAAGAACTGAAATAAGCTTTAAACACTTTTGCTTTTTTTCTTTATCAAATGGTTTTAAAGAAATCAGGAAAGGGCACGCACAGTTAGAAACTGATTTTCCTTTAATGAATAAAAAAAATAAACAAATTGAGAGTGCATCTTCAAAGAACCAGCTTGACATTACTTTAAATTATATTGCAGAGAGTAGAACCAAATTCTGGCATTAGTTTGTTTTTATATATATTGAATATTTGGTCATCTTCTTGTTCATACCTTACAAAGATGAAAGAACTCCAGTGGCACCAAGACAGCTATATGCACTAGAAAAGCATCCAGGCAGCCATGTTATTATTTAATCATCTACTATTAGAGAATATCATCCCACTACTGAGATGTACTTTTAGTCAGCCTGATATAGATGGAAAAATAGATCTCCATATGTTAAGGGTTGACCTGAAGCTCCTCAGAATTAGATTATAATTATTAGGAAAAATTTATTTTTCAAAAGGGTTATCAAGCACTGGAACAGGCTGCCCAGAGAAGTGGTGAGTCACCACCTCTGGAGATTTTGAAAAGATGGGTGGATGGGGCATTTTATGGCGTGGTTTAGTGGTAGACTTGGCAGTGTCAAGTTAATTGTTGGACTTGATGGTCTTAGAGGTTTTTTCCAACCTAAACATTTTGTGATTATATGATTCTAAGATATTTACAGGGTTAAGAGTCTCCTCTGGAGAAGCCAACAGCTGATGAATATATTAACTTAACTCCATTTCCCTCCTGACTGTGCAAAAAGGAACTACACCAGCATGCCCAAAACGGGAATCAATTACTCCTCCTTGTCATGCTGCTAAATATTCAGGTCCTGTTGGTGCATCTCCTCCTGTTTGGCTCGAGTTCTCTTGCAGGTTAGCAAGGAAATTGGATGCAAACCACATAGGTGGTTCCTCAGCAGGAGGACAGAGCTGTGGCTGCCAAGGAGGAGGCGGGCTGCCTTTGTGTGTCTCAGAGTCACACAGCACTTAGCCACAAGGCTCCCATTGACTTTCAAATGGGAAATATGGAGATGCAAGTAAGAGTTATGGAAATGTAGCCTTTCATTGCATCATTAGCTTTTTGTGTTCACGTGACAGAAACTCATGATTTATTTTGAATCTTTAAGCTATGCCAGTGCATTATTTCTATTTTCTTTTGGTGACTGTGAAATAAGCAACCCCAACAGTTTGGCATGGCAGCGTAAAGAAGCTAATGTAGCTGAAGGACATTGTGAAGGGGTCTCTTTTGCATATCATCGAATCAAATTCCAACATATGTAGTCTCCTTATAATTAAAGTACAGGAATATGGGTCACCTGGGTTGTGTTCCTCTCTGCTGGACAAATCACTTGGTCTACATGCATCATCTTTAAAGTAGAAATAGTACTTTCATCATGTGGAAGTTTTAAGCCTTTTTCAAGGCCTGAGGACTGCTCTTATATTTTTGGATTCAGTGTAACATACTATCTGGGCCATATACAGATATCAGCAAGCTTGAGACTAATATAGTTGCTTCACTCACACCATCCCACTAAACATCTTTTATTGCCATTATGTCTATGGTTTAAGACTGGGCTACATGGGACACAGTCAGCAAGATTTTTTGTCCTCATGTTAACACCAAAGAAAACTAGAAATTAACTCCACTAAATGCAGGGCTACATCCAGTTTCAAACCAAAACTGAGCTGCAGCAATATCTTTTTTTTTTTTGATTTCCTGAAAATCTTATGCAATCCTGAACATTTAGATTTAGCAGAATCCCTCACCTGATGGTTTGATTTATCTTGCTCCAGCCAGCAAAGCAGTTGAGCTACTTAGTAATTCTGCTGAAATTACTGCTGAAAAGCACAGGCAGGTGTGTCTCTCTGAATTGTGTCCTTATCACAAGAAATTCAGGGGCTACCAGATGAGCTGACCAATGAGCTAAGAGGGATCATTTCTCTTAAATAAGCTTTTCTCAGAGGAATATGGCTATTTGCATATTTTACCAGAAGTATCAGGCTTTTATTAGTTACAAGGAAACATAATGGTATCTGCCTATATATTATCCTTCCCGAAGTACCTATCTATACCTTGTTTTACTATTCAGGACACTTTGTTGAAGCCTCTAACCTTGTGCAGAACTAGAAATTACTGGCCTCATTCTTTTCTCAATTAAGTCATGTAAATCATGAACAGTTTCACTGAAACCAGTGAAATTTCAGGGATGTAAAACTGGTGGGGAGAGACAAGAGGGCCCCTGATTCTCATAGTTCTGTCTTTAAACACTCAGTCCAAGGGCCTTTGCCATACAGCCCCTCTCCACTGCAGACTGCATTCCAATAGGAATCTGACACAGAATATTTACAAAGAGTGGGCCTAAATGGTTTTGTTGGGGTTTGTTTGTTTGTTTGCTTTTAATGGAGCAGAGCTAAATACTAATATACTGGCACAGGCTGCCCAGGGAAGTGGTTGATTCACCAGCCTTGGAGAGGTTTAAGAGACATGTGGATGTGGTGCTTAGGTTTAGGGGTGGGATGCCACATTTAGTGTTAGGTTAATTGTTGGACTGGATGATCTTGGAGGTCTTTTCCAGCTGAAATGATTCTTTGGTTTTAAATGCAGCACATAACACCATCTTCCCAATAGGCCTCTATTAATCAGAGAATAAAGGACGATCAGCTGCTTCATGAGTGGGACAGCTTGAAAACAGAAGTCTGCCAAATAATTTACTACACACACTCTCCAAGTTTACAGAAGAATTTGGGTTGAGTTTGATGTTTTGTCAGTAACTCAGTAGAGCTAAAACTTTGGGAAAACAGGTGGGTGAAACAGTTTGCAAAGAAAACAGACAATTTTGTAACAATCAGAACCATTATCTAACCTGTCTGTTTGAAAGGCTTGGGACAGACTATAAAAAGAGAGTGCAATTACAGGAGAGGAATGAAATGAATACAGTTTGTTTGTTAGGAGGATCTTTCTTTCTTCCTGAAGCCTTTGCAAAAAACATAATTTGTGCTGGCACTGACCTGCTTTTTTGGGGGATCTTGTATTTCTTTACTTCACAGGTTCCCAGAGGCTTTTGTGTGGCATTAATATTGGTAATGACTGAGTCTCTTTCCCTAATAAAATATAATGAAGGTGAAAAAGAATTTCTATGGCTTCTGCAGGGAACAAGCACTATGTTCAGATCCTGAAAATTCAGCTGTTTTCTATCCTCCTGCAGCCACAGGAAAAAGTGAAAATGTGTATAGGAGAGGCTGAACGGGTGGAGGGGAAGAAATGAATGCACAGCCCCTGTTCCCTCATGTCCCTGAGTCTCAAGGTGTTTATTGCCCTTGCTATCAACAAACGGCTTTGCAAAACTTTTTTTCCAGAATGTCTTCATCAATTTTTTTCACTTCTTTCTCTCATTTTTTTCTAATCCCTTCCAAGCTCCTTTCTTAAGGATATATCAGGAAGTTCTTCACAGGCGATTTTTTTCAGAGAAAGTAAAACACATGCATGTTGGCAGCTATTTTGGTTACCTAGAAGCAAAGGTGCTGAAACTGCAGGAATGAAGGGGAAGAACCAGTTTTTAAGCTAGGAAATACCAGAAACTTAAAGGATTTGCAGGCACATAATCATACTCCATCTCTAAGTATGTGTTTTGTTATCCCAAACTGGTGAGGAAGATGAAACCACTGTTCACAATCTGGTCTTGCAGGTGCAGTCTGGGGGTTTCATCTCTGTGATCTCCAATTGCTCTTCATCCTTTTTTTCAGTCTTTATTCTCCCTTCCCCTGATGATGACAAACAGGGGCACAAAGAAATAGGGAAGAACAGAGTGAAGTGCTTCTTTCCAGCAGCCACTCGAATT
This sequence comes from Acrocephalus scirpaceus scirpaceus, assembly GCA_910950805.1. NCBI lineage: Eukaryota > Metazoa > Chordata > Aves > Passeriformes > Sylviidae > Acrocephalus > Acrocephalus scirpaceus. Next base: position 31,877,094 of record OU383774.1, read on the forward strand.
TCAAGCAGAATACTGAAAGAACCAGTACAAAGGAGCAGAGCTGTTGTTTTTTTCCCCTGCTTGCTCCTTGTTAAGCTTCACAGCTCAACAGGTGCCCTGCTTTGAAAGAGAAAAGGCAACAAAAACATCCACTCGCTTTTCTAACTTGTTAATTAACCTTTTTGCTTTCCCTGTCTACATTTCTCTCCTCCAGTGTTCTCTTTCCTAATATTGCCTTTTGTGAGACAAGATGGTGGAAGATGAGACAAAATGGCAGAGGGATGAACTACCAGTAACTGGGAATCTTTTCAAGCAAAATATGTTCAGAGCATATGCAAAGGTGCTGCCTCTCTTCTTAGATCATTCCCTTGGCAGCAGGATGTGATAGGCAAAATCAAACCAATATTCAGAGATTTTCAGCTGCAGATCTCAAGAATTGGCAAGGTTTTTATCGTTGTTTTCCAAATGGGAAAGAAAGAGACAGGGAATTTGAGAACATATGGTGATAGAATAATGAATGGGTAAACAGACTCCTTCTGGGCTCTGTCATTCATTAAACTCAAAGGAAATTAACAATCTTTGATTCAGTGTTATAGTAATAGATATTGACCATGATTTCATGACCAGAAAGTAACCACTGCAAAGGTCTTCAGCCTCCTTCTCTCAAAGCTGATGCACAAAAGTAAAGCTTGGAAGACATAAATCAAAACTCAGCACTGTGTTTTGCCATTTTGCTGCCCAGTGTGTTCCCACTCACTCCTGTTGAGCCAAGATCAAGCAAATCTCGGAACAGAGAGGTCAAAACTCAGTTTTACCACCGAAGGCATCTCTTACCTGCAGATGTCCCATTCACTAGGAAGCTGCAATTCTAAAAATGTATCTATAAAGATGATAATAGATGCAAGAGTCTTCTTGTTTACTGGGGTATTCTGACCCTGAGGCCATTCACAATCACATTAATCTTAACTTTGGAAATATATTATGTGTTTAATTTCGCTAAGAACAAAATAATGAGCAGTATCCCAGCAAGTATTTGGTTACCTCCTCATCTGTTTACCATGTGGGGACACATGGAAGAAGATCTGTTGCTGGAAAAGATACTTCCTTTTATTACATTGGTTGCCAGCACCCCTGAAGTTTAAAAAAATTAAAAAATGGAAAAAGTAATTAAAGCATGCTAGGTCTAATTACTTTCCTGCCTGCTTCAACAGTGTTTTGGTGGGGAGAAATCATAGTATTTCAAACCCCCATGTCTGCTTAGGAACTGCAGTCCCCAAGCCTTCTGCTGAGTAGAAAGTTGGAATTCTCTCTTCTTAACTGGACAGCCTCCTGCTTTCATCAAGAAACTTGACATTTTCCATAGCCAGCTCCACATGAAACTCCTTCCACAAGGTACTATTTGAGATCCAGGGATCTGAAGAGGAAAATACAAGTTTATATTCTCAGCATATTAAGAATATTATGAATTGGATGCTGCTTGTTGGAGAATGCTGAGGATATTTAAACTTAGAGGGTAAATACTCAGAAATAAACAAGATTGTTGGAAGGCAGAGGACGGTTCATGCTGAACAGTTCCTGTAACTACTCCAAAGTTGGCTATTTTAGAGATATAAAGGTTGATACAGAAAAGCCCTAGAAACATCATAATATTAATACTAATATTAATACACCCAAAACCCAAAAGAAAATGTCTGACAAAGACTGGAAGGAAATGCAAAATCCAAAAGGGAAGAAAAATAATGGCAAGAGAAATCAAACAAAATAAATGCAAAAAGCAAATAAAGTAAATAGTAGCAATTGTGCATTGTAGGGCAAATGTCCACAACATTGTTTGGGGAACAATTTTCTAAAAAAAACAACAACAACACTCTAAAACCCAAAAAATGCAATAAAACCCAACCAGATATTTGAATCTAGGGGAAAAAAGAGTTTTTGGAACAAGGGGAAAATGAGTACTTCAAGAGAAGTACTTTTCCCATTTCTCAGTGCTCCAGCTGCATCTGGAACACTACATCCAGCTGGGCCCCCAACAAAAGAAGGCTGTTGACAAACTTCAGGGAGTCCAACACAGGCCACCAAGGTGATCAGGAAGCTGGAGGAGGCTGGAGCACATGATGTACAAGGAAAGGCTGAGAGAGCTGGGTTTGCTCAGCCCGGATACTCAGCAGGGATTACGTAGCTGTCTTACAGCACTTCTGAGCAAGTTTTTTAAGAAGACAGAGCCAAGTTGTGCTGCATGACAGGGAAGGATCCATCTGGATTAAAGGGGAAAAATTCCAGTATGAGATATTTAAGCCCAAATAAATTGTGGGACCTCCATCCTTTGAGATTTTGAAGGCCCAACTGGAGGAATCCTTAAATAATCTTTTCTCTGTTCAATGTTGACCCAGCTGTGAGCAGAAGCATGGGCTGGAGACTTTCTGAGGTCCCTTCCAACTTACATGATTCTCCAATTATAGGAAAGCTTCAGCAGAAACATTTTAGATAAAGCGATCTGGGAGATGTAAGAGCTAAAAAGCAGAGCAAAAAGCTGTAGTTACTGAAATTTAGGGCAATCTAGACACAGGCCAAAATATTTGGCATTAAAATGAAACTTTGGAAAAGATGCAAAAAAGAAACAAGTTATGGGGAAGGATGTCAGACTATAGTCAGAATTATACTCAGTGAATTTCTTCCTTCTAGGGTAAAGAATAAAGTAAGGTGAAAAGTGGACTAGGTCTGATCTTGTTTTCCCATTGCTTCTATCTTTTGAATAACCATGGAGGGATAGATTTTGTAGAATGTTGCTCAGTGCTTTCCTTTCTACCCTGCACAAATAAATTTGGTTTATATTTGGTTTTGACCCAAGTTAGCATACTTTACACATCTGTTTTGATGGGAATAGCTTATGCAGATGAAACCTTTTTGTTGTCATCCTTCTTATCATTGAGAGCATATATATATACTACATTGACACACATTGGGTCTTGTGTCTTCAGGCCTATCATTAGTCTTCTTTTTATGTAAAGTAGATAATAAGAGAAGCTGACAGGTGAACCAGAATATGAAGTTGAAATGTTTGGATGGGTTGTAACAAAGTTTGGCCAGTGCTTGCTTTAGTGTATGCCATAGTTACTAGAGGTAACTAAACTTGTTTTGGTAACAGACAAAAATTGTTGTTCACTTTGCACTGGGGTACATTCTGATTGCTTTTTCAGTGTTTGCACTTGACTCCTCATCTAGTTTTGCTGCTTCTTGGGAAACATTTGTAGGCATTCCTGAGGGTAAAGGCAGCTTTGGTCTGATTCTGCTGTGCCCAAGATTTTAATAAATTGTAGTATGTTTGACATTTAGAAAGAAAATACAGCTCACATACATCACCAAATGGTAGCAATTGTACAAAATAGCATCGCTATGATACTTTATTTTGCATTGACTGCTATGTGTGCTCAGTGGTTTAGGGATGTCCTGAAGTTTCATTCCTTGGAACAGAAACTCAATCATTAAATTTGATGCCAAGGCTATTTTGCAAAACTTTTCATTACAGTTGCTTTGCTACACAACTAAGAAGTGCAATTGGGGGCAAAAGATAGTACTTCCCACTCTTTGCTGCCAACTCCTCAGACCTCACCATGCATCCTTTTCCATCTTGGCCCTTCTTTTATTTGTCATTTGTCAGTTACAATGCATGTATTAGAAAGATTGCCTTCACAGAGAGAGCTAGTGATCTTTTAAAGGAACTCATTGTCAGACTTGAATAAAACATCCATAAGTTCACATGCCTGAGTTCTGTGTAGCTGATTTGATCTTTCCAAGATCCCCAATGCCCTGATGATGATTTTAAGGCATATTCTTGGGTGAAGAATTACAGTTTCACACTTCTGTAATTCTAAAAATGAAGAACTTATTGCCTTTCCAAGTAATTCTAAATTTTGTGTAGTCTTACATGAAATCAAGTATTTTTCCAGAGAAAATAAGTGTGCCTGTTATACATGCTAAAAACTTCCCACACTGACAAACTCCCAATAATATATTATGAGCACACGGAACCACAGGGAAATACAGTGTGGCATTCACATTCCTACCACCAGTCTCTAAGACTTTAGCTAGGTGGCTTTGCAGGATGATGTGATGAGGAGTCTGGTCTAAGGGACATGCTTTTCCACTGAATTTAAGGTCATACTCCCAAGTGATGGTAGAAGAAATTGCCACTGCGTACTCAGGATGAAGTGGTCACAGACTGGAGGTATCAGGTGATATTTGTACAATGACCAAGTAGCTCTCATACTAAGACAGAAGATGCCCTGTGAAGAACTTGCCACACTAAGGCCTATATCAACTATATTTTTGATGCCTTTTATTTCAAGATTTCCCCACAGGATAGAGCCTTGAGGCCATCTGCTTTTTTTGGAGACTCTTCTATGCTAGTCATTTCTAGGGATCCAAGTAACCTGGAAAGGAACATAGAGTCTTAAATGCAGCGGAGAAAAAAGTTTCCTGTGATTGCCTCCACTTACACTTCATTGCAGCTGGTTACTATAGAGTTTTAGCTATTCTACAGCTCCAAATTTTGCCCAAATGTGGATAGTGCTGACAGATTGCCGGAAGCCAGATAGTGACAGAAAAAGCAGGACAGAGTATTCTCTGCTTCTAAGAGGTACAGGGGTGATTTGCTGGAGACACTGAATTTCAGTACTCCATTTGACAGCCACCTTCATCTTATACTTGTGAAGTTGAATAAAGTGGAAGTGTTGCCTCCTGGGGTACATAGTCTACATGATTTGCTCAAACACCACTGAAAGCTCCAGGGCCCAAAATTTCTTGTGATGGGCTGGACAGTGCATGCAGCCACTACTGCTGTTCTGATCCACACCTGACACTAGGAAATATTTGCTGTTACAGAATCAAAACCAGCTACAGCTAAAATTTCTGAGAAGACCAAAAGAAAAATGTCACAAGAAAAGGAGAGAGGGGAATTAAAATTAACTCAGCTGTTTCATTTGGCACTTGATATTCCAAGGGATCAAGAGGAATTATATGAGAAAAATGCGCAGAAGACATACTGTGCATTGCTGTTCATTATCAAATCAGCATATTTTATATCATGTTTCAACCTTCTTTCAGGCTTTGCCTTGTAATACATGTGATTAGAAGGGAAGTAATACTGGAAATTTTTAGTGACTATGTAAAAGCAAAAATGAAAAAGGCACTTTTTACAATATTTTTAAAGAATAATTCATTAAGCAGAGGGATGTATATTAGAGACATAAAACTCCATGCCCATGAAAACACAGTACAAAATTTCCAGGCCTCTGCCTTTAATTGCACACAAAAGTCATTGTTCTCCAAACAAAAGAAGCCATGGGGTGAGTGTTTTATGTTTCATTGTGTCTTTACAGATTTCCATCACTCAAGATGAAAGACACACCAAGTCATTGGAGCTATTTTTTTTTTTTTGCTGGTCTAGCTGCCCAAGGTATTATTTTCCCCAAATGATTTAGTTTAGCTATTTTAGCTATTCATGATTATTCTCCTGTCTCGCAATATGACACATTCACATGGTGCTTTTTTCACTGATGACCTCAAATTCTTTAGGCAAGTAATTTAGTTTACATCACTGTACAACAGAGAAGATGCTCTGTGGAAGACAAAATCAGACTAGTAGGTTGCTCAAAGTCGGAAGTCAATGTGTGAAAGAGTTAACTTTTGCTCTTTTATTTTATTATTAAATTTTAATTTATTTTAAAAGTTTTGTATCCATCTTCTTCTTATTATTTTGTTACTAATCTTTTGCTTTATCATTTATTGTTTTTTAAAGAGTGGTGGATAAAACTCTGCATTCTCTCCACTGTTGTGCAAAAATACAAGATAAGAGCGTGGTACAAAGTTTGAAAAAACTATCCTTGTTCCTAAAAAAGGACATTCTGAGTTGTTTTTTCATTTTACCAAAGTTAGTCAAACAACAGGCCTTACAGAAGATACATGAGCTAACAAGGAAAAGCAATATTTACAGTCTTACTGTTTGAAAAGTACTGAGAACTCTAAGGAATAATTTTTCTGCAATGAGAAAACAGGGGGATCCAGACAGAGCAAAAATATGCCTGAACGAATCACACATGTATGTGTGATTTCATTTTCACCACGGATTTAATTGAAGGAATATATTCCTTTTCCCATCCTTTTCAAGCTCTTTCCTTAGCCCTCATTTTTAACATACAAAAAGAGAGAGAAGAGAAAAGAAATAAGTTATGGTTATAAGTCCTCCCCATGCATTTGGATACAGAGCTCAGACAGAAAGGTGTGAAAAAGAGCTACAATGAGACCCTTAAACATAGGTAAGTGTCTTTGGGGTTAGCAGAGCTCAGTGATGAAGGGAAGCATTAGGATTTATGATAAACATGAGGTGCACACAAACCAGACACCATTAAATCCCATCTGTCCCCTGCAGACATGCAGATGATACATTTTTCTTTCAAGGAGGCTGGTGACACTGTCAAGTATTGCCCCCTGCCCCAGCACCGACCCCTGGGCTTTTAGCATCATTCCTTATGGAATTCCTTCTGTGAAGAGAGCTAATCAGGAGCAACAGACAGGGACTTCAGATAGTCTGTGGGCAGCATGTACCAATAAGGATTACCTTCCTTCGTTTCACAGAAATAAGATACTGTAACTGTTAAAAAGTAAGCCAGTGGAGACACCCATCCTTTATGCTTTGGGTACCTCTACTTGCTTTCTGGTTATAAACCAGAGGCAAAATTTATTTATGGAGCTTAAATACATGACATTACTAGTATTATCTTTTCACTTTACAGGAAAGTTCAATCAGGAAAAAAGGGTGTGAGGCCAATTGGACCTTCCAATCACCGAATTAAGGCTACGTTTGCATTCCGATTTCAAGGTTGAGTACCTTTGTCCATTCACTCAACATGGACCATATGTAAGCAATGGCAGGATATTAATCATCATGAAAAAGTATGTTCTCCCCCTTCTTGGACTCACTATGTTTGGTTTTTTTCCTAAATGTTATATGTTCAGAATCAAGGAATTGCTACCATAAGCTATTAAAATGGAGATAATACCTTTCAATTGCTCTTTTGCAAACGGATGACAACATATATCTTGGCTCTATCTTGGAAAATGAAAACCATAAAGATGATTTTCTGCTTTTTTTTCCTCCATTCTTAGTTATAGTTTCTGTCTTTTAGACAAGCATCTCTTTTCTCCATGTCTCCAGAGATAAACTGGAGGTGGTTTTGATTTGATCCTTCTCACTTTCCAATCTTCTTATCTCTTGAACTAATGTTCTCCTCCCCAGTCCTTGTGTTTTCAAGAGCTGAAAAACTTTGAGACACATCCTGGTTTGAAAAATTCTTCTCTCCCCATTGCTGTGGACTTTCACAGACACACATGCACACACACACAGATTAAATCTTTCTTCCTTTGTTTTTCTTTATTCTCCAGGCTTCACTGCTTCTTGTTTAATCACACATACCATGAACATGATTGTTAATCCCAGTCCATGGGATGTCAAACTATAGAGAACAGATTAATACAGAATTATTCTGCATTATTGAGGTTTTGTTTCCTGAAGTTTCCTAAGTGCAAATCTATTGAATTTATAATTTTAAACACTATTTTTCATATGTGCATATAGAAAAAGGAAGCAGACACAGAATTATTCATACTAAATGTGCAAATTCAAAGCAGGTGATTGCTATCACAAGCACAGCGTATATATAACTCAAATACCTCGAAAAACCATTTAAAAATAAAACAAGCAAACAAATGAAAGCAGTTCAGTTTGAATGGGAACAGAGGCAAGTATACACCAAGTTTCTTAGAAGAGCAATTTTCAGTCCATCCCCACTGGTTTTGGATCCCTATCTTTCTCCTCAGCTGTTTTTTGGTCACTTTCTGTGTGTGGTGAGTGTGTTCCTCACCGCCTCCAGGAATCTGTCTCTTCTCCTCTTTCACTCTCCATCTTCTTACCCCTTCTCCTCCAGATTCTGCTGCTTATAAGGAGATATTATTCCCATGCTGGAGTTCTCCTTATTTGTTCCCTGATTATGGAAGCATCTCTCCTAGCTTCTTTTCTTTGGTTTTCTTGCCTGTTTTTCTCTATCTGCTACCTTTTGCACAATAATCCCATTTAATTACTCCCTCTTCTCTTCTTCCTACCTATATTCCCCTTTCAGAACCCTTCCAGAATTCATGCTGGGAACCTGATAGGTAATTATTTATTGCCAAGCCTGCAGACAAAGGGAAAGTGCCCTTAATGAGCAGACATTGGGGATGCCCTAATGACAAACCACGAGACAACTGCACGACTCATTTAGGAAAATCAGGAGATTTCTAATGAGATGAGATCCTCAAATAAAAATACATAATTTCTTTCAGAAGATAATCAAGGATCTGTCACTTCAGGATTTGTCCTTCAGATAGAAATACAGAATATAACTAAAAAGACAACGTCATCCCATCCCACATATTTTCAAAATGCCCTGGTTTGTATTTTACATCTTTAATTTAGATGTAAAGAGAACTGAATTCTGGCAACTTTAGTACCAGGGAAGTAAATACTCAGTTTGGGAGTTTTAGCTGGTTTTGTTGTTTGGTTTTGGTTTTTTTGGTTTTTTTGTCTTTTTACAGTTATTTTTTTCCCCCTAAGTTTCTATGCAGTCCTTAAACCTTTTTTTGCGAGATAATCAGACTTTTTGGTATTATTATTATTTATGTTTAACTCTTATCTGAAATTAGACAGCAAATAGGAGCTGCTCTGCTGGCTCAGCAAGCTGAGGGGCTGCCTTATAGATTGGTTTGTGCTCAAGGGACTGGAGGCTGCTCTCCTTCCCACACAAGCTATTTGGGTAGAAAAATCACAACTGCTATAATGAGTAGTATCTTTATCTCCATGTGTCAGCTCAGAGGGTGCTCTTCTGGGAGAAAATTAAATGTGACCTTCTGCTGTTGATGTGACACAAACACACATATATTGCACAAGCTTCTGCATCAGTGGCTCCTGCTTGCAGTTCTCTGATGTGCAGTGATCCTTAAGAAGGGTGCAAGGCCCAGCACTTTTCTTTGAGGATCTAGTGTTGTATTTGAGACATTTTGGAAGTGAGCTGAATATGACGAGCATTTTTGGACATACTCTGATTGGCACAAACTAGGTGAAACACTGTTCATTTCAGTGTTGCCCCTGGACCAAACATACAATAATAACAGAATTCAGTTCCTATTTCCAAGGTAAAAAACTGGTTTGTTAGCTTTACAACATCATGGACTCCAGGACTATGCCGCTCTATGCCTTGAACTACAAAACAAGTACTAGATATCCAAACAAACACAGTGTTCGAGATAGCAACAGAATTTATTAGCTGGACTTAAATCAGATTATTCTTCTGAAGTCAATGACATTTTCAGAAGCATGGAAGATATCATGATTCAAACCACTGAACATCCAGCTTTTTAGACAGCCTCCACCAGCCTCCATTTCCTTCTCTGCTTATTTCATCTTGGAGTTTGCATACTAATTTAGGCTGGGATAGAGTCAATTTTCTTCGTAGCAGTTTGTTTCAAATTTGTGATTAAAACAATGTTGCCACACTGTTGATAAATAGTTCTTAGTTATTGCTGAGCAGGGCTTATACAGAGTCAAGGATTTTTCTGCTCCTCAGCCCACCCCAAGAATAAGGAGGCTGGGGGTGCAAAAGGAGTTGGGAGGGAACATAGTCAGGACAGCTGACCCCAACTGACTCAAGGGGTATCCCAGACCTTATGATGTTGTGCTTAGAAATAAAGCTGGGAGCAGAAGAAAGAAGGGATGTTTAGAGGGATGAGGTTTTTCTTTCCAAGTCACTACTAAACATGATATAGCCCTGCTCTCCTGCACGTGGCTGGACACCTGCCAGCCCATGGGAAGTGGTGAATGAATTCCTTGACTTGCTTTCACAAGTTGTACACAACTTTTTCTTTACCTAATTAACTGTCTTTATCTCAACCCCCTGAGTTTTCTCACTTTCACCCCTCAGATTCTCTTCCCCTTCCCACTGTGAGGGAGTGAGTGAATAGCTAGGGGGGGTGGTAGCTGCTGTCTGGAGTCCTCACAACAGCTTGGTAGATAAAATTACTTCTCCTGTTTAAGTGGGTCCTACAGACCTACCACATATAGCAAAACATTTCTTACCTTAACCCTTATAGTCATTAGAGTAAAAATTTTGAGCTAAGCAAAGAACTCCCTTTAACCAAACATAAATACCAGGTGCACTGAATGCTCTGGCATCTCTGTAAGGCAGGATCATTCTGCAAAGAAATTCTGTTTGTCACAAATCTTCCTATAAACAAGGGACAGAGACTTCAGTGAACAGTGATGGTCAGAGACTCGATAACTTGTGCTTGATGAAAAACTCTCTTTTCAATCATCTTGGAGAAATGAAAAGAGCACCTATAATCTGAAGCCTGTTTCTCATTTGCTGTAGCAGACTCATAAATAACTGTGGGAGACACTATATTGCATTGTTTAACATGGATGAGTCTATGGATCAAAACCAAATTTCCAGGGTATAGGGATTCACCACTCGATAAAACCACTGATGGTGAACATATCATTCCAGTGATGCCAGTGGAGTCATACCAGCCTATAATTACACTAATGGGAGTGAAAACCCATCCCAGGGGTAAAGATAAATAGATATATAGCATTAAATAAAAATAGACAGTCAGAATAACTACCTCAGCCTTGGGTAATATGTTGTGTAAAAACCCAACCTTTACTATTAGTTTTACTTATGAGAAATTTTACACATGGAGGATAGGCTAAATTTCAAGTGGAAGAATCAATTCTTGGGACAACAGAAAATGACGAAGATAAAAGCAATGACAAATATGGCTAAAGGTATCACAGAGAAACAATTGCTTTTCAGATTAACCATCCCTTTTTAATTGCCAGTGGACTGCTGTTATAAAAATAGGGTGTTTCTAAAATCAATATATTAGGCATTTCAGGTCCCAATTTGGGAAAGTCCCTTAGAAAAGGAGGAAATTTTTCTATCATTCTTCATTAATTCTCCACTTCCTTAAGTGCTTTGGGAATTATCTGTTAAAACAGGAATGCAGTGAAGAAAAACTAAAAGAATGTGAGGAAGTACATAAAGTTGGCCCCATGTCAGCAAATTCTGAATTGTCATAAGCAAGACTTCATGCAAGGAGTAGGTATTTTATGATGTCACTATTTTTGGTTCAATAATCAGTTGTCAGGGGTTTTAAGCTGCAGGAAAAGCTATCATTTGCCAAACAAAACACTAATTAAAAAAAAAAAGGAATAAGGCCTTGAGCAATGTTGCATTTACAAGTTACCATTACCTGTAGTCATGCTCATGAACCTATGGTCTGCTAAACTTTGTAGAGTCCAACAAGTTTTCTGGAAGCCAAATAATGTGGTCTCATAATGCTGACTTTGTCTCTGCCTTCCCCATTCCCAAAAAGCCCATGCATTCCCATAAAGCAGAAATCCTTGTCCCACTACCTCCCCTCTACTGACAGCAGACAAGATATCTCTGCTCTCTGAACTAATTGGGATGACTGAAATGAGAACATCTGGAAATACAGGTTGGACAGGAATATTTCTTTCTTTGTAGTCCACTATTTTTGGGATGTTCTCTTCTTCTTTTTTGGCCTTAAACTATGGAAAACCATGGGCCAAAATCACCAAGGGACAAATGGATGCCACAGTCCACAAACTATCTGCTCATTTAACTTGCTCTTTATTAAATTTTATGTACAAAAAAGGGTTTTACTCCATGTACTCCAGAACTTTATGAAGTGACTTAGCTCAAATATTCTCTTGTAGGATTTATTTGCACTTGGTGTAAATGGCTGCACAATGCAATGACAATTAAGAACAAGGAGGGCAAAAAAGATGCTCAGAGGTCTGGAATGCTTCTGCTATGAAGACAGGCTGAGAGAGTTGGGATTGCTCAGCCTGGAGAAGAAAAGGCTCCAGGGAGACCTTAGAGCACTTTCCAGTACCGAAAGAGGGCTGGAGAGGAATTTTTTACAAGGACAGGGAATGACAGGACAAGTGGAAATGGCTTCAAGCTAAAAGTGAGTAGGTTTAGTTTAGCTATTAGGAAGAAATTCTTCACCATGAGGGTGGTGAGGCACTGGCACAGGTTGTCCAGAGAAGCTGTGGATGCCCCATCCCTGGAAGTGTTCAAGGCCTGGTTGGATGGAGCTCTGAGCAGCCTGGGATAGTGGAAGGTGTCCCTGCCCATGGCAGACAGAATAGAACTAGATGGTCTTTAAAATGTCCCTTCCAAACCAAACCATTCTATGATTTTCTCCATTCAGAGTCCACATTAATCAGGTTTACAGGTGTTTGAAAATATCCAAGTAAGTGAAATTTGGTGGCAGATCATATTATTTTGGTTTTAAGTTGTCTTATTTTGGTTGCAGTTTGAGGGAATGTAGAAATGAGAAACTCCAAGCAAGGCATAGTGGTTTTAAGGAGTTAGCAGCCTCCTCTGCCTCCAGACATGCTCATATGCTTGTTCACAGTACTTATATCTCAACTTCCATGCAGACATAAAGTTACTCTAAGAGGTGCATACACAGACAATATGAAATGATGCTAGGAGCAGATCAGAGTTCCAGCTTCCATTTCAACAACACCAAAGAAAGGAGAGAACAGAAGTTTCCTTTTTCCTTACTTTTTTTTCTTTGCTTGCTAATAAGATTAATGGATTTCTTGTTGTGTTCTTCTTAAAAGAAAACAGAACTCTGTGTGATGGGAAAGTAGTGTTGCAGGCTGGGCCAAACCAGAAAACTAAGAGGGAACTTGAGACTGCAAAAAAACAAATGTGGTGCATAATGGGACCCATCTGCTTGTACTGAGATCTCCCTGGATGAACAAGAGATAAAAAAAATCAGATTAAATAAATACTATATATTCATATCCATGCTTTCTCCACTTCAAACTGCTCAAAATCAAAAAAGAACCACTTTCTCTTTCCAGAGTCGACCATTTTTAGAAGATTTATTTCACTTCTGTATCTATTCATAAATTCCAGTTCAATCTAGACCCAGTAGCAGACACTTGAATTTCTGCTGCTTCACATTCTCTATCTCTTGTCACATATGGGGTATACAGGGATGTAAACTGCTATCAAATTATAAGTGATTTGCATTCATTTTGTACATATGCAGATTAGTGCAAAATATGAAGAATGGCAATCAATCCAGATGATTAAAAGAAAACCTGCTTTCTTACATGTTCAGTTTTCTTTTATTCATATTTAGGACAAGTGAGTACCTCTGAGCAAGCTCTTGACAAGCAAAAAAAATAAAAAACCCTACCAAAAAAAAAAAAAAAAAAAAAAAACAAACCAAAAAAAACCCCTGAATAGTTTTGGAAATCAAAGCTCTGCTCAGGAAATGTAGTTGTCACTATTTCTAAACATGCACAGGGCAAAGATCACTACTATCCACTTGGGAAATTGCAAGAATGAAGTCCTGAATATCAAAATAGATATATATTGTGTATTCAGAAGTTATACAGATAAGAGGGACCACTAGGAAGGTTCTTCATGCAACACATAGTGTAGAATGTAGGTAATTCAAGCTGGAGCAAAAGTATTCACTAAAAAGTACAAAACCCCAAAATATATTCCTCATCTAAAGAATGATTACATTCCTCCTCAGGTCATTCCCTTCATATAATAATATGCATTTTTCTTTAGGTCTCTTTGTCTAGAGTCAGTTTCCTGACATTTTTTACTGATGCCTCTTTGTTACATCTGTCCAGCAGAGCCCCCTGCCAGTGAATTTCTGTTGCCTCTGCAAGTAGCCAAAATGATCCCATCACTCTCTAACTTGCACTTTGAGGAGCTAAACAACTAGTGTTTCCCCTGTTGTTCACTGTGTGATACCTTACCAAGCCTTTAATTGTTCTCATATCTCTTCTCTAGTTTATAAACATCCTTATCTTTCCCACTGGTACCCAACCAAAGAAGTATTTCAAGAGAAATTAACCCATACCACATAGCAAGATGGTTTCACTATGCCTAGATGAGCTTGAGTAAAGTTTCACATTAAACTGAAATCTCCTCCTTTACCTATTTATTCATATTGCCAGAGAAGTGTTTCGCAGTTTTGGAGTGCCTGGATAGAAGATCCCCAATGAAAAGCCTGCCTTGCTTTTACTTCTCTTTGAAGAGTTTATGTTTCACTACGTTAGAGATGAGATCACTTGTCTGTACACAGCTCACCAAGACACGTAGGTGTCTGTCAGTATCTCCTCAGTAATGTCTGTCAGTAACTCTTCCGTTACTAACTCCTCCAACTTTTTAGATTACCTGCAAACCCTTGGCAGTGGCCATATTTTTTATCCCAAGTCACTGATAAACATGGCAGCAAGAAAAATCTAGGAAATGGAGTCTATAGTCTTGTAAAAGTTAATTGGAAAGACACATAAGAAAGTAAAAATACCAATAATAACTTATGGAGAGAGACTGACACACTGTAACTGAACAATTCCCTTTATGAGTAAAACTTCAGACAGAAATGGCTCTTCTTACACAGACAGGGATTAGTTAATCTGTGTTGCTGTATCCAATATACTTTATGAAGGATAAAACCCATTTTGAATTAATGTATTGGGGTTATTGAGAATCAGCTGACACCTGCAGATAACTACAGACAAGTAACAGGAATACTTAAACCATTATACACTTACTCATCTCACAGAGGGGCCTTTAACCTGCTGGCTTTCCTCTTACATAGTTTGATTACTAAAGCAGCTCTTCTGTCATCATAAGTCCTTGGCAATACTAGATCCCCTCATAATGCCAAAAACTGAACCCTTTACCGTAAAACACTTTTGTGGATTTTTTCTTTTTTGAACTATACTCGATATCTTCCTGCCATATGTAATTTTGTAATGCCTCTGTCTTTATCTCTTTCAGTCACTGTATCTCAAGTTGGAAGTAATATGCCTTGGAGTTATTAATAATCATATGGAACTTTTTCAAAGAGTAGTTAGGGTGTGAAGAATATATACCAAGGACATCTGTGTCATTCTCATACCTTCTTACCTAGGTGTTACCTGTCTTATCAGTCATAAAGAATTTCTTATTAGGACCATCAAGATACAGAGCCAATAACAAAGAAATGACAGGGAGTTACTGGCACACCAGTTTTACCTCAGAGAGACTTAAAAAAATGTAGAATTTAAGATGGGTTTTCTTACAGACTATGACTCTGCCTAATTTTGCAAATAAAAAAACCCCTACAACATGTGGTCCCATATGACTGTCCTATATTAAAGTCAAGAATATATACTGACCTGATTTGCTGGTAAGAACCTAATTAGCATGGCTACGGGGTGAGCAGTCCCTCCAACATAATAATTTATTAGCAAGAATTCCCTGGGCCTTGGCCAGTGCAGATTCCTGCCAAGGAGATCTGAAGAGGAAAGGGAACTAACCCACAGGATTTTCTGACTCTTAGCACAATGGGTTTTGGCAAGGAACCTTTCCTTACCGTGTTCACTCTAAGTTAATAGGAGAGGAGAACACAGGTTTGATACCAACTGGGCCGTGGTGGCTACTTTAATGTCTGTTAGTAAGGAGCTCTTTGGGGACCACAAGGTAAGTCACTGTCCAGAGCTCCTGCACTGTCGCTTTATCAAAGAGAAAAGCAGCATCAGCTTTGGATAGGCTCACTAAATAGATGCTTTAACTGGACAGATACTGGAAAAAATGTTGGCATTTTTGCCTTAGAGTTTTGTTATCTGTCTTTGTCATATCTCCCACTGCAACTTGTAGGAGTAGATGGAGATTTCTTGGTTTAATCTTCCTAAAAAATATTTTCCTACTGTTTTTCTCTCCTCTGGATGGCCGCCCAAAATGATGTCTAAACTAATGTAATTGTTATGAAGGTTTGAAAAGATTTAGGCTTCATCAACTTATTTTGGATCCTCATTTCCTGATGTTTCTGTCTGTTTTATTTGGAAGATCCGATCTTTTCTTATGTCTTAATCTGACTCATCCTGTATGGCCGTTTTATAAGTTTTCTGATTTGTGTGGCTTTAGTACATCTGTTGTTCTTACCAATCACAAGTTAGAGAAATCTTTAAGACTTAAGGAGGCTTTCTCCACCTCCCAGTCACATTCTTCTCCCAACACCTTCATTCAGTGAGGCAGAAAGCAGCCAGGACATAAGTGGTACTTGACTGAACAGTTGAGATAACTGTATGTTTTGATTTTGTTCTTTACATGGTTCTTTTGTAAAACTAATGAGGAAAAATTAAGGCAACAAAGGAACTTGCTTTCATCCAGGAATGCAGATCTTTTCTCTATTTGCATGCCAACTAGTCTGCTTCCCTTGGCATTTTCTGTCTCCACCCCAGTTTTCAGGGTAGAAAACACTGAGTCATTGCTGATAAAATAAGCAGGAAAGTTAACTATACTGTTACCACCTACCAACTTCCTATATGAAGGGACTGTGTCTAAACTGATTTAACGGAGTTGTCACCCAACACTCCACTAATGTAGCATCTGAGATAGTTTTGACACCTTTTCCCTCTTTTAAGACTATGCTTGGGATGAGAAAGTAGAAAACTTGATCACCAAGGGCAGTAACTTGGAGTGATTTTGTACCCAAGTCTGCTTTGCTTCCCCCTTCCTCACTTATTGTTTTTCCCCCCGCTTTCCTAGAAGATGGAGTCATAGAATCATAGAATAGTTTGGATTTAAGGGGACCTTTAACTCTCATTTAGACCAGCTCACCTGCAATGAGCAGGGACATCTTCAACTACAACAGGGTGTTCAGAGCTTCAGCCAACCTGACCTTGAACATTTTCAGGGATGAGACACCTACCACTTTTCTGGGCAACCTGTGCCAGCATTTCACCACCCTCATTGAAAAAAAATTTCTTCTTTGCATCTTATCCAAATCTACTTTTTTAGCTTGAAACCATTACCCCTCGTCCTATTGCTAAAAGCCCAATTAAAAAGTTTGTCCTCATTTTTCTTACAATCTCCTTTTACATATTGAAAGGTTGTAGTAAGGTCTCCCCTAAGCCTTATCTTCTCCAGGCTGAACAACACCATTTCTCTCAGCTTGTCTTCAAAGAAAAGGTTCTCCAGCCCTCCAAGCATTTCTGTGGCTCTTCTCTGAACCTGCTCCAACAAGTCCGCATCTTTCCTGTGCTGAGGGCCCCAGAGATGAATGCAGAACTCCAGATGGGGTAAGGACAAGACACTCTCCAGCTGAAGTGCGTGCTCTGAAATTATCAATCTCTTATGAATATGGGATCTGCAGAAAGGATATATATGCTTATTTCAAGAGTGACACAGGATTCGGCTCTTTTGGTACAATTCAGAATTTAGCTCATTTCTAGATATATTTAGGACAATGTCGTTTTGGGAGTGCACCTGTTCTGAACACAGCCTGTTAGAGACAGTGCTGGGTCCTGTGAGCTCCCGATAGCTAAAAGGCTAATCTTTTCAAAGTGGAAGTAACAATTCTGTCTCATACAGAACACTGGACTTGTAATTCAAAAGATCTGACAAATTTAGAAAGGATTTTGTTCATGTGTTTGAAGAAACTGACATTTTTACAATCTGGCCTGGAATCGTCTTCTAGGATAACATTGAAGGGATCAAAGTAAACATGTGTAGGAACCTAATAAAACCAAATGTCCCAAAAGACAGGTTAACTAACTTTCTACTTCACAGTTTGACTATAAATCTGATTCCCATTCAATAATTTTCTACAAAGAATGATGGACTGAGTTTCTGTAGCCTAGAATGAATGCTGCCAGGACACTGCAGTGATATATTAAGGGAAGGGAGAATGAGACAGCTTCCAGGACTCCCAGATGATGTGGCAAGGAGGAAATAACTAGGAAGTTATTAAAAAGATTTTTCTATGGAGAGATTAATTGAGACAAAAATACAAGTGTGTTCTCCTGGGTCACAAAGGAGAGCTGCAAACAGATCAGAAGTCCCCACACCCCTCCTTTCAACTGCTTACTATGGTCAAGGTGTCTTGTCAATAACTAGTCACTGTAACTAGATCAGGACATCTGGATTTGTTTAATATTTATGTTTCAAATTTAAAGTTCACCCAGGAACTGGAAAAGGTGGCCTGGGGAGTATGCCCTTTAATTAATGTCTCTGTAACAACCAAGAAATACTAATAGAAAAGGGAATCATCTGACTTGCCCTGTGGGACACGATCTGTAAGACTGGGGGTCGTTCAGCTCCTGCCCAAGCTGTCTGGCACATATGCTGTAAGAACAAGTGTCAGCTAATGGAGCATGCCCTCATGCTCAAGGAGAAAGCAAAATGCATTGTGCTTCATGTCCCAGTGGAATTGGGGTCTGGACAATCAGAGACCCATTCTCACGGGCAGGCTGTGCTCGAAGTGTTCACCAGGTGTTAACATTCAACATCAATCTGTCATTTCCCTTGCTTTCCCTAAAGCTGGTTCATCTGTTTGACAGCTATCATTCCAAAATGATACTTTCTTGGATATTCTCACTTAGAGAAATGCACATTATCTATCCTCCTTTTGAGTAGGATCATGGCTGCATCAAAGTGTATCACAATCGAATATTTTGTCTATATTATAGACAAAAGACCTTGGACAAAATGGATCAGCTTGACAATAGAAATTTTAAAAAGACTTTCTCCAAGGAATTAGCCTGAAATCTACACTGTAGACATAGGGTTAAAATCAAAGATGAATGACATTAAGCTTCCCTTGTTCATTGTCCCAGCTGCAAGAGTCTTGCAGTGTTTTACCTAGTGAGACAAGGAATTACTGGAACTGGTCCAACTCGACCATGCAAAGCAGCTTAACAAGCAAAAGCATCATTTGTGGCAATTTTCCTGTCATTCCAGAATGTCTCTCATGGAACCTCAAAGGTGAAATGATCTAACAGAAAAGTGGAATTGTTTTGAAAATGAAATCCCCACCTTTCATACTAAGTGGAGCTAGGAAATAGGACCCAAAACACCTTGCCTCCTCCTGCTCTGACAGAAAGTGGTTAATTGCTATATTTGGTGAGAAAATGTATTTAAAAGCATAAAATTGAAGGTTTAATTATATTTGGTATGTGTTACTGGCAGAGCTTCATGAAATGATCAACAATTATCTTTCTCATCCATCAAGTGCTCAGGGATCACACAAGGACAGGGAGTAGGAATATGAAGTAAGCTGTGCCAAAAACATAAAAATGTGTTGTTTCTCTTGTAGCTTTCTTCATTTCCCCCCCCACATTTTCCATGCACATCATTCAAATTAAAGTGGGTTTTTTCAGCATAGCTACTTTCCCACTTATCTGGAAGCAATCAACCCCACAAAACCTTTTGAGCATCAAACTCACTACAGGACACAGTGGAGTCTCATTTTAAACCAAGAACAAATTAACGCATTCCAATTTAACTCCAGCACTTGATTAACCCAAAATGAATCAAAAAAATGCTGTTCATTGACATTCAAACCCATCTTTATTATATTGCTACTCGTAAAACTTCATATGCAATGACACAACTCTGCCAAAACATTCAAACAACAAAAACCAGCTTAATTTCGGATATTTACACATGTTGCTGAAAGACTGAGATATTTCATGCCTACAACCAAACTTTAATTAGTCCTAAAATTACAACACAATGCATCCCATCAAATTAGGCATGCTATTTATAGCTGCATATTTAACTCTTGGTTTGACAGGTGCTCTGTACACCAGGATCACCAACATCCTGTTTAGCCAAGTAATTCAGAGCTTAAAACACATCTGGAGGGGGATGCACAATATGCCATGCTGTGAATGCCACTGAAAAGATGTAACTTGTGAACAGTGGCTTTATTAGTATTTGCACACTTATCTATTTACCTTTTGATTATTTCTCATTGAGGTACTTGGCCTCTTTGTGAAGGACGAACAGTAGAAAACTTGATGATGTTAACAGATGTGGATGCACTTAATGGGAAAATCCACTGCTTCAGGGAAGGGCAGAGATTTCTGTGGGATTCTACAAAAGGCTAAGCTTTTGACACTCAGAAAGTCTCAAAAGAGCAGTTATTTGTTTTTTATTATGAGGGGATATTTGGAATGGTAGCTTGAGGCCTGGAGTGTTCTAAATTCATTACGTAACACGCACAATTTTAGTTACCCACTGGGGAGCACAGCTTAAACATCAGGATTTGGTGTTCCAGCCTGACCACCGTAACCAAGGCACAGCTCTTCCTGCTTTCACCATCCAAAACTGCGATTCAGAGAAGTCGGGTGGCATCATGGAAATGTTCCCTACCACAACACAATGCATGGTCTTACCAAACACACAGAGTCAGTGCTTGCCAACCACTTGGGAATTTAGTTTTGTCCAGGTTATATTGAAGACTCTTATCAAGCAGAGGGAGCAGGTAACAGTGTGAAGGAATAAAGAGCTCCTTCAGCTTCTGTGCTTGAAGTCTGTTTGCCCCCAATTACCATCTGTCAAAGCAATTCACTCAGGTGCTTGCATTTAGCTGGGATGGACAGGTACACAAAGGCATGGCAAAGCATGTTGCACTCCATGTAGAGGTGACACAAGAGCCCTTTATCCACCACGTAATGAGGGACCTATAAGCAGGTATTTTGACCTGGGCGTCGCGTGGAGCCAATTTCCACTCGCCATGTCAGATATGCTATTAGCACTGCGTGGGTTTAAGGATCTCAAGTTTATGCCAGTTAGTGCTGGTTAGGTAATAATGATGGGATGCTTTGAAAACAAATCTATGTCTTCTTTTTTTAAGGACAGAATAATCCAGTGGCAGTTCCACAAAGTAAAATTTAGGGAGTCTGACTGCCCACAAGAGCTATTTCCAAAGGTCATATGCATTGTTAACAAAAGCTTGAATAACAGTGAGGACAAAAACCTGTGAAATATCCAATAACTCAGATGAACAAACAAATATCAGATTATAGACAACAGAAGCATGATGCATGATCCCAATATATAGGTTTCCTTTCAAAGCTGGATGTCTACTTGCAGATATTCACTAAAAGCCCATATATTAATTAAAAAGGAAAAAAGATAAGAGTTCAATTCGTTTAGTTCTTTTGTTCCAAGCATTTCGTGGCCATCAATTTGAAATTTTGAAAGAGGCCCACATTGAAGATAACCCTACAAACAGTGTAACTTGGGACTTAAAAAAAAAAAAAAGGTAAACTTTCCCCACATATGGTTCTAACAGATGTGGTTTTAAATACCATTGGGACATAATAATGTTTTTTGAATAGACTGAATGTTAAATAGTTGGCTCTTCCTATGTGACAGACATTAGCACTTGGTGGTTTAAGCAGAAAACTCCCCATTTGAGTCTTTAGCTGGCAGGTACTTCATTTTCAACCCACGCCGGTCAGCATGATTTAATACCTTGGCCTGATGTCCCTCTCACCAGCAAGAAAAAGGATAAAATAGGATTAAAGACATGAAACAAAACAAAACCAGGCAACATCACCCCCCCCCCCCCCCCCCCCCCCAGCAGCCAATGCCAGGCTCCTGCATTGTTCCTTACACAACAACTCCCGCAGCCCTGCATTGGGAGCTCACTGGAGATGACAGCTGAGGAAGAAAAACATTAAATAATTCAAAGCCACAAACATCAAGTCTGATGTAGGTATAAAAATAGTTACAAAACACCACTCTACATGTTTTCATTGTAGGAACTTTGACTTACTTGGAAACGTCAAGAAAACCTCAAACCTATGCCACTCCTGGCCTCACACACTCAATTAGTCCGGCAGTGGAAATGACATCCATTTCCAAACCAGCCTTCAATTTTCATGGCCATTTTGTGCTTCTGCACTGGGGGAGCCAAAACTGTTCCACAGCAGGAGTGAAAAAGCCTGATCCAGAGACCATTAAAACCAACAGGGGCCTTTGAATTAACAGTAATGATTCTTGGATCTGGCCCTGGTTTAAGTTAAAACGTTGTAGTGCTTTGGGGATTGAAACAAGATTGAATGTGATTGGCTTTTGTTATCTTCAAACAATCTTTGTTGCTGGGAGTGTCCACTTTCAAATACTCAGTCTGCCAAAGCAGTGCACATTTTAAAAAAAGGCCTTAATGAATTCCTTAATAAGGAAACATGATGGCAAGGTGAGCTCCCACACAGTCTGTGTAACATGAACTCCAGGTGTTTTCATTTGAGCAGAGGGAAGGAGAGAGAAACAAACAAGAGTATTGACATATGAAGAATGTATGCTCCCACACATTAGATTGGGCAGCTTTGCTGGGGCTGGGTATCCTGATTTTATTGATTTATGTATTTCATGCACAGCAGAGATGTTACAGACTTTTTAGCCTTCCATGCTCTGAAATGGAGGGTGGGAAGAAAAAAAAAAAGGAAAAAAAGAACCAAAGAGTTTTCAGTGCACGGAGAAGAATAAAGTGCCAGCTGCAGGAATCCAGCTTTAATGATGACAGAGTTGGTAGAGGTCCCTCTCTTCCTGGTGTTACCCCATTTTCTCAGCCCCTAAAAGATCCACTTTTCTTTCCTAGTATCAGCCTCTGATATCCCCTTCTTCTCTGTTACCATCTTCTCTATTAGATGCTTGCTGTGTCTGATAATCTCTGGAGAAGACACCAGCCAAAATGAATAAATACATAAAATTCAACAAAACATTAATTATGCAGGAGGTATAAAAGAATACTTTTATACAAAGTGATGCAGGTGTACAATAACGTTGTTCTCCAGAGCCTGTGATCAGCAGCATTCAGCAGAGAAAGCCACAAACAGATGACGTTTTAAAGCATATGAGGGGTATGCAGGGCTGCAAGGAATGGTTTGTAGCTTCTATACGAGTCATTTGTGCATCCCTCCAATCCCAAATAAGATTGTGAACAGCAGCAACAATAATAAACCATAAAAGCTAAGCCCTAAAGAAAGCCCTGTTCAGGTAGGCCCAAGTGCTTGCCAACAAACAGGGCTCTAAGTGACAGGCAGGTATCTTTGTCTGCTCACACTTTCTTGTGAGATAAAAGCAAAACCAAGAGAGTAGGAAAAGTTTCCATATCCCAGGTGTCTTTGCAGGGCATCATGAGCACAAGAGGGATTTTAGGATAGAAAGAAGATGTAGGTACAGGGGAAACATGTCAGAAGATGATCATAAAGTTGTCCCTTGGTACCAGGATTCTGGTGCTGCAGCATGGAGAAAGCAAAGGCATCATTTGCTGCTTTGGGGAAGAGCAAACACTGGCTAGAAAGAAGTATGAGAAAAAAAGACTCTGTTAGATGCTGACGATGAGAAGAAAAACCATTTGAGCAACAGATAACTTCACAGTCAGATGTCACAAGACAGGCTGGCTGGTTGTCCTTACTTTATATAAAGGGTATTTTGTTGGTTATATTTTTGTTCAGATTATCCCCAGGACAAGAATAAAAGTCAAAATGAGAGCCTGTTTCATTGCTGGGCTTTCTGATTCTCTCATGAAGCCTCCAACCATTACACTACAACCTACTTTCACAGTACTGGGTAACAAGCTGGGTGATAAAAACATCAGATGAAATTCAGTATCAATAAAAGCAAAGTAATGTATAAAGGGAAAAATAATTCTAACAATGCATACACAATGTGGGCTGTAAATTAACTGGTGCCACACAGAAAGTTGGCTGAGGAATCTCCATGGGATGCCCTCTACAACTACTGGCTCTCTGCTCGTGCCAGTTAAATGCGCAGGGAAAATTCTGAGATACATTAGGGAAAAAATAGACAAGGAAAAGAAAAAATCATAGAATCATTTATATTGGAAAAGACCTGTAAGTTCATTGAGCCTACCCATTAACCCAGAACTGCCAGGCCACCGCTAAACCACATCCCTAAGAACCACATCCACACACTTACTGAAGACTTTCAGGCGTGGTGATTGCACCACTCCCTTTGCAGCCTGTTCCAATGCCTGATCCCTCTTTCAGGAGGGAAAGAAATTTTTTTTAATATCCAATTTAAACTTCCCCTGGTGCCACTTGAGGTCATTTCCTCCTGTCTTGTCGCTTGTAACTTGAGAGAAGAGCCCCCACCTGGCTACACCCTTCTTTCAGGCAGTTGTAGAAAGTGATAAGGCCCCCTCAAGCTTCCTTTTCTCCAGGCTAAATATAATATGGGATGCTGTTTTATAAGGTAACATGCATTTCTGTCTTAATGCTGCATACATTTTGGGTCTACCCATGTCTAAAATATAGAGCAGAATTAACAAAGACAGAGGAAAAGGCTGAAAAGATTCTCAGGAATATGGAAAGACTTTTAGAATAGATAAAGTTGGGTGGGGATTTTCATCTTGGAATAGGAAAACAATACCGAAGAGTAAAAGGAATTTCTCCTGCTGTATAACCCATAAAGTAGGAGTCATCTAATGAAATTACCAAATTGAGAGGTTAAAGAAAAACAGGAAGGCTTATTCACTCATTGCATGACTTTAAATTTTGAAATGTTTTCTTGTGACAATCACAACTACATGCTGGGTTCAAAAAGAATCCAGCAAATTGTTAGAGGACAACTGCCTCAAGGCCCACTAAGGATGATGGTTCAAAAGACTGTCCTGAAGATAGAAGACTGTAATGAAAAAGTGAACTCTGTATTTTAACATGAATAAAATTAGACTTCATATCAGTACAATCAAACTGCTGTAAATATTTGGCAATCTAGGAAAAACTCTTGGGTCATGGGACTAGCCTACCCTCATCACCTCCACAAAGCTGTTTGTACCTCGCCTCTTTCTCTCATCTCCTTGGCAAACGTTTCCACCACATTGACTCAATGTATGTCACTAAGTCATCAGAAAAAACCAAAGCCCCAAGCAAAAGATGGAGCTTGTTTTGTCCGGGGTTGATAAATTAAATTGTAGAATCACAGAATCACACAATGGGTTGGGGTGGAAGGCACCTTAAAGATCATCTTGTCCCAGCTCTCTCTGCCATATGCAGAGACACCTCCCTCCAGACCAGGTTGCTCAGAGACCCATCCAGCCTGGCCTTGAACACTTCCAGAGATGGGGCAGCCACAGCTTCTCTGGGAAACCTGTGCCAGTGCCTCACTATAGTCACAGAAAAGGGGTTTTTCCTTATATCTAATCTAATCTGCCCTCTCTTATCTTAAACCATTACCCCTTGTCCTACCGCTACATGCCCTCATCAAAAAGGCATAAATCATCAGACATATTCTGAAGGAGTCAAAAGACAAAAGCTGGGGGAGAAGGATGCTAGGATGGGAGGAGAGGTGGAGAGAAGGACCCCTCTTCTTCCATGCCAATGAGTCCTGAATTTGGCTCTGATGTGAAACTGCAGCCTGAGAGTCACCTGTGGTGATGATAACAAAAGAAGAAAACTGGTCACATCAAAATGCAATTATCTGTTCTTTCAGAGTTCTGGGTTTACATTTGGGGTTTTTTTTTTTCCCTTGTTTTTTCGGCTCTGGTTTGTGATAACAGTTGGCGTTACAATAGACTGTTGCTATACTAAATAAGAATTCCTCTGTCAGCAGGACACTGAACCTGAGAGTGGGATACATGGGAATCTGTAGGATTGCTCTGTCAGTGCAAGATCTCCTGAGATTTCTTTGGATTTAATCCCACCCTACAAATCCTGCAATGCTGTATCACTTTGATGTGACTTTGTGGGATTCTCATTACTTGTATTCACTTCGGTTTCCAGGAAGCTTGAGATTTCATCATCTGCTAACATATGCTGAAATGCATGTGTCAGTTCTATAATAAATTTCCAATATTAAAAAATATCTATAAAACACACAAATATGAAATTAGTTTGTAACACAATCTCCAGTTCTCTGTTTATTAGGGAAAGGCGAAGTTGGTAGTGCTGTCAATTATGGGAAGAGTGAGGCAGCTTTAATAATAAAACAGCATTCACAGTTTCTTATAACTATACTAAGCAAATTGTTTGGCCTGAAAATTTCCATGCCAGCTGTCTGCCTCAGGCTGAAGTTTTTTGGAAAATTTCAGTCAAAACAGTTCAGCAGATTCTGAGAACAAGGCTAAGGAAAAATATGTTGTTTTACTCAAGGTTAAAAAGAAAAAAAAAAACCTTTAGCTTTCTTTCTAAAACCTCCTCTGGGATTTTTAGGACTTTAGAGGAAGGACTTGAAATTTGCCTGGGAGAGAACTGTTTTTCTTCTAATGAATTTTGTGCATATCTGTGAATTAAGCAAAGTTTAGACATCCTAGATAAAAAACACTGTTGCTCCATGCTCCTGGGTGTATTTGTACATATTTGCCAGCTTCCATCACTTACATTTCTACCTGAGTATGACTGAACAAGATGTTTTATGCTATGGCAAGTGCCAGTTCTGCATCCAAGTGTCAGAATGCAAACCAGAGACGCTGTCTGGTTCTTGGTGTGATCTCAAGCTGGTAGGAGCTGAATGAAGTTGGGATGAGAGACTTGGAGAGCAGGGGTTAGAGGGGTGAAAATGGGATTGTAAAAAGGCTGACTGAATGTGGCAGAGCATGAGGAGAGGACCAGACTGAGTGGGATGGACTGAGGGATCTGTTTAGGGGAGCAGAGTACTCTGTTAAACTTAGCAAGTGACAAAGAGAGAGAGACCAAAATGAGGCAATGTCACAAAGCTACTAGCTCTTGGATGGCTCGATAAAACCAAAAGAAATCAACAAAAACTAGACTAAGAGACCAGTAATATGATTTGAAAGTATATATTGGAGACCCATAATTTAAGTGAAAAACACAGTGAAAATTGCCTTAGTCAAGTGTCTGAATAATGAAACAGTCATTGTTCACAAGACAACGTTTTACCCAAGCCAGCCTGGAGATGAAGCAATGAGAATGAGGAGTAGAAGAGGAAGTTTACAATCCTTGTCTCACCCTTTGCAGAGCTGGGAGGTTTGTAAGTGACTAAGCAGAGGATTGTGGAATGAGAACAAATGTATTTCAGATTAAGGTAGCCAAATGATGCTCCCAGACTGTGGGCAATGCTGGGCAAGTCCCTTCAACCCAACATTTCATAATTGTATCAGTGTGTTGCAGCCTGTGGATGATCATCTTGACAGCTCAGAGTCTGATCTGCTGAAGTGTCAGACATCCATGGCAGAAATTAAAGGCTGTGTGAACTTTGCATTGTTTTAGCACCACCGTAAGGAAACACCCTAAGTAATCCCTGATCACGGCTCTGTCTGGAGGAACAGATTGGCCAGTTGGCTCTTGAGATGGTTCTCTGCTTTCCAGAACAAAAATCTGTGCCAAAAAGCTGATCACACCTTAAACCCAGCTGCACAAAGGGTAATTTTCTAGAAATAGAAGCATTTGCTTGTTCCGGACTGACAGGATCTGTGCTGCCCACAGCCCAACCACCTAATGCTGTTTGTATCAACAGGCAGAAAGCAAATTCCAGGGTCTCTCATGCTCTGTCAGTTTTTCCAACCACTTCTGGCAGTCACTTCTAAAAGCTTTTTGGCTAACCAAACTATCCCTTCCTATTCTTCTTTGTGTTACAAAGGTAAAGATGAAATTGTTTTCAGCATCCAAAGACACAGAGGCAGTTCAAAAGGAATTAGCAGAATATTGAAAACCTTCCACTATAAAATTTGGGGGTTCAGTTCATTTGTAAGACTGGCCCATTTAAGTCCAGGTGACCCAGTGGAAAAGATGGTTTATGAATTGCAGGCCTCCTGCAACAGCAAATTGGGCTTTGCTCCTATGTGAACAGGCAGTATAGTTGAAGATGCTCCTGCCCAGGCAATGAATCCTGGCTTCTCTTATACTCCACACAGCATGACATAGAATCATAGAATATCCTGAGTTGGAAGGGATCCTTAAGGGTCATTGGGTCCCACTCCTGATACAGAAGACCAAGATTGATTTTATGAAAAGACCTAATATTCCCCAGAAGGAACAGGCCCAGACTCAATTTTTTTAAACAATTTTAAGATTTACAGTACACTTATTGGAGTTTGAGGGGTTGACAACAAAGCCTATGAGCCCTTATTGCATACATGATGCAGGGTTGGACAAAACCAGAAAAATAGGATTTAATCTTATGTTTCTAACTTTTGACTGTATAACTAATCAATCTCCAGGATACTTTGAAGGTTCAGTGTGTGTGAACACATGTGCAGGCAAGTGATACAGCTTCTACTCAGTGTTTAAGGAGAAAAGTGCGCTGAATAATCACCTGCAACCTAAATCAATGGGCAGCGAGACGTCTCCTGCTTTCATCTTTGCTGTTCCTGCCGGGGTAGCACATCTGCCACCGGTGCCTTAGCGGTGCTTACGGCAGTGGAGCGGCATTCTGGGCTGCAGTGGTTATCCTAGGCTGTAGCAAATGTTACTTCACTAAAACAAGTGGAGATATCTGTGAAATCTCACTGAACCAATCCCCATTTAAATGAACTGATAAACGCAGATCAGTGAGCTCCTCCACCTAAATCGATCATAAGCAACTCCTCTCTCCTCCTTCCTTCTTCCCCCCACTTAAAAAACGAACAAGGATTGTGTCACATCCTAGAAAGCAACTCTTACTTGGGAAAAGGAAACTGATCTGTCAGCCCTAATTCATTTCATAATGCACTTTCCTTCTTCTTGCTGCCAACACACTGGAAGAACAAAGAAATCTGTGCCTGCTTTCATGGACATCTTCACATTCAAAAGATCACCTCTGCTGATACCCAGCAGGACAACATCCGATGAAGTTTGAATCCCCCTACAGCACAAACAGCTTCATTCCAAGCAATTTGGTATAAAAGCAGAAGGATTTTTGTGAGTAAGGCTCAAACTTTCCAAAATTTGAACTTTCTGTAAGAAGTGTTTGTCACTGCACACAGACAAGGAAACGTGCCCTCCTACTCACATTTCAACTCTGCCTCTACAGATGCTCCAGGGAGAGTAGAACAGCTGGCAAAATATATATATATATTTCTAACAAACCTATTTATCTATCAAGTGAAGCAAGGGTGAAACAGCACAGAAAAATGAAAATTGTACATTTATTCCTGACTAAGTCCTATAGCCACGCTACATCACCACTCCTCATGTTATGCTGACATAATTAAGACATAAATTTCTCCGTGATCCTTTTTGCTTTTAATCTAGAGCAAAGAGGAAATGCACATATATACTTATGCTTAAAAAAAAAAAAAAGTTACATTATAAGACTTTTTTCTCTGAAACATATTGGTCAAGGATCCATGAATACCCAATTCACTGGCAAGAGGTGCAAGTTACTCTGTCAAAGTAGCCAGCAACGCCAATTTGTCAGTTCAAAGCAGAAACAGAGTATTTTAGCTTTTAGTTACAATAAGCTATGCTGATAGACCTTGTAACAGGGCAGGTAACAGCCAGTCTTTAAATCTGAATTGACATTGATTTACAGAGTTTCATTTCTTTGAATAAAATCTGAGAGAGAGGGAGGTTCAAGCTGCTTCATCTCTTGAAATTACAACTACACATTTCTTAAACACTGAGGAGTTTGCTTTAAAAAAAGAAAAAATGAAATCTCTACTGCCTACAGAGGTAAGATAAAGGGAAAAGTGATGTTAAAGATATCAAACCAGCAAGTTTTTGTTTATTCATCTTTTTTTAATTCTGCTTTTCCCCTCCATAAATTTTTAAAACCTCCTTGATTTGAAATCCTAATAATAAATATGCCATGCAACATTCCTCCTGTCAAATCTCTCTCTTCATGGTATTACTGCAATATTTGTAACTTTTGATCTGGAAACATCAAGTTACATAAGATCATAGTTCTGCTTCTTGCAAAGATGTGATTCTGTCAGAAAATGAACCATTGAAGCGGGAATTCAGCAGAACTAGAAATGACTTTCCCAGGGAAAAGGTAGTTCTGCTTAAACATCTCAGCTATTTTAAAGTGCAAGAACTCTTACAAAAAACAATAGGATGTTTTATTCTCCTGAGCAGGGAAATGGCAAACTACCAGGTTAAAAATAATCAGAGTAGGCTCTTAATTGGAATAGTGTACATGTTGTAGACAGAATGAAATAACATTTCGTTATTATGCACTCCAGGAAACCAATAAAATAAAATAAAATAAAATATTCACTTTGTAAAACAAAAATAACATTTTCCGTTGCCAGCATACTATCTGCTCACCAAAACAAAAGGAAAGTATCTATTTTAAATGAGTCAAGGAAAATAATTAAGCTACATGGACTTAAAATTGCAGTCTTCTCAGCCCAAATCTCACTCCTTTCCCAGACCCACCGAAATTAGAGAGCTGTCTCTCTTTTTCCATCCATACAGTAAATTAAATGGGGGGGAGGGGGGACTATCTCCCCCCCCGCTCACCAACCAAAACCAGATGAGCAGCTTTACCTTCATCTCTCCATAATTTTCCCCTATCTTTTACAATTAGACAAGGCAAATTCTCCCCAGAAAAGCCTTTCTAAATCAGGACCCCTTGCTAATAAGGAAAGGAAACCACGAAGTTAACTTCTGCATCTCTTTTTGCCTTTTACCCCTTTCCTTGCCAAAGAGCAACCCGAGAACCTTTTCCCATATTAATGACCCTCTTTCTTCACTAAAACATGACATTTCTTCTCCAGGTCACAGCCATAAATAACAGATGAATTGAAAATCCCCCCTTGTGAAGAAGCGTACGCATTCACGCACGTATGGACGGGAGAGTGAGGCGCAGAGGCAGAGTCCCTGTAAAGATACAGCGCACCTCAGAGCAGTGGCAGTAATTCCCAATTAATCTTGGTGATTCTTTTTTTGAGAGGGGGAAAAGGGGAAAAGAGTGAAACAGGTTGTCTGCAAAGGCAGGTCCCCTCGTCCCCTGCGCAGCTGTGTGTGCAGACCCCCGTCCCAGGCTGGTGGGTGCAGAGCAGTGGTCCTGCTCTCAAGGGAAGAGCAACACAGGTTACATTTTCAGGTGTCTGGGAAATGCCCGGCCACACACCGTGACCTCATGGTCCCCTCCCTGTCCCCAGGCCGGCTGCAAACTAGCACAAAGCCTAATTTTCCTTGGCCATGCACTGACTTGGGGATTGCAAGGGATTGCATTCTCGAGGGATCATGGCAGCAAAGAATCCTCCTGGCCACAAACCAGCCCACTCCAGCAAGGACTGATCCAGCAGCGTGGCAGAATCTGGGAGCTGGGGATTTTACAAGGAAGGGCAGCTCGCAATGGCCACAAACGAGCAAATTCCTACAGCCTTGTAACACAGGCAGAGCCCAGCGAGCTGCTCAAGTCTTGCCTCGCTGCAAAACAGTGCAAGAGATGCGTCTTCCTCCCTTTATGCTCCCCCCCACCGCACTAAATATATATATATACACACACATACTCCTTGTTTTTTCCACCCAAGCCTATAAAAGTGCTACAGGCAGAGGCACTAAGTGGGAGGCGCCTGGCTCTGAAGAGGCCAATGAAATAAATTAAATACAAATCACTGGCTCAGCCCCAGCCTCCCCCAGCTACCAAGGGAGAGGTTGGGGCTCCCGATGGCCAATCCCCAGCTCCTGCCAGAGCCAGAGTGCGGGTGGCACACGCGGACTGCTGGCATGGTATAGGCGAATATATGTTAAGCCTTGGGTGTTGCAGGCACATATGGTGCACATGTTGGGAGCAGTGCACTTTCCGTAGGAGGGGAGGGGCTACCCTGCTAGTGGGCAATTTTATTAGGGTCAGCGAAGCCGAAAGAAATGGGATTGGGATAGGCTGGGAGCTGCCAAGTTCCCCAGCCCAACTTCGGCGCCCCAGAGCAGGGAGCAGCACACTAACAACTTGCCAGGCTACAGCAGAAGTTTACCCATAAAAAAGCACACAGACAACTTCCAACTTCAAAGATTTGCTCTCATTTTCTCATTTTATGGCCCTCCCTTCACCTGGGACTTTTCTCAGGGGAAAAAAAAAAAAAAAAAAGGAAACAAAAAGATGCAGCTGTAAATTCAAGGTGAGGCTTCACTGCAAAAAGTTAGGGAGGAAGATAGGGTTGAGGTGGAGAGACTAATTTTTACTTCAATTCAGGAGTTTCATATTTTGTCTTGTTTATTTATTATTTTTTAATCATAAGAAATTGAACTTTCCAGGAAAAACCATGAGCAAATGCATTCAAGATGCAGAAAGGTCTTGCCTATCTATTCAATGAGCATTTAGTAATTTCTGTTTTGACTGTATGAAAAATGTATTTCAGACTATGTATCCCATAAAAAAGGCAGTGGCATAAATATGGTTTTTTGAGGAGTTCGGGTTTTTTTTTTTGGTTGGTTGTCTTTTTTTAGTTTTGTTTTCAAATCATGTGCTTACATGGTTGTAACCACCGTGAATTTCTAAGTGTGGTCATGATAAGAAAGTAAATAAATATTGCCCTGTGAATACTTCTGGGGGGGCTAGTTATTATTTTTAAAGATTTAGAAATTTCTGAATTACCACTTGTTTTGAAGTAATATATCCCAGATATTTTACACTATATTTTCAATCAAAACAAATTCCAAGAAATAAATGCCCTTTGGTAGCAGCCTGGTTTCAGGTTCAACAACCCAAATTTGTATTTGAGAATGCAAATTGCTGAGAATACGAGCAGGAGTCTGAACCACTGCATTTCTTCCAGGCACTCCAGCATCTTTTCTCCAACACCACACTATTTGGGCGATCTTTTAATCCTGGCAGGGCATGGCTGGAAGCAGGGCTTTAACATTTAATGCCTAAGAAACAGACTTGTCACTCAACTTGCAGTCAAACGCATTTCCTTTTTTTTTGCTTTTTGTTGGAGGCAAACCCACCTTTCCCTGGAAAATGGGAGACCCCATCCTCACCCCCGATTCTAGCACGGATCCAAATGTAAACATACACACACACACACACACACACTCCCACCACGCACCACCCTGCAGCAGGACATGAGTATGGGGGGTTCCGACGGAGCCAAAGGAGCCTTGTGAGCTGAGAAATACCAAGGCACTTCTTTCTTATTCTATTTTTTTCTGCCTCCTCTCCTCCCTGCTTTTACTATTACATAAATAACACCGATTGATCTTAAAGCTGCATCCTTGCTCCAGAGCCTCCCAATCTGCACTGCTGCCTTCCCCCAGCACAGCCGCACCGCTCGGGGTGCAGAGGGAAGGGTCGGGGAGGGGGAAGGCTGGATGGGAGAATCCACTCCAAACATACCCTGAAGCAAGGTTTTGGCAGTCTGGGGGTGCCTGATCCCCCCCCGCCCCAGCCCGGAGCTTCCCGCAGCATCCTTGCCTCCCTCCGAATTGCTGCAAACTGTGCGAGGGGAGGGCAGGGAACTGGGCAGCAGGGAAGGATGGATGCTGGGGAGGGAAAACCAGGGATTCAGGGAGCTTCTCCCCAGCCCCAGCCCGTGTGCCTGGCTGTTTGGTGGGAAGAGGGAAGGGGGAAGGGAAAATTCAAGAGAGTCTATGGCATAAATACACTTTTCGGAGGAAAAGGCGAATCTTACCATGTCTGCAGCTTCCCCCACCGAAATGCCACTTCTGTGTCCAGCGATCCCAAAGTGGAAACTACAGGCAGGCACCGGAGCTCATCTCCGCAGGCAGCTCAGAGATACACCGCTGCCACCCCCAAAAATCAAAATCAAAATAAATTAAAAAAAAAAAAAAAAAAAAGAACAAGACTGGTCCAGCTTCTTTCCTGACAGGAATCGTCCTGGTAGGACTGCCCAAAATAAGCAGCTGCAATCCAAAGGCTTTATTTAAAGCTTCCCCCCTCCTCCTCCCTCTCTCCGTGCCTCGCTCGCTCTCTCCCTCTCGCTGTTACACACAGAGAGAAAGAGAGACACACACAGGTTACATGAATGGGAGGCAGGAGCCGGCGCTCCCGGCTGGAATGACAGGCGCACATGCGGCTGGCGGCTGCCCACCCCAGCGGCGTGGGAACAGCTCGGACACGGCCTGCGGATGCGTGGAGAGGGGCACGGGGTGGGAACAGGCACGGGGTGGCATGGCCATGGACATGGCAGAGGCGTGGGGCCGGGGAGGACACGGACGTGGGCACGGCGTGGATGTGGGGCTGAGGAAAATATAGACGTGGGCATGGGCACCATCCTATAATAGACATGGCCAGGGATGTGCGTAGACACGGGCATGGGGAGAACACAGACACTGGCATGAGATGGGAACAGGCACAGGCATGGGCATGATGCAGTCGTGGAATAGGCAAGGATCAAGGGAGGACACAGGCATAGGCATGGCATGGGCATTGGGAGAAGGGCACAGGCATGGCATGGGCGTGAAGGGGGGCATTTGGGCCTGCATGTAGGCATGCATGGCATGGAGAGGGGATGGACAGGGATATGGGGAGGGGATGGACATGACGTGGGCATGGACAGATGTATGGGCATGGCGATGAGATGGATCAAGGGTGGACATTAGAATGAGAAGGTAACAGGGACAGAGTGTTCTTGGGTACAAGAGGAATGGGTTGGTCTTGGGCATGGAATAGGCATGGGAATGGGTTGGAATGGCGCTGGCTTTAGCATGAGATTGTGTTGTATTCCTCTGAGTTTCAAGATTGGAGTGGGAATCAGGCTGGAGGCAAGAAGAAAGTGGAGATCTGCCTCAGATGGTGCCTTCATGTTCTGGGCGTGGTGAACCTCTCTCTCTTCTCGGGGTCAGGTGGGCTCTGGTTTCAGCACACATCGAGAGCAGTGGGAAACCTCTGCTTCTCCTGTGCCTCTAGTTAGGCAGATTGCATAATGTCTTGCTTTTGGGGTCAGGGAGCATCACCCACAATGGTCTCAGGAGATGACATCACTATCATCAGTTACTATTGCTATTTTTAAACTTTTTTTACAGAATTGTGCTGTTTGATAATTAAAATCAAATTCTCAGAAAGAAGGCCTGCAAGATTTAAGGTTAGTTCTTCTTGAGGAGGAAGATCAATGCTACCAGTTTCTGCCTTTTATTTATTTGGGGGGGGGGGTGTGTTTTGGTTTTATCTGTTTTTTAATTTTTTAACAGTAGTGACAAGAAATTCGGGCTATTTAATGCTGCTGTTCAGCATGCTCTGAAGAAAGAAAGGGTTATGCTGTTGCTAAGTGTCAGGCCCTGCTACTGCTTCACTACCTGACCTTGGGCAAGTCCTCAATAACTTATCCCTGTCAGGATATATCACCCATTACCATTTACACTCAGCCTATCATTTTCTCATTCACCAAATAATCACATTTTTCTTTTTTGAGTCCCTCCTCAAAATGTACTCTTACAAAACTTTTCAGCAACAGTCTCTACAGGGCTTGTGTTGACATCACAAATCTTGGAGTGACACTGGATTCAGCCCTAAAACCGCATTGTAAGAGGAGTGCTGAACATAATGGACTGCAGTACTTCACGCAGTGCTTTGAGCTACATGGGAATCATCCTCTTCATGGCATACCTTTAAATCAACCAGGTGTGAGTCGGCTGTGGTCTGCCTTTTTCTCCTGTCCTAAAATTTCTAGCCTTTGTGAAAAGCGAGAGGTAAGATACGTGTTTTATTCCAAATCCAGAAATCACAGTAAAAAGGTGCCCAGCAAATCAGAACACCATCCTAAAACATCAGAGTCCTTGACATAAAGGTCTGCTTGGCAAAATAGCTGCTGCTGTTCACTGGTTTTTTTCAGACATATATATTAAAAATGAAATATATTTGCATTGGCCTTATTACCTCTGGAATATATTCCACATCAGGAATCTAGACTCTAGACAGAAGTAATTTAGGTCTCCGGAAGGAAAAAGTTTAACTGAGAAATATATATATTGTTAGGAATAGACCTCATCCAAATTCAATGGTAATTGTATAAGCCTTTCAAAAATCATACAGTATGCAAGCTTCCAAAATTTCGGAACAAGAAACATTTCCATTTAAATGCCAAGAAGCAATTTTTCCTCTCTTGTTCAATACTAAATCAGTCACATGAGCAGTTTGCATTTGATTTTAGAAAGGAAATGGAACATCTTCTCTTCCAATTACATATAACTTTTTCTTTTTCTTGTTCTTAGTGCTCTTACAGTTTGTGTTACTTTCCTGCAGTTTTGAAACACTCCGCTGATACACCCATTCACCCCAGACATTTATTTGGTTTTTTTTTAAACTCAAGTGACATTATTAAGAGAAAATCAGTAAACCCAAGTGGGGAGTAGAATGCTGTTTATTTGAATTCTGACTGGTAAATTCAAGTTTAACAGGTCAGCACTGTTTGTGTAATTGGCCTTTCTGTTAACAGAGCTAGACAATAGTGCTCCTGGAAAAAAGAACAATAGTAATTTAATGGGAAAAAGAGACTTTGCTTAGGAAAATCCCGCTCCTGCTTCAATTCACAGTGAATTACTGTGGTCACAGAAGTGTGCTGCATACTAATTTGGAGCATATTTTATGAAGATGTACATTCAAAGCATCAATGTTCATCAGCCTGCCCTGTTGTGCCTGTGTCCTGCACCCCAGCAACTTTGCACTTTGCTCCTTGGGAACAGCGACTATTGAGTCAAGTTCTCCTCCACGCAGTGTTTGCAAAAAGTTTGTAAAGATGCCACATCTGTGGGACAAGAAGGTGAATGGCAAAACTAATGCACGAGCCTGTTAGACCTTGTGTGCCAGAGAGCAAGGACAGCAAGTCCTGGAGCTGCCACTCCAATTAGCACCTAGTGCTGCTACTGCCAGCTTGTGTTTCCGTGTTGACATTCGCTCCAACAAAACAATGAAAACACCTTTTGTGAAGCCCCCATTTATCAAGCAAAAAAAGTGGCAACATCTGGTGGTCAAAGGTTTCTTGCTGGCCAAGTTCAGCAGCAGTTGGTTTGGTGAGCCCTTTGCCTTAGTGGAGACATCTCCTAAGGGGCTGCACTGCTTGACAGCCACTACTAAAGATTTTTTTTTTTTTTCTACATCCAGAGAATAATCCAGAGGGAAAACCCATATATTTTAATCAATGGAAGTGAAACCATTTGCCTTTTAGAGACTATAAAATACACACCCCAGGGTTCAATGCTCTTTTCTACTCCTCCAGAACATTCTTAAGGGGAAATCACTCTTTTCTTGATGAATGTGCAATTCAAATGTGGAAATATGCCATTCTTCATGCTTTCT
Source organism: Acrocephalus scirpaceus scirpaceus (assembly GCA_910950805.1). NCBI lineage: Eukaryota > Metazoa > Chordata > Aves > Passeriformes > Sylviidae > Acrocephalus > Acrocephalus scirpaceus. The sequence continues at coordinate 31,914,119 of OU383774.1, forward strand.
CCATAGGGTGCAAAATGATTTCTGTAATTAAACCTTTTTTTCCAACATTTCCTGATGAGAATATCCTTTTTTCTTTTTTTTTTTTTTTAAATACAAGGGGAAGAGCCATGTTCAAAAGGGTTTACAAAACCAGGTCTGGAGTGTTTGACCTTTAATCCTCTATTTGAATTAGCTCTTTTGTTTAAAAGGTGCATGAGGATGAGGATGAGGACCATGAGTAAGGGCTGCAGCTTAAGTTTCCAATCAGGCACTGCTGAAAGAAATGGCTGCAGGAGAAAGAAAGATGTGGATACCACTGCTAATATTAGTGTAGCTATTAGGGATGACATTAGCACTGAGAACACACAACCCAGGGTTCAACACACTTTAGCAGCCCCAAGTGTGTAACCAGGGTCCATGGGGATCATGCTGAAATGTGTGCTACAGCATCAGTGCTGCACTGTTCCCATGGTAGCTAGATCGAAGAAATCCAGCTTCTCTGATACATATCAAGCTGTGAGGGGCAGTGTAGACAAAATTGGAGTCAATTAAGAAAAGCACCTGTGTGAGCCTTTGTAGGACTTGGACCTGAAGTCCACAACATACTGCTTGCCACCACGGCTTGGGCCATGTAATATACAGAGATCAGGAAATGGGGCAGAGCTTTTAGCCACCTACACAGTGAAGGGTGAAACCCCATTCCTGTATGACAGATGGCAGGGCTGAACCAGAGCTGGATGCAGAGCTGAATCCTGAAGTTCCCACTTTGAGTTATGTCTCTCTGACAAAGCTCTTGTACAAGGTGGTAGAGCAGAACTCACTGGTGCTCTTTATCAAAAGCAGGATTTCTCTGCTCTTTCTCCTCACTCCATGAATTCCTGCAGCTTAAATCTGTCTGCATTGACTAGAGAGATGTCTCCACTACTGGTACCATGAGATTATGTCCTGACTGAGGATGGAGAAATGTTATCAGATATTGAATCACAGAATTATTAAGATTGGAAAAGACCAACTGTTGATCCAGCACTGTCAAGTCCACCAGTAAACCATGTCCTCAAGTGCCACATACACAAGCCTTTTTGAACACTTCTGAGGATGGAGATTCCCCCACTTCCCTGGGCAGCCTGTTCCCATATCTGATCACTTTTCAGTGAAGAAATTTTTCCTAATATTTAGTCTAAACCTCTCTTGGTGCAGTTTGAGGCCCTTTCCTCTCGTCCTGAAGACTCTTTAGTTTTGTGAGTGCCTTTCCTTTTATTAGCAGATTTTTTAAGAGGCTGCTAAAGGCTGGAGAGGGTCATTCTATACTGACTGGGCCTTTTGTAGCATCTCAGTGGATCTGAAATCTTGAGAAGAACAGAACAGAGCATCTACCCACAGTACTGGGTCTTTTACCCTTCCTTTCCTTCCCTTCAAAGCACCAATGTCTGTTGTCATACCTGAAAACAAGCCGAGGCATACGATGGAGCTGAGAGTCTGCTCCGACTGCTTACTCAGGAAAAGTTCCCATCAAGTGAATTGGCCATTTGCCTGAGGGAATGTTGCAGGATTCGGCCCATATGCTTCTCAGCTCTTATATTTGCATAGTGCAGAATATGCTTACAGTACAGTGCCAATAAAACAAAACTATATACAGTTAAGCACAGAGAAACCAAGAGCACAGTTAATACCATTTACAAACAGCAGCTGAGCTCTGCAGCTGACATCCAGGCTTATAGACCATGCTCTGATGTGGGTAATATGCACAAGACAATTATTTATAGGCAATTAGGTGGAAGGTCCTGTAAGCATATAGGTCTCTATTCTCCTTTCCCTAAGCCTATTACATTCCTTTTCCCTCTGCATTGTTTATATTTTAACTCTGTAAATATGTCTTTTTTTTTTTTTTCCCCTTTTTTAAGCTAAGGAAAACATTTCAGGAGGCCACTTCCATGGAAGACAATTCTTCTTGAAGTAAGTGTTTTGGGATTGTGTAAACATGTAAACTGTATATACCATATGAAGTGAACTTCAAATGAGATGCTGGTTCATTTAGTCTACTGAGGTAGAATGAGGCCTCTCTTACTCCAGTGATGTCTTAGGAAGAAGAAAGATCTTCATCAAGATGGTGTAGATTATGTCAAGAATTGTATAAATTGCTCAGAGACAAATGACACCTTTTCAAAGACATATTTTCCTCTCTAAAAATCTAAAGCATGGGGTTTTTTTTAATCTAGGGATAGGATAGAATATTTCTCAATTCACAGCACATGATAAAACAGCCATGAAGAACTGTAATATAATACATCTTCAATACAATTGACCATAAGTACATTAGAAGAACCTTCAAAAAATAATTACCCTATTACCACACTGTGACTTCACATCCAATTTTGTTCACCTCACTGTACAAAGCAGATGGAATAGATGGCTTTTATATTTTTAATAATAATGGAATGTTCAGGATTTGATCTAGAAACCTGGCTACTAAGGTAATAGGTACATATAAGGCCCTATTTAGAATAGCTGTATGAATAGGAATTGCCATTAAATTTCAGTGAAATACTGGAGCATAGCAAACAGTATCAAATAAAACTTAGAAGGCAAATCTGCAACCATGTTCAAGCAATGACCTCATCATGAAGACGACTTTTTTCCTGATGAAATCTTCTGGTTTATACGCATGTGTGATATTTCTTAATTCTCCAATGAGGCCACGTATCTAGACTAACTTTGTGATCACTCCAGATTTACTTTATTGCTTGTGCAATAGCAAAATTCAAAATAATAGTCCCATTCAAGTGCTGGATGATCTTGGGAAATGGAAAGCCAGTTATTTCAATCACAGAGAGTCTCAGTCTCGGATCTCAGTGTCAGATCTGAGACATCTTTGCCCTTTAGAGAATAATGTCTGAGCCAGCAGAATAAAGCCCCCATTTCCCCAGTACCTTCACTTCTGGCATCTCCTTTTCATGCGTTGAACCAACCATTGACTTCTGAGATGGCAAAGTACCCACATTATTGTATGAAAACAGAGAAAAAAGGTGATCTTACGGTCTTGACATAGCACTGAGTACAATGACTGGTTCTGATACACATCTCCAATCCTTGTTAAATTTTTAGGACTCAACCCTGAGCCTGTCTCACTGAATCCTCACCAGAACAAGTAGGTAGCATCAATACTCCCTGCCTCCTGCCTGGGCTGCCTCCATCAGCTGAAACCTCACCACTCAAAAGCAGGGAGGCCTTGAGCACTGTTCCCACTTTCTGCTCTGTCCTCCAGATAAATTGTGTTAGTTTACTGGCAAAATCTAGTTTTTATTATTGTTTGCACTTCAGAGTCAATATGGATATGGAAGAATAAGCTGAAATATGTGCCTTTTGCATCCTTAATAACAGCGTGGCCTCTCCCTAGCTACGTGACAATTCCCTAACACTTTATTTAAGAGTAGCAATTTATCATGTCTGCTGTATCACAATGAAGTAGTTCAGTATCCCCAATTTACAAGAAGCGCTGTTCTCTGTGCCTATTTGTACTGCTTATTTCGAGACAGACCAACAGACTGAGTGCTTGCTTTCAGCTTGGAAAATCCAGATTCAGTTCCCTGGCGGAGCAAAAAAAACTGTCTAGGCTTCAGTTTCCTCTGTATAATATACAGACAGAAATACTTCCTCAGTTTATCAGATGTTGTGAGGATAAGTGCATTAAAGACTGTGAGTCCCACCAGCACTCCAACAGCCGCAATTATCTCAGATAGACACACATAGTGCAAGTACAGTGATATTTAATACATACCCTATGTGTATAAACCATGAGTCAGGGCTGAGACGAAGATAAGCCCTGCTAAGGAGTTAAACGTGCTGCTTACCTGTATGCTCCTCCCAGGCTTGTGCTCCATGGAAGTTTGTGTGTCGGAAACCAGCTTCGGCTCTCGGTCGTGCCGGAGCGCGGCTGCTCAAGTCAGTGGATTTATTTCAGTCGCACAATCCTGGAGGCAGGGGCCCATTGTCTGGGCTGAGACACTCAATCTGGAAGGGAAAGAATAAAAGGGCTGCAGTGTGTAAAGTCATTCATTACAATCTGGAATGAACAAGGAAATCAGTGGGGTTGCTGGAGGTTAAGCAAGGGCAGAAATTGGTCTTTTATCATTGAAATGCCATAGGAAAAAAAATTACACAAAGTAAGGGATCTAATCCTGCACATCCCTACTCGCATCTCTTGCCTTTATTCATTGCAAGGGGTCACAAAGAAACAATAGTGTACATTTGCAGGACCAGATGTTAAATGCATTTATAACAGAATTTCATAAGCAAGCAACTTCCTTTTCCTTGGACAGAACTCCAATGAAATTTTGATACGACCTTTATATACTTTCAGATAAAATAAGATTATTTGGATTGCCATCCTACATAAGTAAATTTTCTACTGTAACTTCAAACTCAGAGGCATGAGGACATGCTTCAAAAGTCAGCAAATATTTTTTGAAGATTGGATCTGGTGTTCTTTTAAGAGGAACTTCTGTAGTGAAAGAAAAGTAAAAGGATTGATTACAAAGCTTTCAGTACTGAAAGTGCATCACATTACCGGAAAGGGTGGAGTGAAAGTTGTTCTGAAAAGCTCCAGCAGCATCTGTGCTTATTTTACTGTACTAGTTACCCTTGGCTATGATAACCTTGTGCACAGCATAAAGTTATTCTACAAATAGGATAACTTCATAGTTATCCTACAAATTTAAATAAAACTGTGAGCAACACAATTGCTTTCTAAAATGCAGCAATTGACATTACTTTCTGAAACTTTTTACTCTCTCCATTTCAGGACTGCCTGTGTTGCAGTGGGCATCCACAACCCAACATCCAGGCATTAGATGAATACAGCAGTGAAGACTCAAAGCATTCTTGCTGAGCAACAGTTCTTCATGCAGGAAATTGGGTTCAACCAAGGGTTCCCACCCACTTTCCTGGCGGGAATTCCATAACCTCTGGAGCCAGATTTTGTTCACATGTCAACTCTGCATGTGATAACCCTCCCAATTAAGGCATTTCACTTTTCACTTCCTCTGCCTTCCCCACCTCACATGGTAGCTCACTGTGGGGCCGAGGATGCTACAAAGGAAGGATTCTACGAAAACGATCATCTGATAAAATGGCTAGATAAAACAGGTTCTTGATCCTATAGTGTGTTACTCTATAGTAACATGAGTCTAACAGGGACCAGTCCAAAACCTGTGCTAGTGCACCACTACTACTAAACCCCAGAGAAGGGTTCCACAGGTAAAATACCCTGCCATGGAATTGGGGTTGGGACTAGATGATCTTTAAGGTCCCTTCCAACCAAGCCATTCTGTGTGCCTATGAATTTTTGCTGTGGCATTTTCATGTTAAGTGACTACAGATTTAGACAATGACTTTAAGTGGTGGGTTTTAGGACTCAGTAAGCAGTATATTTAAAACTGGTCTTTTTTCTTATTTGAAACCTCCAGATGTAGACTATGTAGCCTTTTAGACCTGATCATGCCTGACTCAGTGATTTTCAGAGTGCAACAGGGTCAGAGGATGGGTTCAAATAATTTTCAGGGTAAGAAACTACAATCTTAATATGTTACTTCATTTACCCCTATTGGGCTGGGTAAAGAAAATATCAGAAAATCTTTCATGAGCCTATTGGGTGAGATTAGGGAAGGCCACATGAATGCCTTTAAATGACAATACACAAAGGACTAATGGAGCTAGTGACAAATCTGCCTTCCTTTCCCTTTCCCTTTTGAATGTGTAGCTATGCCAGTCTGCTGTGAGTTTACTTGAGACAGAGCAGGACTTAAAGTCACACCTGCAAAGCAAAATAAGGTACTTCCCTTACTCTGCCTCTGCATCTCTCTGCAGGAGTGTCTGACACATGACATCTGTTAATGAGGGTTATAATCCCTCCCGTCCATCCTATAACCCTGTACTAGTAGTGCTGAGACCCAACGGCCTCTTTTCCTAAGGAAATAAGGCTTTTATAGGAGTGCTGTCTGTCCATCTGGCTCTCCATCTGTCAATCCTGTGCCCAGCAATGTATTCTGAACCTGGTGGCTAATTTCACCCCATTCTCTGGAGAGGTAAAAGCTTAAAAGATATAAATATGCTACATATATTATGAAAATCAGTGGTGTGTGAGACAACGACAAAGCACAGCTCATGTGAGTGAAAGGCCGTGGTATGAGCTCGTTAGCTAATTGCTTGGCTTGGGCTGCCAGCTGGCCAGTCAGTACATGCAAACCAGCCAGCTCAGCTACCTGTGAGTGACTTCTTGGATCTTCACACAATGCACCTGGCAAGCCAGCAGAAGAAAGGAGACCTTTGTAGAGGGAGTAGGTGTGCACAGGAATAGACAAAAATGGAAAAGAAGATATGCCAAGGGCTGCGGTCAAAGAGAAAATGGAGTTATTGAAGGGGAGAGGAAAAGAAAAGTTGGAGGATGTGATTTTGTGGGGAGGAATATATGATTTAAGGTGTTAAAAAGTGACTTGGTTGTTCATCCTGTCTTGAAGGACAGGGTTTGACTTAATATCTTGAGCGAGGACTTTCCTTCCCTTTTATCTTCAGAGCTTGAAAACAACTACTCTGTTAAAAGTAAGGGTCCATATAATCCTATACCTTGTTTCAGATGGTTGCAATTAAGGAAAGAGGAAAAAAAGAGGACACGAGCAGAAAACAGCTAACTGAATGAGCCTTATTATTCCCTCTTCACAGCTAATAAACAGAGGCACCAGAAGACAAACTGGATTGCATTTCAAAAGTCCAATTTAAAATGCTCTCAGTAAAGGCATGCAGTAAATTTGCCACAGTGTCAAAGCCAGAGCATCCAGTCTCCAGATCTCTGGTGCTGGAATTTCCCTGGTGTACATGGCAGCAGAGTTGCTCTGCTCACCTCTGTTGTTCAGCTGACAGATGCTGTGTTCGGGTGTGAATTACTACCCTTGCTCTGTCAGTTGAGAACGAAACCCTACTTCTGGCTTGGTTCTACCATCAGTTAAACAGATCCCACTGCCACTCCTCTTTCAAGTACGTTTTGGAATTATTTAGTACCATTTCTCTGCCAGAACACTTGGTTTTCTCCATTCCCCTGCTCCCTCGCCCCCTACATTCCTTTCTGTGTTTGATGCATGTTCAACCACAGAGATAAGAGATAAAGAACAAACATTCAGAACAGACAGACTCCTAAAAAATCAGCTGAATTCAGGATTCTTAGTGTCAGATGATAAGGTGCCCAAGCTAACCTACTGATAAAGCATGTGGTAAGCAAATCCTGTGATCTACACAGATAGCTTAAGCTTCTACAGTGCTAATTACTATTACAACCTTAAGCTAATATTTGAGCCTTTCTTTTGAGCAAGGATGTGTAACAATTAGATTACAGGATTTGGAGCATTACAAAGAGAGATAAAAGCAGCAGTTTCGTCATGGTATGTGGTATTTTGTTTACATAGAGATAATACCAGTGATGATAATAATAATTTAATAACAACTATTCTATTTAGGTCCAAATTCTGATTTCAGGTGCATCAGACCTGCAACATAATTATCCTGAATTCATTTGGATTTAGCCATGCAGGTCTCTAGTCAGAGACCATTTTGAAGTGAATTGCTCTGAAGAGCCGAGCATGGTGTACAATGAGTTGTAGCTCCTCACAGTAGTAAATAGTGAGCCAATATTTCCAAAAAAGGGCCTGAGATTGAATATTTCTCTTCACTTCTGCCCTGAACATCGCTGAGAACTCTCATGGCTTGTATTGCACTCTGATCCTGATGACAGCTCCAGCAATGAAAGGGACTTCTGTTTTTTTGGTCTCTGCCACCCTTATGGTTTCCTCTCTCCCAGCTCCACAAGAATATGCATATGTAAAAACACAATATGCTTGAATACAGTGGTAATGCATAGGGAAAAACCAAACAACAGAGAAACAACAGTTTACTCTAGCTGTGTGCCAGATTAATGCATGTTATGTTTTAATGTGTCTGGGACATCATCTTTAAAACTTTCTACAGTGTACTGAAAAGGAAAGGCATATTTTCTGCATGATATTTGGGCATGTTTTTCTATGTCTCACTGTTATTTTTTTTTATTTATTTCTTCTCCTAGGCACCCAAGGGGAAAAAAAAATCACCCCATGTCCATGACAACAGACAGCTCTTCTGATGAACCATAAAATTCCTTGCCTCAGAGATAAGTCAGCTCATACAAATGAGCATTTGGCCCCTGAAATTTTGTTGCTGCTGAGATCATAGAAAATACATGACAAAAACACCCTTTGCTAAAAATTGAAATCAAGATTTTCCTCTGATTTGGAGACCAAAATCAAACCTCCTAACTACGACAGTTTTTCAAGTATTTACCACAATTTCCTGTAAGACAGAATCAGTCACACAAAGCAAAGCTAATGTGTATATCCACTCAGGAATATTATAGCATTAAAAAATAAACGTATCTCCCAGCAGTGGATTTAAAGAAACTCTCAGCAGCTGAAAATCTGGTCCCAGAGTCACAAACAGCAAACAAGCAAGGCAATTAACTGAAAAAAGACAAGGGCATGTTTCAGCAAGCCCTCATTCCACTTTTTGTCTATCATAAGTATATAGGAAACCTAAAAGCAGGCAAGGTAGTCAGACAGGATATTTTTCCTTACCCATAGGCACCAGGATCTTTTCAGAGAGCTGCATCTCGCAGGCAGTCAATACTTGGTTGAAAACTTGGAAAACAGGTTTTAAGCAAAAACTCTTCTGAGAATTAGATCCAGACTCAAGAGGCTGAAAGCATCACTCGAAACAGCCAGTTTAATTTATTCAAAGAAAAGCCACATAGCTCAAGGACAGGTAAGTAGGTAAATAAGCCATTGTCAGCCCCTTCTCGGCAAAGAAAGGTGCCATGAAAAGCCTGCATTAAAGGAGAGCTCTGCGTGGGAAATGAAGCAGCCTCAGGTACAGACATTTGATTTATTTTTTTCAGAGTGTGGCACAGGGGAGCGTGCACTGGCTCAACCTGTTGTAATCTAACATGTGAGTTGCTAGTTGTTGCGATGATATTGCAGCAGCCTCTTCATTAAAAGAGCTGTGTCTTTAGCAGCAGTGATTAGTTTCCTACTTATAAAATCAAGACATTGTCACTGCTGCTATTGCTCTCTGTTGCTGTTCCCCCTTTACCACCCTTTTTTTTTCTTCTTTCTTTCTCATAGTGAACAGGAAGGAACACAGAGAAGGATGGATAGGTACTGTATGTTTCTTATTTGCTCAGCTGACAATCCTTTTGCTACTTCATTTCACTTTAATAGGATCTTCTTGTTACCCACCTACTGTATCTCAGCGTGGAAAATCCCAGCATCAAAAGGTTGAAAGCTGGAGGCAAAAGTTGCCTCCCTACAGCTCTAAATGAGGTGAGGATGAGACAAAGTCATCTAGTTGCTTTGCAAACAGTGTTAAGGCAGTTCAAGGTAGTGTAGGTAAGGGACATTATCTTTCCCATGAATTAATCTCCAGCAGGATTTTGCTTTTTCCAAAGGCAGAGAAGATGAGGGAAGAGTCACATGTATTTTAGAAGTGTAAAACTGTCAAGGAGAAATGGTCAAATGATTTCTTCCATATAAGATACCAGTGCATTTCTGTTCAGCTTCTGCAGGGGTGTGTGTGTGTTTGTCGAAAAAGGGACACTGTGACAGAAAGGTATGTCAAACAAAAGAAGAGTGGAAACTGTGTCTGGGCAGCCTCCAGCTGGTGCAGGGATCTGAGTGTGTATCTTCGTGTGAATTCACTTGCAGGCAGCCCTGGGACCACCTGCACAAGCCGAAGACAAGTTCCTCTGCCATAGCTACTGATGAGTTTCAGGAAAAGGCAGCCCTGGTTTAAAAGAGCCTCTGGAATATAATATTGAAACCTTACATTTAAAACCAAAACTGCTTTTGGAGCCCTAACTGCACCTCTGTTTCCCAGCAGTTACTCTGGGCTTTAAAATCCAATGTCTTATGTAAAGTCTATTGCGGGGGGGGGGTGTTACTGAGAGTTGGATGGGAGACACCTCCTTCCTTGGTTCCGGGGAAGTCGAGGGTAAGATCAGTGCAAGAACCAAAGGAGATTAAATCAGGCATCTGTGTTGGCAAGGGGAATGAGGCAGGGTGGGGAGGAAGAAATTTCAGCTCTGCAAACACCAGACCTGACATTTCTTCTGTCTGCTCTGCACAGCGGCAGCATGGAGCACACTGGGAAGCGTGTGTGTACCACTTCCCTCTGCTGGAGGCAGCTCAGACTGTTACCTGCCTCCCTCCATCCCACAATATTTCTATAGGTTCTAAAAATGCTCCAACCCCTATCATCTGGCACAGCAGTGATAATGAAGTAGCCACAAATCCTTTCAGTAACTTTCATTTATACAAAAGTCTCAGCGCTGACTGGGGGCTGGAACACAGCAGCTCTTCCAGCAAAGAGAAAAAGCAGGATGAGAGGAAAGGAACGTGCTTTGCAGAGATTGTTTAAGCTGACACATTTTGAAAGGAGCCAGAATACCGCAGCCTGGACATGTAACACTTCTTGAAAGAAGAATGAACTGTCTGATTGCTCACAGCTTTGCACAGCCACGCACAGCCTCCCCCACCTCCAACACTGTGCAGCACCAGTTAGGGAGTGCCTTGGGGTTGTTTAATGTACTGGTGTCAGTATAACCATGCACTGATCAAGTTTGTTTTGGAGCTTGTGCAAGATCACAGGTCAAGGGAATGTGGAGGACTGAATGAATTAGTGAAGAGAAAAAGAACCTGTCTGCAAGCTGTCTTCCCTGTTCATACCTTGAAACATATTCGGGCATTAAAATATCTAATATAATACTGTGTAAGTAATAGGTCTCCCCATCTAATCCCTTACTTAGAGATTGTGAACATCAGTGGTTTTATGCCCAAGGTCAACTATAGGCTGTAGAAATTGATAGCTCAGATGGAATTGAATTTTTTTTCTCTCTTGGGTATGCAGAAAATTTCCTAGTGTTTATTATTTTATATTTGCCCTTAGATATATCCTGATGACATTCTCCAGTAGCCTTGTGCGACCAGGCCCAGCTGGACCAGTCCAAACAAGACAAGGTTGGATGGTGCTTTGAGCAACCTGGTCTAGTGGAAGATTCCCTGCCCATGAGAGAGGTTGAAATGAGATGATCTTTATGGTCCCTTCCATCCCAAACCATTCTGTGATATTTTGTTCTATGACTACCACTCCTGTAAGTCCACTGAATGTTAGCAGTACAGGTAGAGTGAAAGTCCTGGAGGGCCGGGGGGTTTTGATACTCTGCCATTTTGCTGATATCAGCCTTGTCATTATCCTCTCATGAGAGCTCTTATTAGAGGAATCACAATCTAGGAGCTCTTTGACATCAATACACTAAGTCCTATAAAGTGTTTTTAAAAAACAGAGTGCCACTGCAGGAAGACACAAACATATTGCACTAAAATTTACAGTGCAAGAAGAAAGCACTGTAATAAGTAGAATAAATAAATTCGTGTGGGATTAAGCTATTAATAAAAAGATACCCGAGAATGCCTCCAGGATTCCGAAATTCCCAAACACACCTACTACTGTAACAACAAGACAAAGCCAGAAGATGGCCCGGCCCTTAAGGGTGGACCCTCGCTTCACAGCTCCTCAAACACCAGATACCAATCTTGGTGGAGATCCTGGACGGATCAAGATCACCCCTCCCAAGATGAATTCCAGAAAAACTATCAAGCAACCTTTTCATGCAGACAGGACTCTTTTAGAAACACAGCATACCTGGACTTTCAATAGACTTAGCCTTAGGGTAAAAAAACTGTATAAAACCCACGGGCTGAAACATAGCAGTGTGGCAGAATTCGGAGGGTACTTTTGTACCGCCTCTCTGTCCACCCGGCATTCGATCGATGTTGTTTCTTTTTATTGTGGCTTTATTTCGGTGTTGAAATTGTGTTAAATAAATTTTGTTATTTTATTTTGAATTGGCCTCTGACCATTTATAACAGCACTATATTTATTACAAAGATATTGTCCATTAGAACATGAAAAAAAAGAAGTCAAGTTTATGTTTTGTGCAAGAAATGTTCTTGCACTTGTTTACCTACCATTTTCCTCAGATAAACTGATTTTGTAAAGCATGCATTTTGTAAAGGATTACCCCTAGCTTTCCTGCCATCCCAATGGCATGGTAGATTGTGCTACCTCCTCAGTCACAGTCACCCACACCTCTGTTGAAACAAGTTTGTTCTGTGATTCATATTGAATCTTAGTTGTAAATCCAGCCTTAGTAAAACAAATCAACAAATACCTCTTTAGTAAGAAAATAAGGGAGTGAGTAAATATAGAGAGATCCCATCATTTCACTCCTTATTTATTTACTTTCAAGGGCATGGGGATGGCAATGCCTTGCAGACTGAATGATGACACCCATCCAAGCCAAAAGAGATGCTTGCTGCAAACAGGAGCTTATTTTTGTTAAATAAGCCGTCACATAAAGTTGTAAATAAAAAAAAAGTTTTTGGTATCTTATGTGTGTAACTACATTGGCATTTATCTTTGCATCAGATGGGTGCTATTGAGCACCCCAATATGTTGACAGCATTTTAGCATTTCTACAGGGACTAGAGGGTTAAATTAGTAGGACAGGTTTTGTTATGATTATGGAAAAAGACAGCTGGGAGAGACTAAAACCATTGTATATCAAGATATTCCTAGATGTCAAGGCAGAATTCTTCCTAAAGATCTGTGACACAGACAGGAGCTGTCATACAAAGGTTACCAAATATAAGTGGAAAAATTAGAGAAGAACATGATCTAAGCACTGTCCCTCCAGTTAAATGCCTAACACTTCAATTTTGAGAAATTTCATTATGACTGTTGTGCAAAATGAAAAATATGGGTTATTAGCTCCCATTGGCAATTCATTGCTAAATTTATCCCATATACAACAGCACTGAAGCCAAAGACATTACAGAACAGAAGTTAGCCTGTAGTGGCCACTCAAGTCTTTTAGATTTTAATCTCTTTGGAAGTGGGAAAAATTAGGCTTTCACTTTTGTATCAAATCAATGGCAACCTCCATAGGCACTTCTTTATTTGTATTTAAAAACAAACAAAAAATAAAGAAATAGAGACAGAAAGAAGAAGAAAAAGAAAAAAGAGGAGAAAAAAATAGAAAGGAAAAGGGAAAACAAAAAAGGAAAAAGGGAAGGAATAGAGAAAAAGGAAAACATTAAGGAAATAAAGGGAAAAAATAAAAAGACAGAGAAAGATGTAGCCAGAATGTTTTAAGATGTATATTAAAAGAATGCTCTCTAAACAAACAGGAAACAACAGATTTTCTTCTGTATTTCTTCCTTCTGATAAGAAAATTCTGATTTCCTTACTTCAAGCAAGGAAAGATAACTAAATGAATGAACATACTGGTCACACTAGAGATGCTTTAGTTCCAACAATATTTGATCTCCCTCTAATATTCCTGATTATCTCCACCTGTATGAAGTACTCTGACATTGAACGTCCCTGCAGGTAGGGTATGGTACTGGATATGATGTTAAATATAAATCTCTCTAACTGACTTTTAAAACAATTCCCATCCTACTTTTTCAAGCATTCTCTGTCATTGCCACTCTCCTTTGACTGGAAAAAAAAATCAGACACATAAACAGAATCAGAAAGCAAATATACTTTGAGGATGATTTCCTGTGCAAAGGGAATGAGAAGGAAAATAATTTTTCCTCTCATTAGAGGAATTGCCTGTAGTAGGGTGAGCCTGAGCAAGGGCAGTGATGGAGGAACAGACCTGAGGCAAACCAGGATCAGGACCAAGAGCTTTCCAGGGATTGTCACATTTGGCTGAGGACAGAAGGGTTTGGCAGGGCTACAGCCAGCCTATCAGCCTGCTGGGAAAAAACGGGGACATAAGGCTGATGAGGGAGGAAACACTGACCTTAATTTTGTTTCCAAAGATGCTATTTTTTCCTTAAGTTGAAAATATAGTAAAATAATAAAATAAGTAAATCAAAACAAACAACAACAAAACCCCCAAAAATACCTAATATGTTTTTGTAAAGGTGCAATACAAAATTAGATAGCATGTGTGATTTAGTGACAAGTGAAAGGCTATTCTGATCTGTAACTGTTAATGCACAATCTGAGTGATACTCCAGCCTCCATGGCCTCTTTCCGCAGCTCTCACAGGGCTCTGAACACAGTGAAGTTTGGGCCCTTAGACAAGGCACTGCTGAACCTCAGTTTTTCTCATCCATGAAAGTTAACTAATAAATGTTTTCTGCATCTTTTGCAGGTCTATGCTATCTTGTGCTAGAAAGGCTAATTTTGTTAAAATATTTAATACAAAGTGTTTTCCCACTGTAAGGGTGTTTTCAGAAGAACTGCAGCATTTGACCATCGTCTTTGTAAAGCTCTGTCATACCTCAAGCTACAATAAATATTATGGAGCTAATAATATTACTTCACCATCCTTGTGGACTTTGGTTTTACATTGCAATAGGTGTAAGGTTCTCTTCAGAGTGTCCCTGTGAAGGACAGGGCTCTCTCTCAAGCTTTTTTCTATTCATCAGCGTCTTGTGCTTTGCTCTGTACAAATGTTTGCAGTGATTTGTAAGCAGTCTATGCAGAGGTAGACCCAGCTCAGAGTTATTATTACACTCAGACAGCTTTATGCTGAAGATAAAATACACTCATCTCCTTAATATTATATATACACTTTCTCTATATATAGCATTAAAATGTCCTTTCTGATGCTCTAACCATAGGATCTGTAGCTTGCATTTATATTTATACTTCTTTTTTTCCTTTGGACCTACCACAGTAGTACTCAGACTGAATCAAGATAGCTTTGTTTAGTTTTGTTCCAGATTATATAGTTTCTAATATTGCAGGGACACAGTGGTTCAGAACATAACTCTTCAGATCAGGAGTCTGGACAACTGCTACTGAGCACTCAAGTCTTCTTTAGTTCTTTGTAAACTGAGGAGAGCACTGATTTGTAAAACTGCCTTGAGATTTGTGTCAGGTAGATGCCAAGTGTGACTATAAATATAATTTGGGCAACTAAAGGGGCTGGAGCCAAGACCTTTCAGAAGCACATTTTTAAACGAAGGATGGTGAAAACCTCAGGCTCCCCTATTTAAGGCAGAATGCTTTCAGATCTTGCCAGATCATCCACAATGATATTGGACCGAGAATTCCAAAGAGAAGGAAATAGTGTTCACCAGGCACGTGGCTTTGCGCAAGCTCTCTGTGACCACTAAAATCAGGAATATACTTATTAAATATTATATCAGAGCTAAGATTGTTAGAAGACTGCATTCCTGCATTTAGCAGAGATCTAGAACTCCAAGAAGGGTTTTGGGCCATTAGCAAAAAATAAGGGCAAATATGTGCTCCTACACAGAAGAATAGTCCGGCAAATTTTTTCTCTCTATTACCACTGATTCCTGGTTGAAATGTCCATAATGCACAGTAACTGCAGCAGCTCTTCTAAGACTTCTATAGGAAAGTCACTGCTGCCCACTGCAAAATCTCCTCCCTGTTCTCAAGGTTCAGTGACCCATGGGTCAGTGCTGTTAATGTGGATTTCTATGCTGGTGCAGCCGCAGTGTTAAATGACAAGGATGACAGTCTTGCTAATTTATGCAGGCACCAAAAAGAAAGCTAGCCCATAATTTTGTTATGTTTTCAGGGCTTGACTTTTCTTCTAAATGTCAACAGGGTGTTCAAATGCCATGCAAGTCTCCCTTAGGGCTTGGCTCAAATTCATATGCAGATACTTCTGAGAGTGTCTTGGATTCATGAACTTAAAAAACTCAGCTTAAACATACAAAAGTAAAACTGGTCTTGATAGACAACATAAAAATACTGTATGAACTCCTGAGAACTATATTTGCACTATATTTGTGCATAGATATGTACACAAATGCACACAAATGCACATATATATCCACAAATCCATTCTCTGCACACAAGATTTCAAGATGAACTCATTGGTCAGTTTTAAACAGTCCAATTTACCTCCTTGGGTTGCATTTGCAGCTGATTTACTGGTTTCCCCCGTTTTCCTTTAAATTACTGTGTTGCAAATTTCTTAGAATGGTAGTCCTGGAAGCTGTCTCTTCAAAAGAAAGAACATATAAGCACTGTGAGAGGAAACTCCTCCAGACTACTTCAGCAATGCACCTCAGCTTTTTTCTGCATAGAAATGCTTTTGGATGTGAAAGACCCGATGACACAAAAGTTCCTATGTAGATCCCTCCAGGGCATGTCAGTGCTGAATTGCTTGGCAGGGCTGAATGGAAATATCTGTGCAAAAAGCTGCCCTTGCACTTGCCCATGCAAATGTAGGGCTTGTGTAGATCTTAACTGAGTGATGATCAGGAAGGCAGAGCCTGTTCTTGACTAGGATATAGGGTATTTTAGAAATGAGTGTTTTCCTGGACATGTGGAGGAGGTTAAAAGTTTTGAAGAAGAGAAATTCCAGACAGAGGATGTCTCTGAAGGTCTCTTCTTTTGGTAACATTCTCAGATAAATTTTCTTGATCAGGATAGCCTGGGAAAATTTAAGTGAAAAAGTAAAAAGAGCTGAGACAGTAGGAATAGCCTTAGAATTGGGCAATGAACAAAGTTGTGTGAACAAAGCATAGGAGACACAACTCTTCATAGGTGTTTAGATTATCCAAATTCAATTTAATCTGTGATATCTGATAATCATAGCAAGCTTCCTAGTAGCTCAGTTGGTTTTGTAGTTCTGACTTGTTATTCCCTCTCTGCCAGATCTTGCATTTGACAATTATGCACTTAAAGAATTCAATTATACATTTAGTAATAATTGAAAAATATTTATAAGACCAGACACACACACAAGTTCTTTTCCAACTGTGATTTGGGACAAAGACACTATTTAAGGTCATGAAAGCTAAACATTGCCATCCAACCACTACCACTGTCTAGCTTCATCTCTTGTACTGTTCAACTATCACACCAAACATTTCTCATACAGAGACCAGTCGGCTCACTTGAAGACAGCATCAATGCTGGTCTATTTTATCACCGTACTGAGGGAGGTACAGAGCTATAAAGCTGCTGGCTAATTCCGTTCCTTACTGACTGTACGTCACTTGAGCATGTCATATGCATTGCAACATGCAGAATGTTTGACATCCCAAATCTTTCCTTGTCAAAGCAGGAGCAGTACCTGATCCCTCAACTACAATGGCTTGATTCCTTGAAAAATCACTAGCAGCTATTGAGTTTTTCAGATTTATTCTAGAATAGATTTTCAAGGCTGTCTGTAGAATGTCAGTATCAAAGATGAAGCTGATTTTATTCCTATATTTTGGGCTCTTGACTTAAATACACATTTTTAAAATGTCTTTCCTTGTAACAAGAAAGGCTTTCCTTGTTAATGAGTGCTTTCAGAAATAAATGTTGGTTGTCACAAAAAAAATTGTTTCATATTTCTGTTTTGTTTCCTGTCACTTGGTAAATTCTTGAAATCAGTAAACAGTTCTTCCAATAAGAATTAACAAATATTTCTGTGATTGGGGAGTTAAAAAAGCCTACAAACCTTGGAGTTTCTGTTCTATGCTATCTATAGCCCCCCTCAACCACAGCAGCCCCAGTTTTTTTCCTTTCTTTTGCTTTCGTTTTTTCTGCTATGATGTCAGCTCCCACTTCCAAAGCCTGCAGATATCCTGTAGATAATCATTTTCCCTTGGTACCCTCCATGCCTCCAGGCTCTCTTCTAACTCTAGCAATTACCAGCTGGCAAGAGGTACCACGTGCTGTGACTGGTTGCAAAATGTTCGTGTGGTAACTGGTGGTCACTGCATGCTGGCTGATTGTGCAGGGTCAGACCAAACAGAAAAGCATCCCATTCTAACTTATTTGACCAAAGGTTGCTCCCAGATTTGGAGGATATTAATTTCAATCTTTTCCTCCCACTTTCGCGTTAATTTTTATGAAACTGATCAGTAACTCACTATATTTTCTTGGAGATACCTAGTTCTTGTTTGACATGACTAATTCAGAAACAATCTCAGGTTTTAGAACAGAAACTGATAAACAGATAGACGAGCAGAGCAACTGCATAAGGCTTCAGGAACCCAGAGAGAAAACTAGACTGTCAGCAAGTTTGTACTCTCAGGATCTCAGGAAAATTGATATCTATTCCTTAATTCTACTTCATGACATCACCTCATCAGAGAAACAAATATTACTGTTCTTTAATTTATAAATAAGTCAACAGAGGCATGAAGAGATCAGAAGATTTCTCAAGGTTCTAGACCAAGTCTGTGGTGGGTCCAGGGACTTTTTTTTGACTGGCCTGTACTGTAACCTCAAAGTCATTGTGTACTCAGCTTGTTATTTAGTAGAGATGTGGCTTTGTCATGAAGCAGGATTAGGAATAAAGGTGCAAACCATGGAGAACCTCTTGGGATAGCTGTCATGGCCCAACTTATTTCATCCTTAACCCATCCCTGTTACAGGCAGCAGGTACTGTCACTTGAGACACCATCCCTGCATGGGTAGAGGGGCAGAAAGGGTAAGGGACACAGACATCACTTGCAGGCTCACTAGACTTCTGAAGATAAAAGTTACTACTCCTGATACCCATCTTGTCAGCCCTTGGATCCACACATTGCCTTGTGTGTTCTCAGCTGCCCATCCTCAGGTCCTTTCATATCCCATGGATCAATTCCTTTATTTCCTTGAGGCTCCTCCTGCACAGATACTGGCCATGCCCAACTGTTTCCTGTAACTAGGTTTGTTCCTGCACCATCTCCCCTCAAGTTCAGATTCATCCTCTTGCTCAACCTTACTCTGTTAGCCCATTCCTCTCCTTGAAGCAGATAAGAGCTCCCTTCCACAAAACATCCCCAATGGACCTGAGACTTGGATGAAAGTGAATAGGCATCGGGAGCCATAATACAAAATTCTACCTCTCAGTGATGTCAACAGCAAAATTTTATTCCTTGACTCTTTCCTTGCCTGGAGTTACACAACTTGTTCTAAAAGTCTAGGTCTCAGCTGATTTTCCCTGGATTTGTTGCATGTTTTCTTCACAGCGGCTCTCTTAAAATTCATTAAACTCCTTGGGCATAACCCTGTCCCCTCGTCTCTATCTCCTGGTTTGGTTTGCTGAACTTCTTGTTATGAAGTAAAGAGAGTTTAGAGATGTTTACTAGGGAAATCTCTGTTCTTCAAACTCAGTTTTGTTTTCCCAGACTGAATGACTCTTAAAACCCTGGGAGTTTGTGTGATTAAGGACTCAATGAACCCCATGAAAGACTCTGTAATTTGCACAGCTATTGGTATTTTAAATCAGAGTGCTTAGGTCTTCCTACACCTCATGATATTAAACATGTTTGCTCTTACGAGTCTAATTATTTTTAATCAAATTAAGTGGCTGCTGTGTTTTCCTTATCAACATGTCCTGAGAAAATATAGCCTTAAGACCATCTGAAATTATTTTAATAAGCCACAAATATTTTGTATGTGTTTTATCTTAATTTCTCAAATGTAGCTTTGCCAGTGGGAAAAAAGACACAGCAAAAAATGTGATGTGTTTTTAAAGACGGAAGGGAAGGGAAGGGAAGGGAAGGGAAGGGAAGGGAAGGGAAGGGAAGGGAAGGGAAGGGAAGGGAAGGGAAGGGAAGGGAAGGGAAGGGAAGGGAAGGGAAGGGGGTTTTTCCATCTGTACTTTTCTATCTATGTTTTTCTGCTTATTGATGAATCAGAAATGAAAAAAAAATACTCATCTCCTAAGTACAGAAACCTTGATTTGATTTCTATCTATCATGACGTCTTTCTGTGTGACCTTGGGCCTGCTATTTCCTCACCTTAAAAAGTAGTATCAAAACAAGTTCTTGGATTTTTGGCTGAAATAAATCATAGGCTCATCAGACAAGCCTTGCCTGTCGCTATAGACTTGTATGCACATACGGTCCTGATCTCAACTGATGTCTCTAGGTGCTAATGCAATGCAAAGACTCTGCAGTCAGAACTTTGCAGTCAACTGTGCTAAGTCAATCATCTTGTGAAAATAAAAGCTTTGAGAATCCCAAGAGAAGTAAATAAACAGATAAATAATGAGCCATTCCACTGCAGCTCAGATCATGTGGTTTTGGACAGAAAAAAGAACTTAGCACAGGTGTGAATAGCAGCCCTCAGTTCTCTTTTCTGAAAACTCCCCTTGAAATGTCTGCCATCTAGCATTTTTAACATTTTATCACTGGAACACAACAATGTACTTAAAATAAAAGATATTTTTACCCAACCATCTTGCCACTTGAAGATTCTAGACAATTACGAGATGTGACAATCTCAAATTACTTTTCACAATTAAAGAGTAAATGCTCTGCTCTTCTGTGGACAGGGTTTAGCCCACAGAGCTTGCTGGGCCAAACCAGAGGCCTGCCACATATAATCCACTTCAGGTTTTTCTAAATCAGCAATTCTCAAGTGCCTCAGGGCAGCTAGATTTGGATATTGGGAGCTCTGTACGTTCATAGTACTCTCAGATAATCCACATTTTAACACATTGATAATCAAAACCATGGTGGCCATGGATTTGTATGGGACCAGCTGCTTAGCAAAACTGCTGGCCTGCAATTTTTAATGAAATCTGCTTTCCTGTCTTTCATGTGAAAATATTGGTTTGCTGAAACTAGTGCCAGCAACAGAAAAAACATATCAAGCTCAGCCTAAACTTTTGTGAGAAAAATGTTTCTGACTGTGGCTATGCGGTTGTGAAGCAGAAAGTCACTCACTTGAAAAAGCCTGGCTATTTGATGACCAGCAAGTCCTCTTGCAGTTGTATAAATAATGAAATATTCATTCTGCCAGAAAAGAGACAAGCTTTTTAGTCCCATGATTCCAATCTAATTTAGGATGTGAGAAATTTACTCATTGAAGTCTTTGCTCCAATAAACATGCATTTATTCACCCAAAGAGCTTGGGCACCTGAAGATGAAGGAGAGAGACATGCCTCAGGGAGACCCAGGAAAATTCTAATGTCCACAGTGGCTTTTCTGAACCAAATAATTACTAGTGGCATAGCACATACATGTTCTTTTTGCTCTCTCCCTGACCCTTTCCTCCACTGCTTTAGATAGTTCACTTTGACTTTAGATCAATTTTATTTTTTTAAACCTGAACAGTTTTGTAGGGACAGGAAAACCATTTCCAAACCCACCCTACTCTACCTGGCATCCATCACCACAGAAGCAGACACTCAAATACTAATGGTGCCTGTAAAGCAGAAATTGAACTTTACTAAAAAAAAATTAAACCAATTAATCATAGGCCAAAACTTCAGAAAAAACCCAACAGAAATCTTGCAGTATGCTGTGAAAGCTGCCAGCTTCTGGGATTTGCAGCAGTCTCACAGGAGCAGTGTGTTACTCAGCTTCTGCAACAGCTACATTGAAAACAGAGCTTTAAGCAGGGCCAAGAGTGCTATGGTTTAGAGAGTCAAATCTATCTCAGATATGTGCAAATTCACTCAGACTCAGAGTTTTTTGCTTTGTGGAAGCCTTTTTGTAAAACTCGGCTAGAAATTACCTGAGGATCAATTGTTTGGCAGTTCTGCTCCTAATCTTCTATTGAAGGTAGATATATTCATAGGTAATCTGTTTCTTGCTCCTCCTCCTTTCCTCATGGTAAGTGATATCACACACAAATATACAAAGATATGGCAGGTGTACACACGAGGAAATGACCTTTTCGGCCATAATTGTCTTTCAGTGAGTCTCTCCTCACTTTCAACAGTTTATCCTTTTCCATGAACCTTAACAAGAGCCTCAGTGGTTACCCTTGCAGATGTAAATATTCTCCCAGAAAATGTTTTGCCTTTTTCAGGCTGGACAGCTGGATTGTGTATGGGCACAGAGGGGCAGTGGCCTTTCAGGAATGCTGTTTGCATAGGTGTTGGCAAGCCAGCTTGGCTTGAGGAAGGTTGAATTCACACTGCTGCTCCACTCCTGCCTGTTAACGTGCTGTGAATGGGGGCATATGTGCTTTTGGACAAAAAGGACTCCACGCCATAATGCACTTGCCAGGTGACTCCTGTACTGCCTAGCTCAATGACTGTGAATTTCAACTAGGCTTGGCTGCTGTGCAATGCAGAGCTATTCACCTTTACAATCCCTCCCTCCCCTCTCCCATCATCCCCCACTCTACAGCTACTTAGAGAGCTAGGCAAACTTTATCATCAGAAAACAGATCAAGTCATTTGGCTCAAATCACCAGAGCGCAGCAGCAGAGCACAGCATGTTGGAAAAAAGAAAGAAAAAAAAATCTTAATTTCTGGCTTCTTGTCAGGTTTGGAACCATATATGCCAAGTATTTCATGAAGGATAGTTTGGATATTATTCAGGGATCCTCCTGAAAGCAGCATGTACCAGAAAACACACACCACTTCTTAGGCAGTTTTGCAGACTCAGGATGTGCTAGATGAGCCTTTCCTCCCTGAGATAAATCCAACAAGCAATTATTCTGAGAGATATTTTATCCTGGCAGAAGCAGGAGTGTATTCAAGTACTTTAGGATTTAAGGGTCTTGCATTTTGGTGCAGGCTTCTTTAATCCAGTTTTGCTTTTTCAGTAGGGTACTCTGTTCTGTCCATACTCAGTAATGCTTGTCTTTTTTGTAAAGGACTTGGACACGAACAAGTAAAAACACAGTGTGATACAGAATGCTTGTTTCCAGGAGTGGTACATCTACCACCTACCTGGGCAACCTGTGCTAGTGTTTCACCACCCTCACAGTGAAGTATTTCTTCCTTATAGCTAATCTAAATCTACCTTGCTTTAGATTATAACCACTGCACCTTGTCCTATTGCTATAGGCCCTGCTAAAACATTTGTCCTCATCCTCTTATAAGTGCCCTCTAAGTCTTGGAAGAGACTCTAAGGTCTCCCTAGAGCTTTTTTCCAGGCTGCACAACCTTAACTCTCTCAGTCTGTCTCCACAGCAGAGGTCCTCCAGCCCTCTGAGCATCTTTGTGGCCTCCTCAGGACTTGCTCCAGCAGGTCCATATCTGTGTTATATTGGGGGCCCTAGAGCTAAATGCAGCATTACAGGTGGGATCTCACCACAGCAGAGGGGTACAGCCACCTCCCTCGCCCTGCTGGTCATGCTTTCCATATAACCCAAGACACTGTTGAGTTTCTGGGCTGTGAGTGCACATTGTTGGGTCATGTTCAGCTTTTCATCCACCATGATCTCAATGTGATTATTCTTTTTTTCACTGTAGTGTAGAGTAGCAAGTTTAGATCCAACTCAATGTTTTTCAGAAACACAGACAGAAGTATCTTCAGAGTATCTAAAAAGACGAATTTGAATTCTACAAACATAGCACTGTTTCTACCTGGTTGCAAGCTCTTCTTGTTAGATGTGATCTATAGTACTAAGAAATGGTGATATCTCATCCTCACAGTCCTCAGTGAAACACTGAACAGAATCAGACCAAAAACTGACCACTGCCAACCTCCATGTGGAACCTCTTTTCACAAGCAGGAAATGCTTTTAGCATATCTACTTCTATTGTAGCTTCATTTAAAGCCCAGTTTTGTTAAAAGGCTGATGTCTCAGAGCCTTACTGAAGTCAAGGAAAAGGGGTTGACACTGGGACTTTATCATGGCCCCAAATCATTGATGACAACTCTTAGCAAAACAGTTTATTTCTTAAATATTATATGATAAAATCTGATTTGAAAACACCTAACTGGTCCAAACCTTGCTTACCTTGTTTCACTACTGGTTTCTTACCTTTCAGCCCTGGTATGAATTTTATTAGTCATCCAATCACAATTAATCTTTCCAGGGGAGAATAAAGCAAAAAGGCATTGAATGCTTCAGCCCCATCATCAGTTAACTTCTTTCTTTGTCCGCTGAGTAATGGTCCTGCACTTACATTTCCTTTAGTGACAGAAGTGCTTTAGGCAGCTTACCCCTTCTCCTTTCCCTTTCCTATCCCTCTTTCCCTTGCCTTACCACTCATCTGTGCCAGTTTGCAGGACTGCATGGTGAACAAATTAACTGACTGAAGTTAAAAATAAACATGTTTTGCTGGGTTATTTCTTCATGCTCTTCCCTTCCTCTTCTTCTTATTTCTAATGCACTTACCCAATATGCTTTTATATTGCTGTAAATCCTTTGCATAACATTTTGTCCTTTCTTTGTCTCTATGTGCTTCTAGTTTTATTATTTTCCATTGAATTGACTTATCTTCCATTCTCTTTCTCATTGTTTCCTAAATTTCATAGAATGGAGATGATCATACATCAGACAAACTCTTATTAACCTTCCTACCCCTTCCACAAGATAATTTGAGCCACAGAGTTGTCTTGGTCAGCATTTTTGGAACTCTTTCCCCATAGATTTGCTTCCCCTGAGATCTCTTCTACCAACCAGTTGAATTTATTAATATACCTTTTCCTAAATACCTTTTTATTTCGTCTTTCTCTCTATCTTCAAAGGAGTCAAGTTGTTCATCCTCTTCTATGTGTCTTTCTAATTTATTTGCTCAACCAGTTCATATGTATTGGTCAGAAGAGTACCTATGAAGACTTTTTTTCACATCAACCATCCTAATATTTAGAGATAAAAGGCAGCTTCCAGAGCAACCAAGGACTTTGCTCTTCTTGCAGTGTTTCTGTTCCCACTGTAGTTTGGTGTCAATGTGCCCCACAGACAACAACCCCATGGGTTTGAAATATTCCGGTAGTTATTAAAGGCATTTGTCTCACTTGCCTATCTGATGGTTGTTTACACCAACCCATCCCATCAATGTTTTGGCTTCCTTTTTATTTCAGCAAGATAGTTTCTGCAATTCTCACACTGAATTCTGTCTCTCAGAGCCAATGACATGTCCTCAGTCTATAAACCACATCTTCTGTGCTTTCCACTGTCCTCTCTGGACAAGCCATACCTTTTTACATCAGTATTCCAGTCATATGAATTAGCCTAGCAAACCTCTGCTAAGCCAATTAAGACATAATTCTAATTATGTATTAAGATTCCCAGTTCCTCTGGCTTATTCCCCATACAGCTTACATTAGTGTATAACCATTTAAAGTGTTCAGAAGGTTGACCCAGCAGTTCCCTTTTCATCTCCCCTTTGTCCCATTATGTACACACTCTCCTGTTTCTGGGAAATTTAGGTGCTTCCACATCACACACACATAACTGGTAAGCAAAGTCTGGGACCATACATTTTCATACTGAGGTAAATTAGATTACTCAAATATTGCACTATTAAAATACTAAAATATTCTTAAGCATTAGAATTTTGTAAAGGATGGTATTTTCTGAAATATCAGCACAGTTACTCGATGTGTTAATAGTGTTAAAATAAGAAGGAGTGAGACAAATAGGTATTAGTCAGTGGAAAACATAATCCACAAATAAAAATCAGAAAGACTAGAAATGAGTCATATAGATGATTTCTCATTAGTAGGGAATTTTTCCAAATCGTGTTAGACCATCCCCACATCTTATCCCCACCTCAGGCTATCAAAAGACAAGGTAATACTTTATTTGTGAATGGGTTTGGGCTTTTTGTGTCTTGGAAAATATGTTTACAAGTTGAATTGAATGGCCAAATTCCAGAATACTTCAGACTGCTGACAAAGCAGCCTCTCCCTTTATCTCCTACATTAAATATAAAAGGCTTCCATTGTATTCTTTCATGCAAATCAGTACCTGTACTTATACATATACAGACTTGTACCTACACAGACACAGATTCACAGCCAGCAGATCAGCTATAGCTTCCTCAAAGTTGCAAGGAAGCAAAAGAATTTTAAAAAATGACATATTCAGCTATAAAAAATGGCCACATTACACTGTGGCAGTAATAACAAATGATAATATTTTACTTAGTATTTCCATTGCACTTTCCATCCATCATGGACTTGTATTTTGGCAGCAGCTTTCTGTACATCCATTTCTCGCTGGTATTTGCCAATGCAGTAAACCACTATGCCTTTAATCCTAAACACTTTGAGTGTCCTTTGGTCACTTCAAGCATGTGGCATGGGTCATCATTAAACAAGTTACTACTGGCCTCCCTGGTATCCTACAAAAACGTTGTTAATATGAATCAGGCTATAAAATGTGGGGTAGAACAGATAGATCAGTAATGCAGCCTTCACTTTGTGCTGCTGGTCTCCACAGAATTAGGTATAACATCATTGTACCCATTTTAAGTGTGCAAAACACAGGGAAATTCCCCAAAGGTCATAGTCCTAGTGACCTTAGTTTGTGAGTATTCAGCTTGTGAAACTGGTTGATGATCTTTACGTTTAAAGAGAGAGACCTGGCAATCTTACACTGCAGTCAAAAAGTAAAACGTTGAAAACTGGAATTGCACCAAATCAATTAGCTGTAAGGAGCAGATTAACTATTAAGGTAATGTTTGGGGTTTTTTTGGTCAATCAACATATGCAGGCAGCTCCAATGGGAGACTGAGATCTTACAGATCTATCAGTTGCAGAAGAGCCCTGCGACTATGAAATCAGGCTCTTCAGTGAAACACCTGAATGAAACTGCCTGGATCCAACCATACACCATTAATACAGACATGACAGCAAAGCCAGGACTGGAAATGACTTCTCAGCTCCCTGCCCACCATTGTCATGATCATAATACGTCTCTGGCAGAGCAAATCCTGCATCAGGAACCTGCACACCAGGTATTTGCAACACCTCTAAACCGCTGCCAAACTCAGATATGTAATTTGCTTTGCACCACCCCACCAGTGGGTATCCTCCTCAGAGTCCTACTTGCAAACATAATTCAAGATTGGTTTCAAATATACTGTAGAGAAATAAGCAGCCTCAGGGGGTGAGCTCCCTTTAATCGTGGCCACCATTATGGGAAAGTGCAGGGCTTGTCTCCCCTACGGACAGTGAAGCACCGCAGTGCTCATAGAACAAGGCTGCTCACAGCAGACACGGGCATATCTTTCAGCCCACTCAATGTGATAATAGATGCACTAACGTTTTGACTACAGCCTTGTGTTTACTGTGGGTGTTAGCTGAGACATTTCCATGTAAATAAAACATTCATCAAGCTCACAAAAATGTCTGCAGAGCAATTATTGCACAAGAATGGTGAGCGCTGGAGAAGTGGGGTCATTCATCCATTCCATATACCTGCTTAGGCTTGTTGCAAAGGAAGATGCCACTTTCACGGATGTTGGAATTAGGTCAGGTCTCCTGTGTAGAATCTGTGTGGGCCAAGGAATAAGGCTTGGCATCAGGAGACCTGGTTTCTATTTGCATAACTTCTGCTGAGTTACTCTATGGCCTTGAGCAACTCACTTTGCAGCTGCATGATGCTGTTTCCCACCCATCTGTAAAATGGGGTTAATGGTACTTATCAGCCTTCACAAAGTACTTCTGTGATATAGAGATGAAAATTATGGTGACTGCTAATTGTTTTCACTCTCTCCATGGAGAGAAGCCTTTTTCCCTCCAGGAGTGTAAACCCAAGCACATTTTCTGCTAGTTGTAGAGTTTAAGTTTCCATTTGCATGGATGGCAGCACTCTTTCCTATAATTTTTCATAAATGTGTTGTGCAACATCTGAGATTGAAGAAACCTGCGTAATATACAGCCTTAGAGCAATGATGGACAGCACAACTGAACTTGTACTACAGAGAGGGCAAAACAGGGTAGAGGAAAACAGTGCTATTCACAGGAACTGAGGGCAACAAAAGTTTGATTTGGCTCACCAAGGGAGGATGGATATGTTTAAGAAGTTTTCATGAAGCTCACATCTCCTGGTATTCAGATTAGTGAATTAACCCTACAAACTTCCTTCCCTTAGTGTCCTTCTGAATTAATAATAAGCATTGCCAGGAAACTTTTCTTTGTAGTTTAGTTTTAATTTTCAGAGTGTTTATGCTCCCCAAATAACTATTTTTCCTACAGACTGATCACTGACAACATGCAGAAGTGGAGTAAGTATCTGAAATTTTTTAGTTACTGGAAAAGAAGAGCTTCAGAGACCTTCCCTTATTAGCACATTAATTGCAGCTGTCACAGACAGCAATTATTTGCTCAATTTTCTTCAAATTCATCATTTTCTTAAAAAACAAAACCAAATCCAAAACCGCAGTAATGAATATTCAGAGTATCCTGGCACTTGAAATCCTGTTCTCATTTTGTAGCTGGCACAGGCTTCTTCCTATCTGAACACCTTGCACACCTTTCGGGCATGTATGATTGACAGCTGTCCTGCATGCATAGCAAAATGAAGTTTAGTCCCTCATCACAGACAAATGTACTTTGACATCCTCAGAGCTGAGCAGCACACCATGCAATCCACCCAGAACAGATTCCCTCCAGAGTAAACAAAAACTTCTCTAACTACAGTGGACATTTCAGGTTTCTTCTGCAACCACCTGGAGGTACTGGTTTTGGCTGGGATGGAGTTAATTTTCTTCAAAGTGGTTGGTATGAGACTCTGTTTTGGATTTGTGCTGGGAACAGTGTTGATAAGACAGGGGTGGTTTCACTATTGCTGAGCAGTGCTCACACAGAGCCAAGGGCTTTGCTGCTCCTCACCCACCCCACCAGAGAGGGAGCTGGGAGTGCACAGGGAGTTGGGAGCAGATGCAGTTGGGACAGCTGACCTCAGGTGACCCAAGAGATATCCCAGGCCAAATGGCATCATGCTCAGCATATGGAGCTGGGGAAAGAAGGAAGAGAGGACATCTGGAATGATGGCATTTGTCTTTCCAAGTCACTGTTACAATATGATGGAGCTCTGCTGTTGTGGGGATGGCTGAAGACCATTCTGCCCATGGGAAGTGGAGAATCAATTCCTTGGCTGATTTTGTTTGTGTGCACAGCTTTTGCTTTCTCTATGAAGCTACCTTTATCTCAGCTCATGGATTTTCTCACTTTTGCCCTTCTGATTCTCTCTCCCATCCCTGCTGGTATGTGAGCAAGGAGCTGAGAGATACTGAGTTGCCATTTGGGGTTAAAGCATGACACTACAGTGAACACCATCTACAGCTATTGATCTTGCAGCAGTAGAAGGGGGAAATATGGCAAATAATTCCTACGATTCCTTTAGCCATGTCAACTAAAAAAAGCTCAGGAAACCATGTTCCTCACCTTGAGTCTTTCCCTGTTTAAGCTATTTGCCTTCATATGCTCCATCAAGAGTGGAGAGTGCAGTCCAGAAGAATTACAGCCCTCTGTGAAACAGGCAGTTCCTCCATGGACCTCAATTCTGAAAAAACATTCTCAGAGGCCTAAATGTGCTTCTTAAAAAAGTCCATAAGGCACCCCTGATGTATCTTTGTATGTATGGAATGTATGTATATATATATGAATGGACAGTATTGCAGCTTTCACACTGAGAAATGACAAGTTCAGGAGATGATGGATTGGGCTATAGAGTCTGTAGGAGGCATGAATATATACCTGCTGTTGGGGTGCTGAGGAAGCCATGTACCTTGTCCACTTGCATCAGACAATAAAAGTGCAGGCAATTCTAACTGAGTAACTTTGAGCTGGTACAGCGTATGTGAAATCAATTTGTTATGATGGAATATTTAGTATCATTATTTAGATTAGTGCATTTTATCACTAGGCAGTGCTTTTATGATCATCTAGTGTAACCTACATATCACCTAGCAATTTCTGTAACTTCATGACTAATGGGCTAAACTACAGCCTATCTTTCAGAGAGACACCATATCTTGATTTAGAGCCTTCAAGTCATGGAAAATATAACACCTCCCTTGTAAATTGTTCCCAAGGTTCATTACTCTTCCTGCTAAAATTTGCACCTTATCTTTAGTTTGAATCTGTCTGTTGACTTCCAGTGAGTGGATCTTGTTATACCTTTGTCTGAGGGATGAAAGAGCCCCATCCTACGGAAAGTAGTCTTCCTGTGTAGGTGCTTACAGTGCCAGCAGGTCTCCTCATAACCATCTTTCTACAAGCTAAATACACTCTGTGTCAAAATTATTCTTTCTTGGTGTGGGAAGATTGATGGTACCAAACTCGGGCAGCTACCTGTACCTACTTGCCTGAGCATCCCTACTTAATCAGTGGAGGCTCCTCCAGAAGACAATTTAGCTAACTTCAAGTGTAAATATGCCCTGAACATGTCTGTCTCTCTCAGTATCTATTTAACTATTTTAGGGCAAATATTACTCTCACTTGGATGCCTCATTTAAGCAACTGAAGTTTGGTGAGGTTTCCAGCCTTTAAAAAAATTTTATCTCGTTCTGATATCCTTTGTATTTTCCCAACAGCTTTTTGGACGGATAGACATGAGAAATAGAGAGTCATGCCAGCCTCAGCTTCCCTCAGTAAAATAATACATGGTTAATGATGCCTCCATTGTCCTGTTTAAATTTGACCAAGAGCAAAATTAGCCTTGTCTCTTAGCCATCAGCTCCACATTCACAGTTCATATTCAGTACATTGTCTGCAGTGACCTTTCAGTGTTTTTTCAGAGCTTCTCCTTTCCCCGAATATAGTCCCACATTCCCTAAGGCTCCGAGATACAGAATTTTCAATTTAGGGTTATATTAAAATAGATTTGTAGTGTACTCAGAGCTGCCAATCAGGATCAGGACCTCACCATGCAAACAAACAGTGAGACACAGTCCCTGCCCTGAAGAATTTGCACTCTAAATTAGACAAGACAGACAGTAGTAGTGCGTGGGCGGTTAAATGGAGACACTGAGAAATGAAGGCCGCAGAGAGGTTTGAGGTTTCTCAGACCTTCCCACCCTCACTAGCTTATCAAAGGGACGTATGAGACTTGTTTTGCTAATGCTCACTGAACTAGTCCACCTTAACATCCTTTTTGGTGCAGCCCCACAGGGCTGAAGGTGCAGGGATGCTACCACATAAGCTGTTCTCTCTGAACCGTATCCCACAGGAGGTTAAACGTATTTTGTCAGAAGTATGCACTGGATGGGTAAACTCTGTGCTGCAGGAAGTTCCAGGGACAGAATCATCATTAAGTTGAAGCTTCCTGCCAAAGATTCTTCCAGGCACAGACACTGTTTATGTTTGTGGCCAGGACCAAACTAGGGCTCACCATTCCCAGAAACAATGCCTAGCTTTTCAGTGGCTGGACCAAACAAAGGTTAAAGTGGCTGTTGGTTTCTTCTCTGTTTGTGTTATCTCTGAGCAGCAAAACAGACGTATAACATGAAGCTCTGCCCCTCTCCTTACCAGTGCAACTTTCTTCTCACACGCTTCAGGGTGACCACTCAAGTTTTCTTATGACTCTTTTACTCCAAATCTTTGCAATAGGAAGGATTTGAAATATTTTTAAGAGATCTAATTGCACTTTAAAGGTTTTTGATACACTGGAAAAAAGTTTTGGAATATTTAAGTTATGTCTGTCAGCAGAGATGTTGCAGGTGAGTAATGTGAAGCCGTATAGCCAGAGGCACAGCCACAGGATAATTGCTGTGAATGGGAGGATGACACTTAGAGCACTTCTTTTCATGGGTTTTTGAGCCATCCTCTTGCTTTGGATAGCTGTGCAGCTTGTGAGCAAGCTGGAGATAGGATTTACATGGTACAGTTTTCCATAGATCCATTCTGCTTCAGTTAAAGTCCATGTAACTTCTTCTATTCTTAGTGGGAAAAGGAGGATTTGACCCTTATTTTAATCTTACATTTTCTGTCATTGCCCAGTTTTTGGTCCTTTGTAGGTTTTCAACATGACATGGGATAAATTGACTAAGTGTTCCCAAAACAGGTCTGCAGGGTAAAGCCAGACTATCTATTGTAATAATTATCCTCAGTTATTCTAGGCTGGAGTCAGGAACTATGTTGATCTTGACCACATGACACCATCAAAACTGCAAGGCCAAAATGCAGAATGGGAAAAAGGCAAACCAGAACAAAACTAAGCAGAAAACTGAAAGAGGGTTGGGATTGGTATGGCAAGAGCAAACAGGGACTGCCAAAAGTATAAAGGATGAATCTGAACCCTATTATATGGTATTATGCTTTGAAACACCAGCCCTGCAAGGGAAAACGGGAGCTAACACCTCTCCCTTATCTTACTGAAAGATATAAATATCAGTTAATTAACTTTCCTCAAGGACGAAAGGAAAAATTGCTGAACACTCCTAAAAGGAACATAGGTAAATCAAATTCTTTGCTTGTAGCCTATTAGCCACAAAAAGGTGAAAATTATATACACATGCATAATATGTTTTCTATAATTATATAGACATATAAAAATTAAAACAATAAAGATAAAACCAACTAATCACTCTCCATCTATTGTGCTGCATGAAATAAGGAGTCAAAAAAATCCCCTAGCAGCAAAATTTCTGTATTTAATGAATACTAAATAAAAAAGACAATAAACACTTTACAGACAGCCTTCATTTTGGATTCTCTATGTTTTTCAGTGTTTGACTTTGAAACATTAATAACATTTGTCCAGGCTGGCTTGGAATGTATTTTTTTTTTTTTTTTGGTAGCAATGTCATCTTTCTCTCTAAAGTACCTCTTTGCTCTGTGCTGCTGTTAGGGAGACAAAGAGAAAAGAGAGATAAAACCAGATGTGCTGGGTACTAATCTGATTGCTTAACGTGTTTTTCTGGAAGATGCTCTGATACTGTGATGATTCAAGCTAAATGAGAGCTTGCAGATAAGTGGAACTGAGCCCCAGGTTGTCAGTAATGAACTTCAACTAACTCACACTGGGCCTAAGCCCAGTAGCACTGGGCACTTTTACCTACCACAGAAGGCAATGATAAGACACGAGTATGCTGGTCTCCCTGCAGATCCAAGATATTATACCACTTGCAGGCAAAATTACATTAGCTGCTTACTGTGCTGCAAATTTTAATGGCTTATAAGCAAGAAGAAATTACCACATTGTAAATTTGGGATAGATGACACAAATCAGACAGACTTACAGAGGATGCTCCCTTTGCTCTCAGCTGAGTTGTACTTTATTAATATCCTGCTTTCTCTTTGTTTACAGCACTCATTGGTTTTATGAGTGGGTGAAGTGCATTTTGCTCATTTGTTTTGGTTTAGCATAGGGAAACAAGAACAAAAGAAAAGAAGGAAAAAGAGAATCACTCTTGCAGCTCTCCTCTTTTCCCAGACCTTATACCCACACTAGAGGAAGAGTTATATCAGTGACAGGGTAAGTGCATAGTAATCCTAACACTGTTCCCTTGATGATGTGCCTACATGACGTTGTGGTAGGCGTACTTGTTTCCTGAATGGGGACATCTACCCTTTTTGCTATTTTCTTTGGGTTTCCTCTTGCTGCTGCCACCAGTTCTCCTCCTAAAGCAGAGACCAGAGTGCATACAGGACCTTGGACCATGTGGCTGATGGCACACACACATAGGTGTCCTCACTGTACACACATGCAAAAAATTCCCTGTCAGCAAAGCACTGCACATCCCCGCCCCCACTGCATCCCCTCTCTCCAGCAGTGTAAGAGCAGATCTGTGCACATTATAACTGTGTGTAATTACTTCCCTGATGTCCTGCAGATGATGGAAAGACTCAAAAGTCCTGACACGAGTGTTGCTTTATCCTGCCATGTTCCCTAGAGAGGTAAATTTCACATATAAAGTCTTGGGGAAATTACTGCAGCTATTTAGGTGAGCAGTCAGTAAGTGGATGTATGTGGTTAAACCCTGGCATACAATATTTGACAATCAGCCTTAGAACCATTGGACCTTTAAAGGAAATCCAGTCCAAGCCCATCGGAATGAGAAGGGAAATCTTCAACTAGATCAGGTTGCCTACTCCAGCTTGACCTTGAATGTTTAGAGGGATGGGACATTTACCATCTCTCTGGGTAACCTGTGCCAGTGCACCACCAGCTTCTCTGGAAAAAATGTCTTTATAGCTAATCTAAATTTACCCTCTTGTAGATAAAAGCCTTTAGTCCTTGTCCTATTGCAACAGTCCCTGATAAAACCTTTGTCCCCATCTTCCTTGCAGACTTCAGGTACAAAAAGGCTGTGATTAGGTCACACAGTACTTCACGTGGCTGCCATAACTTTTTGTTTTCTTTAACGTTGTAAAACAGGGTTTTAACTCTTCCTCTGAGACCTGAGAACTCAGATTCACACCACTCACACTGGAACATGCAGCCAGAAGTAAAGACAAAAACAGAGTACACTTATGCACAGGAATGTTTCTCAAACACTTTTACCTCTAAATGAGTGGGGTTAAGGTGTAATGAATTGCATCCAGAGCAATCCATTTTCCTCTGTCTTACTGCTGAGCTCCAGGCTCAGAGACACAATCATACTGTATGCAGAACTCACGGGATGTGCACACTTATATTACAGCTGCCACTTGGAAGGATAGTGAGGAGGGAGTAACAAATGCTGCATTGTCAGTTTGCAACAATAAAGAATCATTTTCATTCCTTGTGCACAAGAACTCCAATTATAATCTAATTCAATTCAGATTAACTATGCTTTGATGGCATTTCCATTACATAAAAATAAATTTATTAGCCAAGTATAATATGTTTTGTCTGTAGTTCCAGTGCTAATAAGGAGACTGTTTAACTGCTTTAATACTGCATTTTAACCACAGTTATAAGCTATTTCCTCAAAATTTATAATCAGGGTGTGCAAATATTACACTGGAAACTCACAGAAAGGAAAGTTATCAGGATTTAGAGGTGAGCTGCTAATAAAGGCTTATAATCTATTTGGTTTAAATCCCACCCATTAAGAATTTTCATAAGGCTTTCATCAAAGATTCTTTCCAGGTAGTTCATCCCATGCTAATTGCATGATCTGGTGAAAGGTGGCAAACACGATGGAATCAAATTAATGTTGCTTTATCTAAGGATTGTTAACGATTCATTGCAGGATTGTCTAAACTGCAGACACCTAATCTTATTAGAGCACCAGAGCTGAGTCTTTATGTTCTCTAAATGATCTTGATGGCTTCTGTGCCACCAGCCTCTCCAGCAACCCTCAGGCTCTCCCTGAGTTCCTGATGGATTTGTATCCTGCTATTTTAAGTGCCATGCTGGGGTCTTAAGGACAGGCTGCTCACTCTTGGCCTCTTTGCCCAGTGCACACATGGATGGAGGCTCATAACTAATTAGGCATTCTGATTAGTGGAGCACATATTTATGTTTCCACCCAGGGCTGTAAGGCATGTGTTTGAGCTATTACAAATGAGAACCCAAAGCAATCCTCCCTCCTGCACAAAGGAATCACAAAGTTGGATCGGCATCTGCATCACTTTGCTGGTCTTCAAGCAATCATTTGCCTTTTGGCAGACTGTGCACAGGATGCTGGCATGGAGTTTGGAGGCTGACAGTTCTGCTCTGTGCCAAAACATGAGGGGCTTTACAGAGTTAAAACAAACTATGAAACTGTATACTGTGGGAAAACACACTCAGTACAAACTCAACCCATTTAGTGCAGGAAGGACCCTGACAATCCATCTCAAGGTAAATGATAATTTTGATGTAACCTACATTTGAACTGAAATGGCCACTGCTTGGGCAGCTTGCTTTAGTCAAGAAACAGTTGTCTTGGAAGTAGCTAGATACCACAGCTCTGGAACCAGTCAAGATGGATGCAGTAACAGATGGAACGTTCTGATTACTCCAGATTGATATCTATGGAAGCTCCATTTTAATTACATTCTACAGTGACAGAAAACCAGACCCCTGCTGTACTTATGAATTACTTTCTATTCCAACTTGCTTATCACGGATGCCATTAGTTTATGTGAACAGAAATTAACACTTGTTTTCTTTTTCTCTTTCACAGTTTCTTTTCAGAACAAAAACACTTTCACTGGAAAATCATCACGGAATTAAATTATATCTGAGGGAAAATAATAAAAAAAAGAAAACAACAAAGCACCATAAATAGTCCCCCAAAGTTCTGAAGTAATATCTTCCAAGAGGAGTAGGAAGACAGAAATGCCAAAGGCAATTTGGTCCATTAGTCAGCCTTCTCCAATTATTTATGATGAGCAATTTATCCAATCTTTTTAATAGTCTTATGGGGAAAATGCATTTTCCACAAACAGCTCAACAAGTTAATATTTACTCTTTTCCCCTCAGTTTAGGTCTCTTTTTTCTTCCTTAACAAACATCTGTAGACAATATATCTAAGCTTCTGGGTTTGTCATTTTCTTTGCAAGTGCAGTTGCTTACATGGGTAAGAGATGTATTATAGAAATCTAATAGATCAAGCAACAAGAAGATCTAATGACCGGACTCCAAAGCTGAATTAATTGACTCTGGATAGGCTGCATAATTTTTTAATTTTAATTTTTTTGAGGGGACAGTTAGGGCAATTATTCATCGGGATAACTTATCTGGAGATAAGGCAGGCTTCCTACGACTGCAAGTCTCTGATACAAGACTTTCTAAAATACATATTTCAGCTAAACTGGAAGATGGAAGCTACCTGTCAAACTCCATAGCCTTTTGCTTGTAGGATGTCAGGTTAGATGAGCATAATATTCCCTTCTGGCCTTAAAATTTATGAAGTATTTATTTCAGACATGATCTGTACTAGTCACCTAGGTCAAATAGTGGGTCAAACATTTATGAAAAGCCAGACAAGCAGATACAAGCATCACCATGGGGCAGAAAGTGGTGATCTTCACCCCGTGAAGTGCTTCAGCCAGGTTCTCAAAATGATGACCAGAAAGCTGAGGGCAACCTGCAGTTCTAATCCAGTAGCTCAAATGACAGTTTGAAGCAAAACAACTAACATTGAAATGAAATATCATCACCTTAGATGGCAGGTTACAGCTGCTGAAAATGTGCTTGTGTCTTTTGCTCATTTCCAGCCTGCAAATTTAACATAAATTTCCAATTGATACATAAAGGGGAAAAAAATCAAACCAAACCCAACTTCCCCCAAAACCCTATTAAGACTTTATTCCAGAGTGCAGGAAAAGAATCACCACCATGTTTCTGCACAAGGTGGTTACAACCTCTCCTTTGTGTCACCTCTGCAGAGTTGCTCCCTGGAAACACCTCATAATCACACAGAGCTGGAGGCACTTCAGAGGCATTGGCTCAAACAATTAAAGAACTAGGAGGACTGATCTGTGAGGCAACAGGCTCTGAATAACTTGGGAAAGTGATGACTGAGGCACTAAGCTGGGTCTTGCTGCATTTTATGGGAGGTTTTCAGTTTTTTGAGGTTTTAATGGGATCTTGATGAAGGACAAAGATATGCTAATCAATAGCAAATGTTCAAAATGTGTGAAAAAAGAAGAGGAAAAGGAGTATTTAGCCACTGCACATAGGATAAGTAAGATGGGATTAGAAAGGAAAAAATATAAGTGAACATTTCTAAAATACCAGAATTTATAACAGGTAAACAAAGAAAAAAAAAGGGTGTAATAATCCATTAAGAGAATATGGTTTTTATTGTTTTAACGAACTTTTCTCATGGAAGATGTATTAGGAGTTGACAAGACTGGAAACTGAGATTTCCTAAGCCTGGAAAATGAACTTGAATAAGGCCTTGAGAAATTTTCAGTTGGTTCTGTAAGTTCAAGGTTCCAATTTTTTACCTTTATTGCATGTCAAATCCCTCTGACCTGAGTCTGTCCAAGACAAGAGGTTTTCAAAACCAGTCCTGTTTCTGAATTCT
The DNA here is from genome assembly GCA_910950805.1 of Acrocephalus scirpaceus scirpaceus. Lineage (NCBI taxonomy): Eukaryota > Metazoa > Chordata > Aves > Passeriformes > Sylviidae > Acrocephalus > Acrocephalus scirpaceus. Next base: position 31,951,746 of record OU383774.1, read on the forward strand.
TTCCCCATCGAATCTTCAGAGCAAAACCATGTAACTAGGACCTACCAGGGACTATACCCTGTTACTGGACTCAGCAAAAAAAAGAGAGATGGCTCTTTGATAAGATCCCATATATACCTTCAGCTCCTGTTTTAGAGGCTTTTGTCTTACTGTCCATTAATGGAAAATCAGTCTTTCATGCATGGAGTTGAATTTAATATCTATGGAACAGTAAGCTGCACAGTATCTAATCTTCTGACCTGTTCAGTGGAAAGGTGCTGCAACAGTTCTCATCTTTGCCTTCCTATTATTCATTGTTTATGCACTCCTATCCAAATATTTAAATTATGAGTAGTGAGGGCTCACAGGAAGAAAATCTAGTTCAATATTTCTTTCCATTTAGACTAATTATCTTTATTTTTCCACAGTTTGAGTTTTGGGGTTTTTTGGTGTTTGTTTTGTTGTTGTACTTAGTTTTGGGTTTTTTGACTACAGGGAAAGCACTACAAGAAAAATCACCAATTCTAAGAAGAGATAGTTGTTATCAGTTTACTGATCAGTGAGTAACCAGATCCTGCAATGACCCAAGGGCTCTTGGTTCAACAGGAGTCAATGACTATTGAAGATACACAACCTTTCCCAGCATTGATCCTTATTTATACAATTCAGAAAAACACTGAGAACAGGAGAAACCATGTTGTTGACAATAAGGCATTTGTGGCCTTGAGAAGGTGCTGTTTCCTGGCCATCTGTAAGTAAAGCCTCAAAATTTCTTCTGAATCTGAGGCTGTTACAAATGATATGGAATGTTGGTGTTGGATACAGAAATATTTTAATAGCTTTAATTACAGTATAGAAATATGCTGAGTTCATTTTGTATGCATGTTCCCCCTTTTAGTAGTTGGCCTTCCATTTGGTCTTTGTGGAGGTGCTGGATAATGTGTGTGATGTATTCAGGCAGCTCTTTCCAGATGTGAAGCTGAATGCAGAGGAAGAGAAAAATGGTCAGGCATGAAAAAATAGTAGGTGAGAACTGAAAAATAAATTTCAAGATTCTTCAAGCAGTATTCTATAGGAAAAAAGAGATATCTGTCTCCAGATGGATCCCAAAGCAGTCCATCTGTTTGGTTTGCATGGAAGCAGTCCCCAAGCAAGGAGTGATGACTAAGCAATGAGAGTCTGAAAAGGTAACAGACCCCATGCCAAGTCAGCAGAGCTGCTGTAGACCTCTCTCTGTTTCATGTCAGCCAAAAATTACAGAATTATTACCATTTTTGCACCAGGGGCATAACATCCTCTTTGCTCTAAACCTGGTGTGGTCTTCTCCAGGTGTGATTCTCGAAAACTGGAAAGTCCTTAACCCCAGTCCACACTACCTACATGTCCAGCTGGATCCATCAAAGCATCTACACTCTCCAAGCACTCCCAGAAAAAGTCTTTCATGTGCTGGTGAAACCGTCTGCCGCACAACATGTAGGAGAAGACTGTAATCTTCTGGAAACTGGTGCATCATCTGAAGTATGTTCCTCTGTGCCTGAAGGCAAAGACTGGCTGCAGAGTGAGCAAAGAGAGGATTTTCTTCTGAAAACTCTAGCTATGCAGGAACTGGGATACGCTGAGGAATAAAAACTCTGACATCCCTCTAGACTCAGATGCCAGCATGAAGAGCCATTCCATAGAGCAGGAAAGTACTGAGCACATGGCTTGTGGCAGGCTTTACATTGCCTAAAATGGGTGGGTCCCACAGCAGCCCAACAGCATGAGAAACGGGCTACAGAGAGACCAGAAGGAAGAATGGTCTGGAGTGTGCTGAACAAAGAGGAAATAACATAATCAGGGAGAAAATGTAAGGCCCTTGGCAAGACGTCTGGTAGTAAAACCTATGTTAACCATATCACGTTGTAAATTGGTTAAATGTATGTTTCCTCTGGATAACATTTTTATTGTGAAGAAAAGCCTTTCTCAAAAGATAAATATGTTTCAAAGGAAGTTTGAGTGAAGTTTTAACAGATCACACTTATGCTTTTGTAAAAGGAAAAGAAATGCGACATTCAAACAGTACAAATGAGAAATTTATGGCAAGCTGCAGGACTTCTTGTGTTGGTGTGTTTTTTGGTTTTTTTTTGTTTTTTTTTCCTCCAAATTATCAATGAGGAGGCCAGCTCAGTTTGCTTTCTTGACATTATAGATATCAAATATTGTTTTTCATTCAGGTTGATGAAATAGAGTGATATTAAATTATTTGCATTAACAATAATCAAGGTTATCTACCATCAAACCAAGTTGTAGACTCGACAGACTGATTACATCATCTTTTGGAGAGGAAATGAAGTTTAGCATTCATTTGAACAAAATGAAATGAATTTAAGCAGTTACTAAAAGCCATTAAAACTCATCTCCCACTCAGTTTCATTAGAGATAAAATTCAGCAGGCTAGGAGAAAGGGAGCATCTCAGGTATCCTGACCTCTGTCAGTATTTTGTTAAGAGCTGTTCATTTAATTAAAAGTGCATTTTATTAATTTAATAAAAAATTTTATTAATTTAATAAAAATTTTATTAATTTAATAAAAATTTTAATTCAGACTAACACAAAATCCTAGCACATGGAAACCAGAGATACAGACCATACTTAAAAGGCAGGGAGAGGCTATGGCAAGATCTAAAGCTTCTTTGTGGATAACCAACTGGAAAAAAAAATACAAACTATGAGTTGCTATAACAAAGAATGCAAATAAAATCTTTATATGCTTAGTCATTAAGTTGATAGGGCTTGTGAGGTTTTTTCCCTGGACTGTTTCCAGCAATCACAGTTCCAAAAAAGATATTAATTAAGAAAGATTTTGGGAATTATCTTAAAAGGATAATCTAGGATAGAAAAAATATGCCTTTAAGGGGGAATCAGAGTTTCCCAATCTGTTTGGTATAGTGGTAAATGATGCAGACCTGACACGGTCATAGGTTATATGCACTGAGAGAAGGAAGAGCTTTCTGACTGTGAGTTGATCTTTAATCCCACTGAATCCTAGAAATATTTAAGTTGGAAAAAAACTTTAAGATGACCAAGTCCACCCATTAACCCATCCCTGCCTAGTGCCAAGCCCACCTCTAAGACATGTCCCCAGGTGCTACACATACATATCATTTAAATGACAAGAGGGCTGGTGACTTTACAACTTCTCTGGGCAGACTTGTTCCAGTTCTTGAGAAACCTTTTGGTGAAGAAGTTTTCCCTAATATCCAACCTAAACCTCTCCTGGCATAAATTAAGGAATTTTTCTCTTGTCCTATTGCTTGTTTATTGGAAAAAGAAACTGACACCCACCTTCCTTGAACCTCCTTTCAGGCAGTTGTAAAGGACTTATGTAGAACAAATGAAACCAAACAAATTGTACCAGCCCATGTCTGGAAGCAGAAACTAGAGAAGTTCAGATTTAACCACTAGCATGATTAGGTCCTCAAAGAATATATATAAGATTTCATGGTAGCCCTTCATCAGTTAAATTGATTAAAGGTTGACCTACACCACAACTATTTGAAAAGCAAAACACACACACAGGCAGAGGTTGTAAAATTGACACAGAAGTTATTGAGCAAGTACTGTGCTCCTGGATAACATAAAATTGAGAGATCTATCAGAGTGTGAGGTCCCCTGTGGACAACTATGTCACTGAAGGATGTAGCTGGGAGGTACTGAGCATGTCCTTCCTGCTGCTGAAGTTCTGGCAGCCCATCCATTCCCCAACACTAAAGTGGATTTTCTTGACCCCAGAGCCCCACACACATCCAGGTAATAATCCAAGAAAATAACTGTTTCTGATCTGTCCCTGTTTCTCCTGCAGTGGGTGAGAGACTTCTGCACTGGGCAAAAGCCAAGGGGCTTGTGTCTCATTCTAACCCCACCTTTGCTGTCTGTGTGCATCAGCAGCAGTTGCTTGTCCTGGTGCCTTGGCTGGAGTTCTCCCATGTCCCACAGGCTTAGGGAAGAGATGCTCAGCCCTCCCACTCCCTACATGGTAGATGACTGCCTGCCCCATGTCTCCACATTGCCTTGCTGGAAAGTGAGGGCAGAGGATCATATAGATTCTCATTCACGATTGTTTTGCATCTGTAAAAATTACAATTCCCATCCTTTTTCTTCTGCTTGGATACAGAATGGTTTATACTTAATGATTCAACCCACACTAGAAGAACATCTCTATTCAGAAAACTGCCTGATGTGTTGATGATGACTTCATTTAATCATCATCCATTTAACGTCGACAAAGATTAGTACATCTTGAAAATTTATTGTTTAAACGTAGCAGATAACACATTTTCAAATAATACAATTTTCATCTTTAATCTCTAAAAAGGGGTAATTAGAAATATGTCAATTATCTGCTACATTTAGCTTGTTTTTGTAGTCTTGAAGAAAGTGCATCTCAATCTACATTTACAGAATGAACTTTAGAAAGCAAAAAGGTTATAACAGTTTTATAATGCCATTATACTTACGGGCTGAGGCACCCCAAACAAGTCCAGGTTTATAATCATATAATTGTTAGGTTGGAAAGGACTTGCCAGGTCACTGAGTCCAGTGGTTAACCCAGCACTGCCAAGCCCACGATGAAACCATGTCCCCACGTGCCACATCTACAGGTCTTTTAAGTCCCTCTGGGCATGGTGACTCCATCACTTCCCTGGAACAACTAGCATCACATCTCTTTAGCTAGCTGGAATCAGCTGCCCCAGCTGAGTCTCCTCCCCGCTGCTTGTGCCCCTCTGCAGACTCCCACAGGTGGGATGAAGTGAGAACCTGAAAAGTCCTTGACTCAATGTAAAAGTAGCTAAAATTTTTTTGAGCATCATAGCTACTCTCAACAACTTTGGATGTTTGCAATTATGGAGTTTTAAATATTATCAGAAATATTTCAAGTATTTTCAAGAAAAAAACCTTTGTTTTTCTCCACTATTTGTTTGGAAGACAAAAAGCAAATAAATATTTTTCTTATGTGTGTATATGTGTATGTGTATGCACAAGTGTATAAATATATACGCGTACACATATATAATTTAATTTTTTACTTCAGTTTTTTTTTTTACCTGTATCTGACCATTAGTAATCTCAAAATAATCTGTTACTCCATTCATCTATTGTGGAAAAACCAAGTAGTAATGTATTTAAAGGTTAATAATGTAACCTTTTTTCTTATTGGATACAAGGAAAATGCCCAGATAAAAACTTATACAACTCTCTAAATATGAATATATGATTTTGATATGGCATAATATGTATACTATGCAAAAAGTCCTTATGTACTTTAGTTTATCCTCAGTAATTCATTTGATTAGATTTTTGTTTCCGTGTTTTGCTTTGTTTAAGCCAGATTTGACAGTGATGAGTGTCTTTTAAGAACAGCACAGCACAAAAAGTACTGACACTGTGTATGTAGAACCTGCTGTAGGAGTTTCTAATGCAGCAAACAGGCTTTGGATAGATCCATAGGAAACACTTTTAAGAAAGAAGATATGCTAATGCTTTTTTTCTTTTTCCTTTCAGCCATAAGCCACCACATTTAAGTGAAATACTGTATTATTTTACAAGGTGAAAAGAGCACAAAAGATTTTGACTTTCCAGTGGACAAATCACCCTGGGATTTCTGGGCCAGCTGCAATGAGATTCCTCTCAGCAACTCAATGTGATACAATCTTTATCTCTGTGACTTTTACTTATATCTGAAGTTCAAAAAAAGAAATGATGACCTATCAGCTTTCTGCTCAGTTAAATAAACTGATTGGGGTTTGCATTCTTACACAGTTGGCTCTGAATGGAAAAGGTGTTCTGCTTCTATACCTGCTATGTATTTTACAAGTAATTACTATGTTTATTCCTTTTTATAGAACACATATGTACAGACCTGCTGTGGCACTGCAAATAAATGTGCACATGCCTACAACATCACATTCATGTATTTTGTAGGTACCCAAAGGATCCTTCTGCTTCTGCCAGCTGCGTGGAAGGACTGTGTGTAATTTAAAGAAGTTTGGGCTGTCACTAAAGGAGGATGGGGAAAGATCACAACTGCAAACCACCCTGTATTCCTCACCAAGGACACAAAACTAGGTAGAGTCAAGTGGAAAACTTCATGGAACAAATGTCTTGCATAAAGGAAAAAATCTACCAATAGAGGGGAATCTAAAACGAAAGCCTCTGGGCAGACTGGCCATTCTCAGCATTACTGAGTAGCTACAGCTGCTGTGTCAGAGCCTTAGGGCAGAGCCTGACAGGGTTCCAAACATAAAAATTGGGATGTTTGCTACGACTCGGTTCTCTTGTTGATACCATTCACCACGTATTCCTTAATTTCGTACACTGACACTGCTGCTTCCATAAATTATCACATTTTATGGTTTTATTGCTAGCAAAATAAACTTTGATGACATATTTAAAAGGCATCAAGGCTATAAAAATGAATTTGTATTTGCGGAATATTTTTAAGTTGTATTATTTTCAATATATTACAGTCAAAGGTGGAAAAAAAAAGTGTTTAAATAAAAGTGACACAGTGAAGGTTATTCTGGCCACATATACTCACAGACAAATGTAAAAATGACTTGAAAGATGTCCCATCTGCCAGGTCTCTCCATCTGACTGAAGCAGGGAGTTGCTTTGCAGCCAACCCATGATAAATAGAATGAATTCAACAAAAAATGTGGCAGGCAGCTTCTTGTCAGTCTTACTAATTAAAAAAAAAAGCAAACAGATGGACAGGCAATGACTCTTATTCAACAAGAATCTGGGTGCTTTAAGTGAGAAGGCACTCTCAGAATTTTCCTAGGATGTAAAAAAGAGTGCCCTTACAGATCAGTTTCCAAATTCTAGAGCTTAGGGCTTGACACTGTGTCCTCCTGCAGCATCCCCTCCATGCATACTGGTATTGCTCTTATACAGAGTTCTGCCTTGCCATGAAGGAGCAGGGCTGAGTGAGAAATTCCTTGGAGAAATGGGAGAGGAAAGGGTAAGGGAAATGAGATATCCCTGGTTTGATTTAATTATGCTGTCATCCTTAGTATTTTTTAATCTTCAATTTATATATAATGTATAAGTACATAATTGCACATTTTTATTTTTGTTTCTTGTTATTAATAATGTAATATATAATAGATATAATATGTATTATAATATAATATGGTCACCTTTTGTGCTAGTGAATTATTACCACATCAACAGTACCTGAGGGAGGATTGCTAAGAGGGAGGGTGATTGCTTCTGAGGAGCAGCAAGCCTTGAAAGCAAACAAATGAAAGAGGAGAGGGAGATGCAATGCTTGAAACTTGCTCTGAGATGAGAGTGAAACAAGATGCAAGAGACAGCACACATGAAATAACATGAGCTGAAGTGAGTTGCTGCCAGGGAGGGTTATGTGGGCTCATACTTCAAATCAGTGCAAAGCAACTGGATCCTGCAGATGATGGTAAAGGTGAAAAAAAGGAGGGAGGAGAAAGGGAATAGCCACTACCAGGCAGAAATGATGATGGCTTTATTTGCAGCAGCTTGGACAGAGCTAAGGGGACTAAAAGTGAAGTGGAAGTGACAGGAGATAAACTGGAAAGGTGCTAGTTGAGTGGTAACCACACAGGCAGTGAAACATGGTTACTACTTTCTCAAAGGAGAATGAGCCCTGATTCTACTACATTCGTCTCACAAAAATAGGACAAAACTATTTCTATATATTTCTATGGATAGAAAAATTCTACATTAAAAATAATCAAAAAATCATAAAACCATAAGATGCTTTATGTTGGAAGGGATCTTAAAGATCATCTAGGATCAATGTCCTTACCATGGACAGGGACAGTGTAACAACTGAAATAGTGGAAAAATATGATTTAAAATGCATTTTTTTCCTTCAATTTTCTGTAAATATAAACATAAAAGTAAATTAACTCATTTGAACTTTTGGCACCTCTGTTAAAGATGTTATTTTGTAAGACATCATTTCTACGTAGACTCACAGACATTTTTAAGTCTATACATGGTGTAATATTTGTAGGGCTTTACTCATTGCACAGCAGTGAGTATGTATTTAAGCTTTTCCAGGGCAGGAAGAATAACAATCTCAAGAATTCAGAACTGATGAGCTGAGCTGCCAAAGCCGTGAGATTTAGCCTGGAAGTTATTAAAATTTCCTGTGTTAGCCTCCAAAATTTTGCTTTTTGAACAGCCTCTTTTGACTTTGAGCATATCAGCCAACTCACAACACTTTTG